>CM039512.1:45525471-45931044 GCA_022432975.1 Begonia masoniana
GCTAAAAGAATCCCTTTTTAGTTTCTGGGAAGAATCTTGAGCAAATGAAGGAAAACCTAGGAAATCCTCGAGTTGAAGATTTTGAATCACCATTTCTATAGTCTGCAGGCTTTGAAGAAAATGCTTGCTTTATGAATGCGTTCTTGGGGTTTTCCCCATTAGACGACCGATCTTTTGGTTTCGATGGTGACTGGTAAGTTCGTTTGGATCAGTTCTCAAGGCGGTGAATGTTTTTTTTTTTTTTGGAATGTTGAGGGCAAAAGGGTAGTTTGGAGATTTTGAAGTGCACGTGCAGAGCACGTGTCAAATTTAAAAAGAAAAATTGATGGGAGTGGTCAAACTGCAAACGACGTTAACAATAGGGCTGATTTGGTCAAAAATAAATGTTAGGAGCCAATTGACCATTGATCCTGTAACACCCGGTATTTTAGCCATGTAACCATTCCCCGGAATCATCTAGCGGGATAAATTCTTATAATAATACAATGAATGTTTTAATGAATTTATCGGAGTGTTTAATGAGAAAAAAAAAAGAAACCGAATTGATTAACTAATTAACAAATTAGTTGGAAACCAAAGGAAGACCAAATTAGGAAACCAATTAAGGTTGGTGGGAGGGAACTAATGAGTGCTTGACACTTGGTAACTTGTTGAAGAAGCTATGTTCTTCTTCTCTTTCCTTCTACGTGAAACCCTCATTTCTCATATGCTTCTTTCCACTCCCCTCTGTTTTCTCTCTCCCTGACGACAAATGCTCTTCGAAGATCCTTCGATTTCCTCAGTTTTCTTCTGTTTCTCTGCCTAAGGTAAACATCTGCTAGAGTTAACGAGTTTGGACAAGTTAAAAATGTGAGTTTTGTTGAAGTTTAGTGTAACACCCGAGTTTTCGGGTTTCCGCTCCAAGGCTATTTTCGTAAATAAGTAAATTAGGTCCGTTTTGCGAGCGGATAGTTTTATTAGGACCCTAGAAATTTATGGGGATTTGTAGAAGAATAAGTGAAATTTTAGAAACCCAAATCGAGAAGAGTAATACTAGAGTTCCCGTTTTAACCTTTTAATGTATCAATTTGTAAAAATAGCAAAATAAGTCCGTTTTGGGAACGGTGAGTTTTGTTAGAACTCTAAGATTAAATTGGAATTTGTGGGGATATACGGGATTTAACGGGATTTACGGAAGGCAAAACGATAAATGAGGATTAATTAATGATTAGTTTTATTATTTTTTATTATTATTATTATTATTATTATTATTATTATTATTATTATTATTATTATTATTATTATTATTATTATTATTAATAACAAAACAAACAACAACAGAAACGATTCTGTTGTTGTTCGAGCTCCAGCCCGACGCCGAGAGAGACGAGGGAGACGGCGACTCTCCTCTGACGAAGCGCCGACGATTCCTCGCCGTTTTCAGGCTAGACGACGGCGCCGCGTGATCTCCGGCCATCTCCGCACGAAACCCGACCGGTATGCTCGTTTTTCTCCTCTGTTTTGGTTCGGTTGGTGGCCGTGCGTGATGAGCTCGATTGAGCTCCGATCGCCGGCCGTTTTTGGTTGCTTCAGCGTCAAATGGCCGAGCTTAACGCCGGCTTTGGTTGATTGGCCGTGTTGAGCTCAATGTGAGCGAAATTCAGTGAGGCAGATTTAGGGCACTCGGGTTTTGCTTAATGTAACTTCGATTTTAGGTTAGTTTATGTTAATTGGATGTTAGTAGGATAGATTGGTGAAGAAATTGATGGAATTTGATGAAAAATCAAAAAGGGGGATTTTCCGGGTAAAGGGCAGATTCGGGTTTTGCCTAAATTGACCTAGCTCCGGTCATTTGTTTTAAAATTTCTTTTGGCAGATTAAAATAGGTTATTAGAGGAGTACGTGGCCGCTGGAATCGTTCGATTCCGATAACCGACGCAAAAGTTACGCGCGTTTGAGTTTTAGGTCGGTTTTTACCAAACCCAAAATAGTGGCCCGTTTAGTTAGATTTTAGTTAGATTAAGCTATAAATAGTAGTTTAAGATGTTTTTAAGAAAATAAGAGTTTAGTTATGCCCGAATGAGAAAATGGAAATTTTAGGAAAGAATTTTCTAAATTAGGAGATTAGTTTAAGTTTGAAATTAGTTTAATTAGAATTGATTTTAATGTACCTTATTTATGAAATGCTTTAGGTGGAGACGACTTTTGGACGGTGCTCGGCTTACTACGGACGCCAGGTAAGTGGATATTTAGGCTTCCGGCCCTTAAGGCCCTACATCATGTCAACGTTAGGTTTTTGTATTTTGATGATGATTTTCTGACTGTGGGTTTAATGTGTCGGGTAGCCCAGGTTATTAGTTAATAGTTGTTTGTTAGGTTTTTAGTGATTAAAGCATGTCTAAGTATGTTATGAACTGTTTGATGATATGTCTTGATGATATGTTATATGTAAAGTCCTCATGCATCATGTTTTAGAAAAAGTACGAAAATGTTTTAGCATATGATTTCATGATTTAAACGTAGAAACGACAACGATGTAAAACGAAAATGTAAAGTGTCTGAGGGAAGTGGTTCACCCCTCAGATGTAGATTGTGGAACGTCCAGAAAATGTATGATATCTGAAGGAAGTGGTTCACCCTTCAGGTAAAGATTTATATGTGGAACGTCTAGATATGGAGAAACTAATCCGCCCTCCATTGGTAGAGGATTACATGTATGTACGATAGAAACGAAATGAACGATGTATGATTCTCACGTGTATGTTTCTCACGGGACTAAACGAAATGAATATGAACGATGAAACGAAACGAAACGAAATGAATATGAACGATGAAACGAAACGAAACGATTATGTACGATGAAACTGTAGAAACTGCATATGTTAAGTAAAATGTTTTAAATTCATATAGTGCATCCCCTTACTAAGCATTAGGCTTACTGTTTATGTTGCATGATGTAGGTGACAGGTGAGAGTTCCTCTCGATGACGAAGAATAGGTGGTTGACGGAAGGTGCTCGTGGCGGCGGAGCGTGTTTTGGCATGGTTCAGTGACATGGGTGTACGCCGGGTTGTTTTGTGGTAATTGAATGTGAGTTAGAAGGTTACCAGTTGTTTGGAAGATTTTAGGGTGTACATTGAAGTTTGACATTTTTATGGTTTTATAGTGGATATTGGTTTGGAGTTAAGTGTTAATTTGAATGAATTGATTAATGAATTTGTTTTAAGAGAAGTTTAGGGGTTTAAATGTTTATATTCACGTTTGATTGGATTATCTTTGGAGGAGTTTAGGTGTCTTTATTTTAGAAATATACTGGAACTGCTTGGGTTATTCTTAACAGGTAAGGATAAGCTCGATTTTAAGAGCGATCCATGCAGTTCGTTTTCGTAAAAATTTGGAAGTGTTTAGATTAAGTTAGAGTTGTGTTTATTAATGAAAGGAGTGGTTGTGTTTTGTGTGTTGTATGTTTTGGGTGTGAGAATGAATTTATTGTTGAATGAAGGAAGAATAGGGAGCAGAAGAAAAATTTACGTGGTTACGAGAGTTTAAAGTTAAGGTTACGTTATGGTTAGTTTGTTAAAGGGTTTTGGGAAATGTTTAAAGTAAAAATGAAAAAGTTTATGTGAAAATACGAGGGCTTAGGTAATGATTATGTCACGGCAAGTCCGTGGCGGCCCTGATCGGGTTGGGGTCGTCACATTTAGGGTTAAAATATTTTGGAGAGAACTCACTATTTTTGGATGAAAACACGTTGGTTTGTTTTCTAAAGATTTGAATAGAGTTTGAAGCATATTCTACCAAGTTATTAGTTAGTATTTGCAGCTTTGTTAATTTCCCTTTTCGTGCGCGTCATAGGTTCGTGCATCACCTTGGTTTCACAAGCAAAGCTTGCTGCTTTTCGGACACAGGTAAGTTCAAACCTGTAGGTTGGCCCTTAAGGCCCTACATCACGGAGACTCTAGGTTTTTACTTCTGTCGGGAGGTTTCGGGTAGATAAGTTGGAGTTATATTCCGAGTCATCTGTTTTTCTCTTTAGGTTCTGTTGTGTTATTTCTGTTGTCTGCTGTTTTAATTTTAAGCACTGTAAATGTCCATGCATACACGATTTTCCCGAAAGTTCATGCAAAAATGTTTTCTGTACACGGTTTGAAGCTAAGAAAGATAAAATCTGAATGTAATGTATTGGTTAAGTGTGGGACGGAGATTGGTGTTCTGTTCTGTATTTCTGTACCGTATCTCTATTAGTGCCTGTTAGTGCACTTCTGTCACTTCTGTCACTTCTGTTCTCCTATAAGCCCCACTTATACCACTCTGCTAGTGAAACGTAATTGTAACACCCGGTTTATTAGAATTAAAATAATCTATTAATCTTCTAAGTGTGAATTTTATAGAATGAAATTAGGGGTAAAATCAATTAGGTTAATGAGTAACTAAGTGAGGGCATAAGGGTAATTGTCAATTTTGCAAATGGATAACGTATTTAAGGAAAGAGTAAATGAGGTATAGCCGTCATACTCATTTCACTCTCGGTTTTCAGCTCAACCCAGCAGAGCTCTCTAGGCGATTTCCTCACCGATTCCTCCAACCCAGGTGAGTTTTGATTCGATTAATTGCTGATTTTAGTACCTAGGTAGCTTAAGGATCCCAACGTATGCATTTTGTTAATGTTACGAGTGAGAGATTCTGCTTGAGGATTAGAGCAGAATCGGGAATGTTAGATAAATAGAAATGCCCAACCCACTCCTTAGATTTCTGAATAGCTTAGATTGAGGTTTAACGTTCTGTTTATGAATATAGGTGAACAAACCCCCGAAGTAGCTCTTAACCGAGCATTTGCAAGGAATCCAGGTAAGTAAAGTATTGCTTGTGCCTTCGGGCCTACATCACAAAACAGTAGGTTTATGTATGCTTGAATATTTCTATTGTCCATGCATCATGTTTTTGTTAAAAGTTACGAAAATGAATTTCATGTAAGGAATGGTAAGGTATGAACTGTATGCGACAGACAAACTATTAAGGGAATTCATCCGCCCCTTAATTGAGTATGAGGATGTAGACATTGGGAGAATTGATCCCACTCCCAAGGGAACCATGGGATCAGATCAGCTGTTAAGGGAATTCATCCGCCCCTTAATTGAGTATGAGGATGTAGACATTGGGAGAATTGATCCCACTCCCAAGGGAACCATGGGATCTGATCATGATATGAACGAATATGTATGCCACTGAGAGGAGAAAATAGAAACTGCATATTTAGGAGTTTAAGCTCAGCATTTTATTTCATTCATATACTGCTTTACTTATTTAGCATTAGGCTAATAGATGAGTTTTGTGATGTAGGTGAAGAAGTGTTAACAGGTGTGTCTCCTGATCATGTTGAGGAATAGTGGACGTTGGAGGAGTGCATTCAGGCCTCGACATGGTAACTGATGGGGCGGTTTAGCATGTTGTTTACAGATGTAGAGGTTTAGTGGATAATGATTTAAATTGAGTATATGGAGTTTTTAGTAAAGGAGATTACGGCTGCTTGACTTCGTTTTCGAGAATTTCTGATTTTCATGTTCTTACTGATTTTGATCAATACAATGACTTGGAGTGTTATGAATGGATTTTTGGTAAAATGTTTTAAGTCTGTTAGATAGTCGAATCTTTCTCGGGTTATAGGCAGGTTGTTTAGTCCATTGGTGGGAATTGAATAATTTTGTATCAGTGGATATGTGTAGAGGTTTATTGCGTTCTGTTGAAAGGAATTGTGTTGATGTCTATCGGAAGAGGGAAGTCTACCGGTAGATGTCTCATGTTTGTCTTCCGGCTGACGTCATCGGAAGAGTAAAGCATTTGTCTTCCGGCTGACGTCATCGGCAGAAGAAGTGTAATGGAAGTCGGGTGAGTATGTCTTCCGGCTGACGTCATCGGAAGAGTAACGCATTTGTCTTCCGGCTGACGTCATCGGCAGAAGAAGTGTAATGAAGTCGGGTGAGTATCTTCCGGCTGACGTCATCGGAAGAGTAAAGCATTGTCTTCCGGCTGACGTCATCGGCAGAAGAAGTGTAAGGGAAGTCGGGTGAGTATGACTTCCGGCTGACGTCATCGGAAGAGGAAAGCATTGAATTGTCTTCCGGCTGACGTCATCGGAAGAGGAAATAGGTATTTTGTCGTTTACTCATCGGAAGAGGAAATAGGTATTTTGTCGTTTACTCATCGGAAGAAGAAATAGGTATTTTGTCGTTTACTCATCGGAAGAGGAAATAGGTATTTTGTCGTTTACTGACCGGAAGAGGGAATGGGTGTTTCGTCGTTTTCGGTTGATGCCGCTGACGTCATCGGAAAACGAAATAGGCGATTTGTCGTTTTGTTACTGATGAAGTCTTCGGTTTTTTTTTTTATTTCTGCTTCTTTCGTTGACCTTGTCGTCGGCAGATGACTTCAACACTTCCGTTAATCACCCCAACAGTATATTCTACAGTTCGTCTAACTTCATAGTTGTTTAAATGATTTTCCGCTGCAAAGTTTTCAAATGTTTTGAATGTATAGAAAATGTCAAATTTTGACTGTCGAATGAAGTTTTAAAATTTATCCGAAAATTTCTTAGTCATGGTCAAGTAATGAGTAGCGACCCGGGTTCAGATAATTCGGGGCGTTACAGTATGGTATCAGAGACATGTTGCTAAACCGTTCAGAAGATTACTCATCAGTGCCAATCGTCGCATGAATATACTCCAACAACTGTAAGTGTTTATGTTAGCTTTAGTTATAAGATGTTTATGAGTATAGATAACCTTGTGCAGAACCTTATACAAATGGCTAGACGACCGGGGAGACCAAGAGTACCTAGGGAGATGCCAAACTTGAGGAGTGAAGAAGATTCAAGTGTAATTAGACAGCTGACGGAGTTGATGCGTCAGCAGACAGACATTGTGCGACAGCAATCTGACCAGTTAGGTGTGTTATTGAGTCGGGAAACACAAGGAAGTGCCAATTCAGGTCAAGTCAATGAGCATTCAGGGGATAGATTTCGTAGGCTGCAACCACCCACATTTGATGGAAAGTCACCTAACCCGATTGTCGCTGAGGAATGGCTTCGAAAGATAGAGAGCATGTTCAGGTGTGCCAATGTTGGAGAAGGAGAGAAAGTCATTTTGGCAACGTTTCATCTAGCCGGTGATGCGCAACTTTGGTGGGAGTCGCTGGAGATCACCACCGATATCGCAACCATGCCTTGGTCGCAATTCAAGGAAGTCTTTTACGAGAAATACTTTAGCACCACTGTCCAGAACGCTAAGAAGGCTGAGTTTTTGAGCTTGAAGCAGACTGGGTCTGTGGCAGAGTACAACAGACAATTTGAGTCTCTGTCAAGGTTTGCTGGATACCTCGTTCATAGGAATGAGGACAAGGTGTTTCAATACCTGCAAGGTCTAAAGCCAGAAATTTACAGAGGAGTAAAGTATTCAGGCATCAAAGGCTTGTCATTCAGTGAAGTAGTGTCTACTGCATTGGAGGCAGAAGAAGCTGAAATGAAGTGTGCTGGACCAAAGGAAGCCCCGCGAAAGTTCTTTCAGCCCCACCAGCAGAGAGGGATAAAGAGGCCTGCTGAAGGCCAGGGTAGTCAGGGTACTGGAAAGAAGGTACCTGATGCCAAGAAGTTTCCTCAGTGCATGAAATGTATGAAGAGCCACCTGGGCGAGTGTAAGTTTGGGACTGGTAAGTGTTATAACTGTGAGGAGTTTGGACATTCGCTTAAGGATTGCCCGAAGCCCAGAGTCCTTCGATGTTTCAACTGTAATAAGACTGGCCACGTCATCAGAGACTGCCCAACGTTGAAGAGTGGCCCTGCTAAGATAAAACCGAGAATATTTTCCATGATGGAGTCGGGCGAAGAGGACCAGCCCGCTGTTGTGTCAGGTACTATATTGGTTAATTCCATGCCTGCTTTTACCTTGCTAGATTCAGGAGCAACCCATTCTTTTGTTGCGTCTGCTTTTGCTGATAAGTTAGAAGTACAATCCACACCTTCTAGGCATGTATTCAATGTTGCTTTACCCTCTGGTGAACATTTACATTCCAACCAAGTGTTGCATGATTGCATGGTATTAGTAGGGGACAAAAATCTATCTGCTGATTTAATTGTTATGGATATAATGGGATTTGATGTAATCTTAGGAATGGATTGGTTGTTCAAACACCACGCCATAATTGATTGTAGGACTGGGATAGTTAGTTTCCAACCCCCTGGTGGTTTGAAACATACCTTCCAAGCTTCAGAGAAGAGTAAGGAAATGTCTGTTATGACTTCTTTAAATTTTAGACCTTCACCATGCAAGGAGTACTTGTGCTTCTTGGCATGTGTTCTAGATACACAACTTGTAGGTAAGGCAACTCCTCAAAATATCCTTGTTGTCCAAGACTTCCCTGAAGTGTTTCTAGATGACCTTCCCGGTTTGCCACCAGATAGAGAAATTGAGTTTGTTGTAGATGTCTACCCTGGAGCTGAACCTGTGTCTAAAAATCCCTATAGGTTATCACCTGCAGAACTCAAGGAATTAAAAGAGCAGTTGGAAGAGTTGTTAGAGAAAGGGTTCATACGCCCGAGCTTTTCACCGTGGGGTGCACCTGTCCTTTTTGTCAAAAAGAAGGATGGATCAATGCGCATGTGCATCGATTATAGAGAACTGAATAAGTTAACTGTTAAGAACAAGTATCCCCTGCCTTGGATTGACGATTTATTTGACCAGCTCAATGGTGCAAGAGTTTTCTCTAAGATTGATCTGAGGTCAGGTTATTATCAGTTGAAGGTTAAATCTGAAGATATCCCAAAGACTGCCTTTCGCACAAGGTATGGGCATTATGAGTTTTTGGTTATGTCTTTTGGTTTGACAAATGCACCAGCAGCATTCATGGACCTTATGAACAGAGTGTTTCATGAGTATTTGGACAAGTTTGTCATTGTATTTATAGATGACATTCTAATCTATTCCAAAACCAAGGAGGAGCATGCAGAACACTTAAACCTAGTGTTAGGATTACTGAAACAGCACCAATTATACGCCAAGTTTTCTAAGTGTGAATTTTGGTTGGACCAAGTTCACTTTTTAGGACATGTCATTTCTGGAAATGGATTATCTGTTGATCCAGCTAAGGTTCAAGCAGTTAGGGAATGGCCCCAACCGAAGAATGCCACCGATATCAGAAGTTTTCTTGGACTAGCAGGATACTATAGAAAGTTCATTGAAGGATTTTCAAAGATTGCTACACCTCTCACTAAGTTGACTAGGAAGAATGTAAAGTACACATGGACCGATGAATGTGAACTTAGTTTCCAAACTTTGAAACAGAAACTGACCAATGCTCCTATTTTAACCCTTCCAGTTGAAGGTGGTAAGTATAGTATTTACTGTGATGCATCCAAGATTGGTCTTGGTTGTGTGTTGATGCAAGATGGAAAGGTAATAGCCTATGCTTCTAGACAGTTGAAAACTCATGAGAAGAATTACCCTACACATGACTTAGAATTAGCTGCTGTGGTATTTGCACTTAAAATTTGGAGACATTATTTGTATGGACAATCTTGTGAAATCTTTTCCGACCATAAGAGCCTGAAGTACATTTTCACACAGAAGGAACTAAACATGAGGCAACGTAGATGGTTGGAATTTGTAAAAGACTATGACTTTGAGATTAAGTACCATCCCGGTAAGGCGAATGTAGTAGCTGATGCTTTGAGCAGAGTGACAACATCAGTTTCAGCATTGATACTTGACTTACCATTAGCCTTAGAATCTGAATTCCTAAAGTTTAATCTAGAGGCAGTATCCAATGTAACAGCTATACTTTCGGCCATGACCTTAAGACCTACAATTCTTGAGAAAATAAGGGAAGCTCAGTCAAATGATGATGAATGCAGCAAGTACAAGTCAAGTATGGATTCTGCGGACAATTTAGACTTTAACTGTTCTTCCGATGGAATTCTTAAGTTTAGAAACAGATGGTTTGTTCCTGCCATTATGGAACTTTGGAATGAGATTCTTTCTGAGGCTCATTCTTCTAGATTCTCAGTTCACCCTGGGAGTACGAAGATGTATAAGGACCTTAAACAGCATTACTGGTGGCCAGGTATGAAAAGAAGTGTGGCAGAACATGTTGGATCATGTTTGTGTTGTCAGCAGATTAAAGCCGAGCATCAGAGACCCTCAGGAACATTACAACCTTTACCAGTTCCTGAATGGAAATGGGAACAAATAACCATGGATTTTGTTGTGGGACTACCTAGGACAACTAAAGGACATGATGCAATTTGGGTGATAGTTGACCGTTTGACCAAATCATCCCATTTTCTGCCCATGAAGACGACATACTCGATGGATCAACTTGCTGAGTTGTATGTTCAGGAAGTTGTTAGATTGCATGGAGTTCCGAGCACCATAGTTTCGGACCGAGATGCTAGATTTACATCTAAGTTTTGGAAGAGTTTGCATAAGGCAATGGGGACTCAGCTTAGTTTCAGTACAGCTTTCCACCCTCAAACAGATGGACAATCAGAAAGAACCATCCAAACATTAGAGGATATGCTCCGGGCATGTGTTTTGGATTTTCAAGGTTCTTGGAGCAAGTATTTGCCCTTGGTGGAATTTTCTTATAACAACAGTTTTCAGGCAACAATAGGAATGGCACCGTATGAAGCATTATATGGACGAAAATGTAGATCACCTTTGTACTGGGATGAAGTTGGTGAAGCACAGTTACTTGGTCCTGATGTTGTGCAGCAAACTGTTGAGAAGGTTGCTCTCATCCGTCAGAGGATCTTAACAGCTCAAAGTCGACAGAAAAGTTATGCTGACAGAAGACGCAGAGAGTTAGAGTTTGAAGTTGGTAGTGAGGTTTTTCTTAAGGTATCACCATTCAAAGGAGTTGTAAGATTTGGGAAGAGAGGGAAGCTTAACCCAAGATATGTTGGACCTTTCTCAATCTTGAGGAGGATTGGGAAATCAGCATATGAACTGCAATTGCCAGACTCTATGGAAGGAATCCACAATGTGTTCCATATTTCTATGCTTAAGAAGTGCTTAAGGGATCCATCTCAGATTGTGGAACAACAGAACATTGAAATTCAACCCACACTGACCTATGAGGTGAGACCAGTAAGAATCTTGGATTATGCAGTGAAGGTATTACGCAACAAGGAAGTTCCACTAGTAAAAGTCTTATGGCATAATCAGAATATAGAGGAGACAACATGGGAACGCCAGCAAGACATGATGGACCAGCATCCAAGATTGTTCAGGTACTGAATTTTGAGGACAAAATTCTTTTAAGGAGGGTAGATTGTAACACCCGGTTTATTAGAATTAAAATAATCTATTAATCTTCTAAGTGTGAATTTTATAGAATGAAATTAGGGGTAAAATCAATTAGGTTAATGAGTAACTAAGTGAGGGCATAAGGGTAATTGTCAATTTTGCAAATGGATAACGTATTTAAGGAAAGAGTAAATGAGGTATAGCCGTCATACTCATTTCACTCTCGGTTTTCAGCTCAACCCAGCAGAGCTCTCTAGGCGATTTCCTCACCGATTCCTCCAACCCAGGTGAGTTTTGATTCGATTAATTGCTGATTTTAGTACCTAGGTAGCTTAAGGATCCCAACGTATGCATTTTGTTAATGTTACGAGTGAGAGATTCTGCTTGAGGATTAGAGCAGAATCGGGAATGTTAGATAAATAGAAATGCCCAACCCACTCCTTAGATTTCTGAATAGCTTAGATTGAGGTTTAACGTTCTGTTTATGAATATAGGTGAACAAACCCCCGAAGTAGCTCTTAACCGAGCATTTGCAAGGAATCCAGGTAAGTAAAGTATTGCTTGTGCCTTCGGGCCTACATCACAAAACAGTAGGTTTATGTATGCTTGAATATTTCTATTGTCCATGCATCATGTTTTTGTTAAAAGTTACGAAAATGAATTTCATGTAAGGAATGGTAAGGTATGAACTGTATGCGACAGACAAACTATTAAGGGAATTCATCCGCCCCTTAATTGAGTATGAGGATGTAGACATTGGGAGAATTGATCCCACTCCCAAGGGAACCATGGGATCAGATCAGCTGTTAAGGGAATTCATCCGCCCCTTAATTGAGTATGAGGATGTAGACATTGGGAGAATTGATCCCACTCCCAAGGGAACCATGGGATCTGATCATGATATGAACGAATATGTATGCCACTGAGAGGAGAAAATAGAAACTGCATATTTAGGAGTTTAAGCTCAGCATTTTATTTCATTCATATACTGCTTTACTTATTTAGCATTAGGCTAATAGATGAGTTTTGTGATGTAGGTGAAGAAGTGTTAACAGGTGTGTCTCCTGATCATGTTGAGGAATAGTGGACGTTGGAGGAGTGCATTCAGGCCTCGACATGGTAACTGATGGGGCGGTTTAGCATGTTGTTTACAGATGTAGAGGTTTAGTGGATAATGATTTAAATTGAGTATATGGAGTTTTTAGTAAAGGAGATTACGGCTGCTTGACTTCGTTTTCGAGAATTTCTGATTTTCATGTTCTTACTGATTTTGATCAATACAATGACTTGGAGTGTTATGAATGGATTTTTGGTAAAATGTTTTAAGTCTGTTAGATAGTCGAATCTTTCTCGGGTTATAGGCAGGTTGTTTAGTCCATTGGTGGGAATTGAATAATTTTGTATCAGTGGATATGTGTAGAGGTTTATTGCGTTCTGTTGAAAGGAATTGTGTTGATGTCTATCGGAAGAGGGAAGTCTACCGGTAGATGTCTCATGTTTGTCTTCCGGCTGACGTCATCGGAAGAGTAAAGCATTTGTCTTCCGGCTGACGTCATCGGCAGAAGAAGTGTAATGGAAGTCGGGTGAGTATGTCTTCCGGCTGACGTCATCGGAAGAGTAAAGCATTTGTCTTCCGGCTGACGTCATCGGCAGAAGAAGTGTAATGGAAGTCGGGTGAGTATGTCTTCCGGCTGACGTCATCGGAAGAGGAAAGCATTTGTCTTCCGGCTGACGTCATCGGCAGAAGAAGTGTGAGGGAAGTCGGGTGAGTATGACTTCCGGCTGACGTCATCGGAAGAGGAAAGTAATTGTCTTCCGGCTGACGTCATCGGAAGAGGAAATAGGTATTTTGTCGTTTACTCATCGGAAGAGGAAATAGGTATTTTGTCGTTTACTCATCGGAAGAAGAAATAGGTATTTTGTCGTTTACTCATCGGAAGAGGAAATAGGTATTTTGTCGTTTACTGACCGGAAGAGGGAATGGGTGTTTCGTCGTTTTCGGTTGATGCCGCTGACGTCATCGGAAAACGAAATAGGCGATTTGTCGTTTTGTTACTGATGAAGTCTTCGGTTTTTTTTTTATTTCTGCTTCTTTCGTTGACCTTGTCGTCGGCAGATGACTTCAACACTTCCGTTAATCACCCCAACAGTATATTCTACAGTTCGTCTAACTTCATAGTTGTTTAAATGATTTTCCGCTGCAAAGTTTTCAAATGTTTTGAATGTATAGAAAATGTCAAATTTTGACTGTCGAATGAAGTTTTAAAATTTATCCGAAAATTTCTTAGTCATGGTCAAGTAATGAGTAGCGACCCGGGTTCAGATAATTCGGGGCGTTACAGTAATGTACTGTATTGTCACCGTATTCTGAAAGTTCATGCATAGCATATGCATCACTGCATTTTTATATGTTTTTACTGAGCTTTAGACTCATAGTTGAACTCCCTGATGTAGGTACGGATCTCGTGGATGAGTACTTTGTACCTCAGACCGACGAATAGGAGGCTGGTGGTGTGATGACTCGACTTGACACGTATGTGGTGGAACCACCCATGCTCCGCGGATCCTCAGAGGACGTATGTGCCCGGTTGGGGCCGGAGTATGGGTTAAAACTCCGCGGATCCCAGAGGGTTGGGCCGGAGGGTTCAACAAAAACTCCGCGGATCCCAGAGGGTTGAGCCGGAGGATTCGGTCGGTCATCACAATACCACATCGCTTTGGGAAGTACTTGGAAATGAAACATATGTAAGAGATCCCTCCCAAGATAGCAAGACGCGTTTTGGAACACGATTGGCAACGGATCCCATAAGAACTCCGAAGTTAAAAGTGCTTCGGCGAGAGCAATTCCAGGTTGGGTGACCTTCCGGGAAGTTCTCGCCAAACAAAGCCGTGAAGGGAGGATATTGGGCTGCGGCCCAATCCCCAGAGCGGACAATATCTTGCTGGGAACATGGGTCGTTACAAATGGTATAAGAGCCTGTACCCAACCGAAAATATGGCCAACATGGACGTTGGGCCCCCAAGGGGAGGTGATTGTGATGACTCGACTTGACACGTATGTGGTGGAACCACCCATGCTCCGCGGATCCTCAGAGGACGTATGTGCCCGGTTGGGGCCAGAGTATGGTGCGGATCCTAGAGGGTTGGGCCGGAGGATTCGGTCGTTGAAAGTGGGGTCCTCACAATACCACATCGCTTGGGGAAGTACTTGGAAATGAAACATATGTAAGAGATCCCTCCCAAGATAGCAAGACGCGTTTTGGAGCACGATTGGCGACGGACCCCATAAGAACTCTGAAGTTAAAAGTGCTTCGGCGAGAGCAATTCCAGGTTGGGTGACTTTCCGGAAGTTCTTGCCAAACAAAGCCGTGAAGGGAGGATATTGGGCTGCGGCCCAATCCCCAGAGCGGACAATATCTTGCTGGGAACATGGGTCGTTACAAATGGTATAAGAGCCTGTACCCAACCGAAAATATGGCCAACATGGACGTTGGGCCCCCAAGGGGAGGTGATTGTGATGACTCGACTTGACACGTATGTGGTGGAACCACCCATGCTCCGCGGATCCTCAGAGGACGTATGTGCCCGGTTGGGGCCAGAGTATGGGTTAAAACTCTGCGGATCCCAGAGGGTTGGGCTAGAGGGTTCAACGAAAACTCTGCGGATCCTAGAGGGTTGGGCCGGAGGATTCGGTCGTTGAAAGTGGGGTCCTCACAATACCACATCGCTTGGGGAAGTACTTGGAAATGAAACATATGTAAGAGATCCCTCCCAAGATAGCAAGACGCGTTTTGGAGCACGATTGGCGACGGACCCCATAAGAACTCTGAAGTTAAAAGTGCTTCGGCGAGAGCAATTCCAGGTTGGGTGACTTTCCGGAAGTTCTTGCCAAACAAAGCCGTGAGTGGAGGATATTGGGCTGCGGCCCAATCCCCAGAGCGGACAATATCTTGCTGGGAACAGGGGTCGTTACAGGTGGCGCGAGCTTCGGGATTGGTTGTGATAGCTAGACATATTCCTGACAGAGAGAATGAGGTTTTAAAGTTTTGTGTTATTTTTTAAAAACTTCTGTTATGGTGAATTCTGGAAATGCATGTCAAGTTTCGTACTGCTTTTGAGATTTTAAAACGATGTATGGCATCTGTATTGATGCGTAAAACCTCTATATTTGACAATTGTATTTATATATTTTGAAATATTCTGGAACTGCCTTGAGTTCTCTCTATTGGTCTGTGCATGGATTGTCTCTGGTTTTAGAGTTATCCATGCAGTTTGATTTCTTAAACTCCTGTCATGTTTTCTGTTATGTCCGAAAATCATGTTCTGAATCGTTTATTTTTAGAATTTGAAACTTTTATAGCATCTGTTTTTATGCTCCCTGTTCGTATGTCTTCCTGTTAAAAGTTGTCAAATTTTGTCTTTAAAACTACATCTTCCGATCACATCCACCGCTGCTTTTAAAATCACTTCTACCGTTGCCTGTTTAAAAATCACATCCACCGCTGCTTTTAAAATCACTTCTATCGCTGCCCGTTTAAAATCACATCCACCGCTGCCCTTAAAAATCACATCCACCACTGCCTTAGGATTCACATCTACCGCTTCGGTTTATTTACATCTACTGCCTTAGGATTCACATCCACCGCTCCGGTTTATTTACATCTACCGCCTGACGTCATTCATCTCACATCTTCCGATTACATCCACAGCTGCCTTTATAGTTCACTTCTACCGGTGAACAGTACAGTTCACTTCTGCCGGTGAACAGTACAGTTCACTTCTGCCTGCAGTTCACTTTTACCGCCTGACGTCATCCGCATATCTTCCATCTGACGTCATCTGCCCACATCCCCCGCCTCACGTCTTCATCTTCTCCATGTTATTCTTCTGTCAAATTTTCCAGACTTCAATTTCAGAGGAGGTTTTCTCTGCGTGATGTTTTAGAAGCTTTCTCTGTCTTTCATCTTCCATCGTCTATCTCTGAATCACTGTTATCATTTTTCCCTGCCTTTTTGTCTTCCTGTTTTTGTCCCGCCATTTCTTTCTAAAGTCTGAATTTTTTATATGACTTCCAGTTTCTGCTTCCCATTTTATTAAGTTTTCCACTGTGTGTCAATTATCTATATCTGTCTGTTTATTTTCATCATCCATTCCTGTCATCCCGTTTTGTATTCAAATCCAAGGAACATCTTCTCCCTCTGTAAAGTTTTAAGGGTTTGTTTTTTTAAAAGTTCAGTCTGTTTGGTTAAAAAAAAAAAACATGTCTCGTTCTCTGTTAAATGCCCGAAGTGATGGCTCCTCGGGCCCCGATCGGGTCGGGGGCCGTCACAGTTATGGTATCAGAGCCACCAAGTTTTAAAAGCGGTTATAGACAAATGTCTGGTTGCGCAACCCGCTACGTGAGATCGCTCCACCAACTATAAGTGTTTAAGTTCCCGTAAAAGTTTTGTTTATTAAATTTAGTTATTATGTTTATAGGGTTTCTTAGAAATGGTGAGAGGACACCAGCATGAAGCAAGCGATAGTGCCAGAGCCATAGACCGATTAACTGAGTTAGTGGGGGTACAGTCCCGCATGGCAAGAACGTATGATGGCCAGAGAAGACAACGGGAATAATAATAACAACCATGCAAATGCTCCACGTGACACCAGTGGAGATAGATTCAGGCGACTTCAACCGCCTTCATTTGATGGGCTATCTACTGACCCAACTCACACTTAGGAATGGGTCCGGCAGATAGAGAGAATGTTTAGATGCGCAGAGGTGGAAGAAAATAAGAAGGTTCTATGTGCCACGTTTCATCTCACTAGGAATGCGGGATTTTGGTAGGACACCGTCCAGGCATCAACGGTGGCATTAAGCTGGGAGGGATTTAAACGAATTTTCTATGAGAAGTATTTTGACCGAAGTGCGAAGAAGGAAAAGATGATAGAATTCTCTTGGCTACGACAGCATGGATCAGTGGCCGAATATGTTCAGAAGTTTGAATCCTTGTCCCGCTATGCACCACATCTGGTGGACACCGATGAGAATAAAGTACACCAGTTTATTCAAGGGGTGAAACTGGACCTTTTACGCGGGATCACAACCAGGGGTTTTGATGAGGCACCGTACACAAAAGTGGTGGCCAAGGCCTATCAGTTGGAGGCCTTAGAAGCGAAGTCCTAGAGACAGAGAGATCAATCAAAAGGGATTATTCGGAATGTTCCTCAACAACAACAACAGCGGGGTCAAAATTTACAATCTCAACAGCAACAGAACAGGGGCATTAAGAGGTCCAATGAGACCATCACTTATCAAGACAAGGGAAAGAGGCCAATGGGGGCTCCTCAGCTTTCCGTATGCCCGTGATGTCAGTAAATTCACAGCGGGGAATGCAGACTCATAACTGGCTAATGCTTTCGATGTGGCAAAGAGGGCCATCACGTCCGGGACTGCCCAATGCCCGACACGAGACAGAATCAGGCCTTGCCAAGAGTCTTTGCAATGATGGAGGATGATGATGATGCCGCTCAGCATACAGCAATTACAGGTACAATTTTGATATGTGATGCACCTGCTTATACCTTGTGGGACACAGGGGCCACACATTCGTTTGTGGCAGTGGACTTCGTGGTTAGAGAGCAGTTTTGTTGTATGTCGTCAGATCAGCCCTACAGCATTATACTACCGTCCGGAGAGTTTATGCACTCCGAGCAAGTTGTACGGGGTGATATAGTGTCAGTAGAAGACCAGAAGTTGTATGCCAATCTTATCGCCATCGGTATGAAAGAATATGATGTTATTCTGGGGATGGACTGGCTATTTAGACATCATACCACCCTCAACTGCAGGTCCGGACTCGTGTCTTTTAAGCGCCTGAATGAGGTAGAGTTCTCTTATCAGGCAGTACCAAAGAAACACTGTACGCCTGTTATATCCTCCTTGAAAGCTCAACAGCTGATGACGTCAGGATGCGTCGGATTTCTTGCCCACGTAGTAGATGTTCGAAGGCAAGGCGAAGTGAAAGTTCAAAATATTCCAGTAGTTCGAAACTTCTCGGAGGTTTTCTTAGATGACTAACCAGGATTGCCACCAGATCGCGAAATCGAGTTTGAGATTGATATATGTCCAGGTGCTGAACCAGTATCGAAGAATCCGTACCGTATGGCGCCAATAGAGCTGAAGGAGTTGAAGACTCAGCTAAAGGAATTGGTGGACAAGGGCTTTGTGCGCCCTAGTTTCTCTCTGTGGGGCGCTCCCGTCTTGTTCGTCAAGAAGAAGGATGGGTCCTTACGTTTGTGCATTGACTACCGTGAGCTGAACAAGTTAACCATCAGGAATAAGTCCCCGCTGCTGAAAGTCGACGATTTGTTTGACCAGCTGCAAGGGGCTCGGGCATTCTCAAATATTGATTTGCGCTCCAGTTATTACCAGTTGAAGGTCAGGGCTGACGATATTCCAAAACCGCCTTCAGGACCCGGTACAGACACTACAAGTTCTTGGTGATGTCTTTTGGATTGACTAATGCCCCGACAGTATTTATGGACTTGATGAACATGATATTCCAAGATTTCTTGGATAAATTTGTAATCGTCTTCATTGACGACATCCTGGTTTACTCCAGAAGTGAGGCCGAGCACGAGGAGCACTTGGCAATTGTGCTATCGACTCTGAAATAGCACCAGTTGTATGCCAAACTGTCGAAGTGTGAGTTCTAGTTGAGCAGGATTAATTTCCTAGGCCATGTGGTGTCGACAGAAGGAGTGTCCGTGGATCCAGCCAAGATTCTGGCATTGAAAGAATGGCCGAGACCGAGAAATGCCAGTGAGGTACGGAGTTTTATCGGGTTAGCTGGTTATTACAGAAAGTTTATCAAAGGATTTTCTGTGATAGCAAAACCTATGACCAGCTTAACGAGGAAGGATACCAAGTACAAGTGGTTTGAAGCTTGTGAAGTGAGTTTTCAGACACTTAAACAGAAGTTTACCATTGCTCCTTTGTTAGTATTGCCAGTTGAAGACGGCAAATTCAGTGTATACTGTGATGCGTCCAAGGTTGGCCTGGGATGTGTATTAATGCAAGAAGGGAAAGTAGTGGCGTACGCATCTAGACAATTGAAGAACCATGAACAAAACTACCCTACACATGACCTCGAGTTAGCAGCAGTTGTGTTTGCGCTGAAAGTATGGAGTCACCACTTGTACAGACAATCATGTGAGGTGTTTTCTAATCACAAGAGCCTGAAGTACATATTTACCCAGAAAGAGTCAAACATGAGACAAAGACGGTGGTTAGAATTTGTGAAAGATTACGATGTTGAGATTAAATACCACCCCGATAAAGCTAATGTGGTAGCTGATGCACTGAGCAGGATGTCAGCTACTATGCAACCGGTTATGTCGGTCGTGTCAATGCCTTTGAGGACAGAGATACAGAAGTTTGATATGGAGATAGTTTCTGGGCTATCGGCCATACTAGGAGACTTGACACTACGGCCCACCGTCCTGGACCGAATTAAAGAAGCCCAGAGAACCAATTCAAAGGAAATGGCTGATATAGTAAGCAACTTACCTATGGCCTCTTCCGATTTCAGTTATTCGGGAGATGAAATTCTGAAGTTCAGAGAAAGATGGTATGTTCCGAGGGATGATAAGCTACGGAAAGACATCTTGTCGGAAGCCCACTCGTCTCTTTTCTCTGTGCATCCTGGAAGCACAAAGATGTACCAAGACTTGAAACTTCATTTCTGGTGGCCAAATATGAAGAACGAAGTAGCCAAATATGTGGAGTCTTGTATGATATGTCAACAAGTCAAAGCTGAGCATCAACGACCAGGTGGAACGCTTCAGCCTCTCCCGATCCCCGAATGGAAATGGGAGAACATCACAATGGACTTTGTTGTTAGCCTACCAAGAACAGCTAAGGGCCATAATAGCATATGGGTCATAGTGGACAGATTGAGGAAGTCGGCCCATTTTCTACCTGTAAAGACGACATTCTCCATGGACCAGTATGCTGAGCTATACCTTAGTGAGATTGTCAAACTGCATGGTATTCCGGTATCGATCGTCTCAGAACGAGATCCTAGATTCACCTCCAGGTTTTGGAAAAGCTTGCAGAGCTCCTTGGGCACCAAGTTATATTTCAGCACGGCCTTTCATCCACAGACTGACGGACAATCCGAGAGAACGATCCAAATACTGGAGGATATGTTAAGATCGTGCGTGCTGGAATTTCATGCTCCTTGGAGTAGATATTTGCCACTCATGGAGTTTGCTTACAACAATAGCTACCAGGCTACAATTGGCATGACTCCTTATGAAGCTCTTTACGGCAGAAAGTGTAGATCCCCATTGTGTTGGGATGAGATCGGAGAAACAAAGCTTATTAGCCCTGAGATATTACAGCAGATGTCCGAGGTGATAGCTGCTATCAAACAATGAATAAAAATTGCTCAGAGTCGACAGAAGAGTTATGCTGACCATAGGAGAAGAGACTTGGAGTTTGCTGAAGGTGATGAAGTATTTTTGAAGGTGTCACCTTTCAAAGGCGTGATGAGATTTGGCAAGAAAGGAAAGCTCAGTCCGAGGTTTGTTGGGCCCTTTCCCATCTTGAAAGAAGTTGGGAGCATGGCCTACAGACTACAGTTGCCAGCGTCTATGGATGGGGTTCTGATGCGATTCTGGATCGTACTTGAAAGATGACTTCCTACTTGGTTTTCGGTGGCTAGAATTACCACTTGTATTTGATTGGCTACTTATGCAGTAAGTGAGTCTCCAACGAAAAGAAGGGTTGTTTGGCCTCTCTTTCACTAGGGAATACCTTCGTGGAAGGTGGAAAGAAAGATAGTAAAATGTATCTCTCAAACGAACCAAGAGAAAGATACAAGTTGTGGTCACACTCGCTCGGAATCCACCTCACAAGTTTGTCCGGGTTTTGAGTCAAAACTCAAGAAACTTGTCTAAAGACAACAAAAGGGGTTTTGATAATTCGAATGTGCTTTCAAAAGTACAAAAGAAGGCCTATTTATAGGCCTTTGGTTGGAAATGAAAAGACATGCTTAGTGGATTCCATTAAATGTCCACTAAGCATTTATTACAACTTTGACTATGAATCTAGACTAAGACTCTTGCTCTTTTCTAGGAGATATGATAATGACGAATTTTAAACATGAATCTAGACTAAGACTCTTCAATGTGACCGATTGATGCTAAGTCATTGTCGGGCTTCCAAGCTAGTAAATGCATGGGCTTCTCTTTATCTTTGGGTTGGGCTTCTTCCATCATGTCTCCAAATTGTAATGTACCTGCAAAACTAGAAAACATATTAGAAAATATCTTCTTGGCCATTGATCTAGCGAAAGGGTCTCGAGCCTTATCATCCTCCCCAAGTGATTGAGGATTTGACCTCAAATCCGATTGGATAGTGTCCTCCAATTCATCTTCTTTTCCAAGGTATGGTGATAAGTCTTGAACATTAAAAGTTGCTGAGACTCCATACTCTCCTGGAAGCTCCAATTTGTATGCATTATCATTGATTCTTTGCAAGATTCTAAAAGGTCCATCTGCTCGTGGGGATAGTTTTGTCTTACTTTGCCTTGGAAAACGTTCCTTCCTTAAGTGTAGCCATACCAAATCTCCTTCTTTGAATATAACTTCTTTTCTCCCTTTATTAGCAGCTCTAGCATATGATTCATTCTTTTTTTGAATAATTTTTCGAACTTCTTCATGCAAGACTTGGACTTGTTTGGCCTTTTGAGCCCCATCGGCATTTATTAGCTCCTTGGTGGGTAATGGAAGTAAGTCTAAAGGAGTAAGAGGATTAAAGCCATAGACCACTTCGAAAGGACTCCTCTTAGTTGTACTATGTATGCTCCTATTGTATGCAAATTCAATATATGGGAGTTGGATGTCCCAATCCCCTAGTTGCTTCCCCACTATGCTCCTTAAGAGTGTTCCCAAGGTTCGGTTGACCACCTCGGTTTGTCCATCGGTTTGAGGATGGAAAGAAGTGCTAAACAATAGCTTAGTGCCAAGCTTCCTCCATAATGTTGTCCAAAATGAGCTAAGAAATTTAGTATCCCTATCTGACAAAATAGACTTTGGAACTCCATGAAGACGGACTATCTCCTTAAAAAAGAGATCTGCTATATGCATAGAGTCATCTGTTTTAGAGCATGGTATGAAATGCGCCATCTTAGAAAACCGGTCTACTACAACCATGACGGCTTCCTTTGCTCTTGAGGTACGTGGCAACCCCAAGACAAAATCCATACTGATTTCTACCCAAGAATGAGTGGGAATAGGTAAAGGCATGTAGAGCCCTTGAGGTAATAATCGGCTCTTGGCCTTCTTGCATGTAATACATCTTTCAACTATTCTGTGTAATCTTTCATCATCCGTGGCCAATAAAAGTGTTCTTTGAGAACTTCAATTGTCTTTTTCTCCCCAAAATAACTAGCAAGTCCTCCTCCATGAGCTTCTTTTACCAAAGATTCTCTTAAGGTACTTTTTGGAATGCATAACTTTCCACTTCTGAATAAGAAACCATCCTTAAGGAAATATCCACATTCGGCTCCTTGGAGACAAAGTTTATAAGAATCTCCAAAGTCTTGATCTTCTTTGTAGGCATCCTTGATCCATTCAAACCCCATGAATCTTGCATTCATCTCGGTCAACAAGGCACTTCTTCTTGATAGAGCATCGGCCACCACATTGATGTCACCCTTCTTGTACTTAATGATGTATGGAAATCTCTCAAGGAATTCCACCCATTTTCCATGCCTTCTGTTCAGCTTTCCTTGACCTTTGATATGCCTCAATGCCTGATGATCAGAGTGAATAATAAATTCCCTTGGAAGTAAATAATGTTGCCATACCTCAAGTGTCCGAATAATGGCTAAGAACTCCTTATCATACGTGGAGTAGTTAAGAGCTGCTCCCTTCAATTTTTCACTGTAATAGGCTATCGGCTTTCCTTATTGCATTAGCACTGCTCCAATGCCCAATCCAGAGGAATCACACTCAACTTCGAATACTTTATTAAAGTCAGGTAACATCAAAATCGGAGCCTTGCATAGTTTCTCCTTTATAGAATCAAAACTTTCTTGGCACGCGGAGCTCCACTTGAATTCTCTTCCATTCTTGGTGCAATCCGCTGAGGGGTGCTACAATTGAGCTGAAATGAGGAATAAACCTTCTATAAAAAGAGGCTAAACCATGGAAGCTTCGGATATCTGGGAGGCAACTGGGGGTGGCCACTCCTTTATTGCTTTCACCTTAGTTTCATCCACCTCCAAGCCTTGCTTTGATATTATGAACCCCAAAAAGTAGACTCTCTCTTGCATGAAAGAGCACTTCTTCATGTTACCGTAAAGCTTGACCGATCTTAGCTTATCAAATAAAGTCCTCAGATGCATTAAATGGTCAGCAAGACTCGTACTATAAACAAGGATATCATCAAAATATACGACAATAAATTTGCCTAGGTATTCCTTAAGTACGAAGTCCATCAATCTCATGAACGTACTAGGAGCATTAGAGAGCCCAAATGGCATAACTAACCATTCAAATAGCCCATATTTTGTTTTGAACGCAGTTTTCCACTCATCTCCTTCCTTCATGCGGATTTGGTGGTATCCACTTTTCAAGTCAACCTTGGAAAAATATGAAGCTCCACTTAGTTCATCAAGCATGTCTTCTAGTTGAGGTATTGGATACCTATACTTGATTGTTATTTGGTTGATGGCTTGGCTATCCATACACATTCTCATTGAACCATCCTTCTTTGGTACTAATAGAGTGGGCACGGCACAAGGGCTTAGAGACTCTTGAATATAACCTTTGTCTAATAGATCTTGAACTTGTTTTTGGAGCTCCTTTGCTTCTTCTGGATTCATCCGATAAGATGGACGATTTGGTAAAGTGGATCCCGGCTCCAAGTCTATTTGATGCTCAATTCCTCTAAGGGGAGGTAGCCCTCGAGGTAGCTCTTCGGGGAAAATGTGATGACCCGGATCTGTAAGTATGGTACGATGGCTGCACGAACCGGAACCCGGATGGCGGTACGTCCGCGCGGGCGAACCGGAAGGTGACAGGTCGTAAAAAGGGGGTCGTCACAATCCCACAGCGCTTGGGGAAGTATGTGGAAATGAAACATATGTAAAGAGACCCTCCCAACATAGCAAGACGCGTTTTGGAGCTCAATTGACAACGGATCCCATAAGAACTCCGAAGTTAAGAGGGCTTCGGCGAGAGTAATTCCAGGTTGGGTGACCTTCCGGGAAGTGCTCTCGCCAAACAAAGCCGTGAGGGGAGGATATTGGGCTGCGGCCCAATCCCCGGAGCGGACAATATCTTGCTGGGAATGGGGTCGTTACAAATGGTATCAGAGCCTATACCCAACCGGAATTGTGGCCAACGAGGACGTTGGGCCCCCGAGGGGGGGTGATTGTGATGACCCGGATCTGTAAGTATGGTACGATGGCTGCACGAACCGGAACCCGGATGGCGGTACGTCCGCGCGGGCGAACCGGAAGGTGACAGGTCGTAAAAAGGGGGTCGTCACAATCCCACAGCGCTTGGGGAAGTATGTGGAAATGAAACATATGTAAAGAGACCCTCCCAACATAGCAAGACGCGTTTTGGAGCTCAATTGACAACGGATCCCATAAGAACTCCGAAGTTAAGAGGGCTTCGGCGAGAGTAATTCCAGGTTGGGTGACCTTCCGGGAAGTGCTCTCGCCAAACAAAGCCGTGAGGGGAGGATATTGGGCTGCGGCCCAATCCCCGGAGCGGACAATATCTTGCTGGGAATGGGGTCGTTACAGAAAACATCTTGAAACTCCACGAGCAATGGTTGAACGTGCCTTGGAATATTTTCAAACTTTTCCACTCCTTCCTTGAATAGAATAAGTATTAATGGACCTCCTTTAAATATTACCTTCTTTAATTCTTGTCTTGATATGAATAAGGTTGATTTGGTCGAGTGCTCATGTCTTGCTTCTTCATCCATAGCCACTTGTCTTGGTCCAAGTGGTGCTAGCTTGATAATCTTTCCACCAAATTTGAATGAATAATAATTTGAAGAACCGTCATGAATCGCCCTTTTGTCAAATTGCCATGGCCGTCCAAGCAAAATGTGGCTTGCACTCATTGGTACTACATCACACACAACTTGATCCACATAGTTACCAATAGAAAATTGAAGGATTACTTGTTTATTTACCTTAATGTCATCCTTGTCGTTTAACCACCGAAGTTTGTATGGCAGCGGGTGTGCTTTGGTTTCCAACTTCAATTTGTCAACCAATTCTTTGGAAACAACGTTGGTACAACTCCCTCCATCAATGATTAGAGAGCATACCTTGTTTTTGATGAGGCATCTACTATGGAAAATATTCTCTCTTTGTTCCTCCTCTCCTCGGTTTTGAGAAATCAATGACCTTCTTATCACCATTAACAAAGGCCCTTCTTGTGCAAGACATACCTCTTCACTTTCTTCTAGTTCCTCATTGGTTGATTCTTCAACTTCTTCTTCACTCTCCACTTATTGAGTGCTAGCATTAATTACCATAACTCGTTTATTTGGACATTGAGAAGCAATGTGACCAAGGCCAAGGCATTTGAAACATTTAATTTCTCTTGTCTTTTGGTGAGTTGAATCTCCCAACGGCTTCTTGTCATCAACGCCTTTATGGAAGACTTCCTTATAGTTATTGCCCTTCTCCCATGTTTTTGCTTGTGATTGAAAATTACCGGGTGTTTTTTGTAGGTTAGGCCGAAAAGTAATTTCTTTGCCTTTCCTCTTCTTTTGTCTTTCAACCTTGGTAGCTAGTTGAATTACTCCATCCATGGTGCCTATGTCATGTAGTTTAACTATATCTCCAATCTCCTTGGTAAGCCCTCTTATGAACCGTGCTATAATTTGCTCCTCCGGTTCATTTAATCCACATCTAATTCGAAGCATTTCAAAGGTTGCGAGATACTCTTCCACCGAAGAGTTTCCTTGCTTTAATTCTTGGGCTTGCAAAAATAATTCTTGTTTGTAGTGGTTTGGAACAAATCTCTTCCTCATTAATGCCTTTAATTCATCCCATTTTGAATAGGTTCTTCGCCTTCTCTCCTTCTTTGAGCTTTTAAATTCTCCCACCATAAATGCACATAGCCTTCAAACTCCAATGCCACTAATTGAAGTTTCAATCTCTCAGAATAGTTGTAGCATTCAAAGATCCGGTTAACTTTCTCCATCCATTCATAGAATTCCTCTGCTTTGGTGGCTCCCTTGAAGATAGGAATAGACACCTTGATATTTCTCATATCATCTTGATAAGTGTTTCTCCTTCTTGGTTGATAATCAAATTCTTCCACTTCGGTGAACTCCTCAAGTTCTCGGTTACTATTTTGCCCATGTCCATCTCTACTCCTTGGAATTTGTGGTTGTGGAAATGATTGCTCTCTAGTCTCTAGGACCATTTGCTGCAAATGAACAATCATACCCCTCATTTCATCAAGTTGACGTTGAATGGTGGATTCAACTCCGTTTGGCGATGGTGGTGGTGGTGGTGGTTGTTGTTGTTGTTGTGGCTCTTCAATGCGAATGGCATTTCCTCCACTTCTAGTCTTCATCTTAGAATTCCACAAGAACTATAAGATAAGTAAAAGAAAATAGAAGAACCTGGGATGGATGTTGTGGCTTTGATACCAAATGATGCGATTCTGGATCGTATTTGAAAGATGACTTCCTAGTTGGTTTTCGGTGGCTAGAATTACGACTTGTATTTGATTGGCTACTTATGCAGTAAGTGAGTCTCCAACGAAAAGAAGGGTTGTTTGGCCTCTCTTTCACTAGGGAATACCTTCGTGGAAGGTGGGAAGAAAGGTAGTAAAATGTATCTCTCAAACGAACCAAGAGAAAGATACAAGTTGTGGTCACACTCGCTCGGAATCCACCTCACAAGTTTGGCCGGGTTTTGAGTCAAAACTCAAGAAACTTGTCTAAAGACAACAAAAGGGGTTTTGATAATTCGAATGTGCTTTCAAAAGTACAAAAGAATGCCTATTTATAGGCCTTTGGTTGGAAATGAAAAGACATGCTTAGTGGATTCCATTAAATGTCCACTAAGCATTTATTACAACTTTGACTATGAATCTAGACTAAGACTCTTGCTCTTTTCTAGGAGATATGATAATGACGAATTTTAAACATGAATCTAGACTAAGACTCTTCAATGTGACCGATTGATGCTAAGTCATTGTCGGGCTTCCAAGCTAGTAAATGCATGGGCTTCTCTTTATCTTTGGGTTGGGCTTCTTCCATCATGTCTCCAAATTGTAATGTACCTGCAAAACTAGAAAACATATTAGAAAATATCTTCTTGGCCATTGATCTAGCAAAAGGGTCTCGAGCCTTATCAGGTTCACAATGTTTTTCATGTTTCGATGCTGAGAAAGTGTGTACGAGATCCAACTCAGATCGTGGAACAGGTGGACTTTGATATCATGCCGACGCTGACATATGAAGAAAGGCCAATACAAATTTTTAATACTTCTGTCAAAGTGTTGCGCAACAAGGTATTCCCATTGGTTAAAGTTTTATGGCGTAATCATAACGTGGAGGAAGCCACTTGGGAAAGACTGCAGGACGTTAGAGCCCAATATCCGGACCTCTTTGCTTAGGAAAATTTTGGGGACAAAATTTCTGTTAAGTTGGGTGGAATGTAAAACCCAGCATTTTGGCCATGTAACCATTCCCCGGATTCATCTAGCGGGATAAATTCTTATAATAATACAATGAATGTTTTAATGAATTTATCGGAGTGTTTAATGGGAAAAAAAAAAAAGAAACCGAATTGATTAACTAATTAACAAATTAGTTGGTGGGAGGGAACTAATGAGTGCTTGACACTTGGCAACTTGTTGAAGAAGCCATGTTCTTCTTCTCTTTCCTTCTACGTGAAACCCTCATTTCTCCTCTGCTTCTTTCCACTCCCCTCTGTTTTCTCTCTCCCTGACGACAAATACCCTTCGAAGCTCCTTCGATCTCCTCAATTTTCTTCTGTTTCTCTGCCTAAGGTAAACATCTGCTAGAGTTAACGAGTTTGGACAAGTTAAAAATGTGAGTTTTGTTGAAGTTTAGGGTTAAAATATTTTGGAGAGAAGTCACTGTTTTTGGATGAAAACACGTTGGTTTGTTTTCTAAAGGTTTGAATGGAGTTTGAAGCATATTCTACCAAGTTATTAGTTAGCATTTGCAGCTTTGTTAATTTCCCTTTTCGTGCGCGTCATAGGTTCGTGCATCACCGTGGTTTCACGAACAAAGCTTGCTGCTTTTTGGACATAGGTAAGTTCATACCCGTAGGTTGGCCCTTAAGGCCCTACATCACGGAGACTCTAGGTTTTTACTTCTGTCGGGAGGTTTCAGGTAGATAAGTTGGAGTTATATTCCGAGTCGTCTGTTTTTCTCTTTAGGTTCTGTTGTGTTATTTCTGTTGTCTGATGTTTTAATTTTAAGCACTGTAAATGTCTATGCATACACAATTTTCCGGAAAGTTCATGCAAAAATATTTTCTGTACACGGTTTGAAGCTAAGAAAGATAAAATCTAAATGTAATGTATTGGTTAAGTGTGGGACGGCGACTGGTGTTCTGTTCTGTATTTCTGTACCGTATCTCTGTTACTGCCTGATAGTGCACTTCTGTCACGCTTGTTCTCCTATAAGCCTCACTTATACCCCTCTGCCAGTGAAACGTAATGTACTGTACTGTCACCGTATTCTGAAAGTTCATGCATAGCATATGCATCACTGCATTTTTATATGTTCTTACTAAGCTTTAGGCTCATAGTTGAACTCTCTGATGTAGGTACAGATCTCGTGGATGAGGACTTTGTGTAACGACTCGATGGGTTCCCCCGCCCGAGCCGTTCAGTCCATGCTTCCACAGGGCCCTGCCACGTGGCAGCCACACAGGCCCACCAAGTGTACTTACGATCTTCTCCCACCACCTAGTTTGATGGGAGTTTTTGCCTCCCCAAGGATTCGAACCCAGGCTCCCAGGCTTCATAACCATGGGTTCACCATCCCTGGTACCACTCTTTTTCGAAGTATTTTAAACGTATTTTATGCACGTTTTCCAATATTTTTCGAGGGTTCGAAAAACTCAAAAATCGAGTCAAAATTTTATCGAAAATTATTTTAAACATCGTTTTAAACACGGTTTGGGTTAGCAAAGTAGCGCACCGAGCCGGGGCAGGTTCGGTGGCATTACACTTTGTACCTAAGACCGACGAATAGGAGGCTGGTGGCGCGAGCTTCAGGGTTGGTTTTGGTAGCTCGACATATTCTTGACCAGAGAGAATGAGGTTTTAAAGTTTTGTGTTATGTTTTAAAAACTTCTGTTATGGTGAATTCTGGAAATGCATGCCAAGTTCTGTACTGCTTTTGAGATTTTAAAACGATGTATGACATCTGTATTGATGTTTAAAACCTCTGTATTTGACAATTGTATTTATATATTTTGAAATATTCTAGAACTGCCTTGAGTTCTCTCTATTGGTCTGTGCATGGATGGTCTCTGGTTTTAGAGTTATCCATGCATTTTGATTTCTTAACTCCTGTCATGTTTTCTGTTATGTCCAAAAATCATGTTCTGAATCATTTTTTTTAGAATTTGAAACTTTTATGCCATCTGTTTTTATGCTCCCTGTTCGTATGTCTTTCTGTTAAAAGTTGTCAAAATTTGTCTTTAAAACTACATCTTCCGATCACATCCACTGCTGCTTTTAAAATCACTTCTACCGCTGCCCGTTTAAAAATCACATCCACCGCTGCTTTTAAAATCACTTCTACCGCTGCCCTTTTAAAATCGCATCTACCGCTGCCCTTAAAAATCACATCCACCACTGCCTTAGGATTCACATCTACCACTTCTGTTTATTTACATCTACTACCTTAGGATTCACATCCACCGCTCCGGTTTATTTACATCTACCGCCTGACGTCATTCATCTCACATCTTCCGATTACATCCACCGCTACCTTTATAGTTCACTTCTACCGGTGAACAGTACAATTCACTTCTGTCGGTGAACAGTACAGTTCACTTCTGCCAACAGTTCACTTCTACCGCCTGACGTCATCCGTATATCTTCCGTCTGACGTCATCTGCCCACATCCTTCACCCACATCCCCCGCCTCACGTCTTCATCTTCTCCATGTTATTCTTTTGTCAAATTTTCCAGACTTCAATTTCAGAGGAGGTTTTCTCTGCGTAATGTTTTAGAAGCTTTCTCTGTCTTTCATCTTCCATCGTCTATCTCTGAATCACTGTTATCATTTTTCCCTGCCTTTTTGTCTTCCTGTTTTTCTCCCGCCATTTCTTTCTGAAGTCTGAATTTTTTATATGACTTCCAGTTTCTGTTTCCCATTTTATTAAGTTTTCCACTGTGTGTCAATTGTCTATATCTGTCTGTTTATTTTCATCATCTATTCCTGTCATCCCGTTTTGTATTCAAATCCAGGGAACGTCTTCTCCCTCTATAAAGTTTTAAGGGTTTGTTTTTTTAAAGTTCAGTCTGTTTGGTTCAAAAAAAAAACATGTCCTGTTCTCTGTTAAATGCCCGGAGTGATGGCTCCTCGGGCCCCGATCGGGTCGGGGGCCGTCACAGATCCCATACGTTGGGGACTAAATTGAACTTTTCTCTAATCTTTATTTATTTATTCATTACAGCATAATGTCTTCTTTTATGATGAATTTACTCGCGACTGAAAAGTTGACTGGCGATAATTTCGTCAACTGGAAAAAAACATGAATATGATTCTTGTGCATGACAATCTGAAGTTTGTCCTGATCGAGGAGTGTCCTCTAGTCCCTGCTGAAAATGCAACGAAAGAGGAGAAAGAACAGTATGAGACATGAAAACGAGTAAATGACAAAGCTCGTTGTTATTTACTTGCTTCAATGACTTATGTTCTCGACACAAAGTTTGAGAACACAGAGACTGCTTATGAGATAATAGAGTCTCTTTAGAACATGTTCGGTCAACCATCTGACCAAGCTCGTCCATGAAGCTATCAAGAAAGTCATGAGTAGCAAGATGCGAGCTAGTACCTCTGTTCGAGAACATGCGTTGATGATGATCAGCACAATTCATGAAGCTGAGATAAATGGGGCCCCTATTGATGATACTACCCAAGTGGGCATGATTTTAGAAAGCTTAAGCCCACAATTCTTACAGTTCAAGAGCAACTACTTCATGAACAAACTGAGTTATGATATGACTCAGTTGCTCAACGAGCTTACGACCTATGAGTCCATTTCTTCTGTTGAGAAAAGATGAGAGATCAATGTTGTTGAACCCTCATCTTCTCATTCTTCCATTAAAAAGTGGAAGAAATTTCAAAAGAAGGCCAGAGGTCAGAGAGCGTTTCAAGTAGGGGGTAGGAAGGACAACCCCAACAAAAAGAACAAGTCAAATAAGGAAAACAAAAATAGCTCAAGCAAGAAAAAGCTCAAAGCAAAATGTTTCCATTGTGGAGTTGATGGTCATTGGAAGAGAAACTGTAAAAAGTATCATGATGAGCTAAAACAAAAGAAGACAGGTAAATCTGATTTACTTGTTATTGAATCTTGTTTAGTTGAAAATGATTTATCACCCTGGATAATCTATTCAAGTGCGACTAATCATATTTGTTGTTCTTTACAAATGCTTAATTCCTATCGGAAGCTAGCTGATGGGGAGTTCACTATGAGAGTGGGCAATGGGGCACTTGTTTCTGCTTCAGCAATGGGAGAAACTAAATTACATTTTCAAAATAAATTTTTATTATTGACTAATGTTTATTTTGTACCCTGGTTTATTAGAAACCTCATTTCAGTTTCTCTCTTATTTGAACAATGTTACTCAATTTCTTTTAATAATAATATTGTTGTTATTTCTAGAAATAATTTAGAAATTTGTTCTGGTTTTATTGAAAATGGATTTATATGATAAGGCCCACCAATAAAACACTGTTGAATACTAAAATGTTTAAAGTGGAATTGCCTAAGTCCAAAAAGCTTAAAATTTCTCATGACAATAACACATATCTTTGGCACTTTCGTCTAGGTCATATTAATCTAGATAGAATTAATAGACTTGTAAAGGAATGTCGTTTAAAAAATATAAATGTTGGATTTTTGCTAGTCTGTGAATTATGTCTAGAGGAAAAAATGACCAAAAGACATTTTTCTGCTAAGAGTCAAAGGGCTCAAGAGTCACTTGAGCTCATACATTCAGAAGTGTGTGACCCAATGACTACTCGGGCAAGAGGTGGTTATGAGTACTCCATCACTTTTGTTGATGATTACTCAAGATATGGTTATATTGTGACGTCCCTAACACTGTACCATTAACTTCCCCGTATTATTTTTTTTATCCCTATAAACTTTAACTTTATTGTTAAAGTGGAAAACTATTTGAAAATCCTTTAATAAAACGTATTTAAAGTAAAGAAAACTAAAGAAAACATTTAAATAAAACAATAAAAGAAGAATCGGCCAAGCAGAACAGAGGGCAAAAAGGGCCCAAAACCAAAATTTTCCTGTTCACATCTACCGCTCACCTCCACTATTCATTTCTACCGCTCACATCCACCGCTCATTTCTGCCAAGCCACATCCACCGCTCATTTCTGCCAAGCCACATCCACTGCTCACTTATACCAAGCCACATCCACCGCTCATTTTCACTGTACACTTCTACCGCTCACATTCATTGTACACTTCTACCGCTCAAATCCACCGCTCAACAGTAACCGAACACATCTGTCGGTTGACTTTGACCAAACACTTATATAAACTTCTGCCGATCACAAAAAGACAAAATCTACTGCTTACATCTACCGCTCAATAGTAACCGAACACATCTGTCGGTTGACTTTGACCAAACACTTGTATAAACTTCTGCCGATAACAAAACGACAGAATCTACTACTTACATCTACCGCTCAACAGTAACCGAACACATCTGCTGGTTGACTTTGACCAAACACTTAACCGAAACCCATACAATTTCTCCATGTACTTACACACCATTCACTCAGAACTTCCATAAACATTTAAAATAACATTCTCCATTTCCAGAAACATCAAAATGAACATTATATACATATATGTTCACGAACTATCCAAAATACACATCCAAACATCAAATATGAACTATCCAGAAACCAAGCATCCAAAAATGTTTCTAACTATACAATTTCCTATATTCCTATCTATCAATTTTCCAAAACATTTACCTACGTCCCCCACGGGTCAAAATAAGCTCCGACTACGCCAGCACACTCCCGCGAGTATTCTTCTTCAAACTGCTTAAACTTCGGGCGGAGGAACGTCGTCCTCACCTATATCGAAGTTACCTACACCATAGAAATAAAATGTGAGCTAGAGGCTCAGTAAGTCTACGTGAATGCACGTGAATGCTATGCATGTACAATTTATAAATTATGCATTCTACCTTTTCTCTATTCATTTCATTTATGTCACCGGGGCTTCTCTCTCGCTAGATAGGAGCGGCACATCCGTCGATTGGATAGCCCCTCGTATCTAACCGGGAGAAAAACATGCTTCATCTGACAGCCATGTCTGAACCACCGCCACCGACGTGACCATCATTACATTCATTTACCTTTTCGTTTTGTGAAAACATGCATAGAAATTCATTTTTCGTGCTTTTTATTAAAACCATGATGCGTGCATGTGTACAACGACATAACGAAAACGAAGCATGCAAACAATAAACTTATACATTCAACAATCTAACTAAACTAACTACCCAACCTAATTACCCAACACAGCGAGCATCTCCAATTCCTCAATCGACATAGTCTTATGGTGTAGGCCAATCGGCCAAACGAGTCACGGAGACTTATCTCGTGTCCGTTGCAACTCAAGCTCCGTCCACGAGCGTTGTTCACCTAAGGCAATTCACAACAACCTTCATTAATTCAACTCATTCACACCAACGACCATAAATACGTCCATTTGAGCCATAATGACAGTAACTCTATCGATCTCAAACCCTATTTCACGTTTCTAACAAAACCCTAACAAAACCCTAATCCGTATAACCCTAGAAATTGAAATCTAAAGCTCCAAAACTATTAATTCATACCTAGAGTCGGTTTTGGAGGAAAAAACGTGAAGAAACTTCAAAGATCGGAGAACGAATCGTCGGTGTTGAAGAGGAGAAACGCCGTGAGGAGGAAGAAGAATCGCCGAGAGGAGAGGAGAGAAAATGAAGGTTTCGTTGAAGTGCTGAGGAAGGAAGGATTTTGTGATTTTTAATAAAATTTGTCTTGTCAATTTACCAATTCGCCCCTCCACTTAATTTTCTATTATTTTCTTCTTTGTCCCGTTAATTGACTAACAATACGGCTTTTTCCAAATTTTCTTATTTTGCCACAAATTTCAATTTATTGTTATGGCTCCATTAAAACTTCCCGTAAAATCGGCGTTACATATATTTATCTAATTCAATTTAAATCAGAAACTTTTGGAAAGTTTCTTGAGTTTAAAGCTGAAGCTGAAAAACAGTTAGGTAAAACAGTCAAGTGTCTTCGATCAGATCTAGGAGGTGAATACCTTGATTATCAATTCAAGAATTACTTGTTAGAACATGGGATTATATATCAGCTAACAACACTTGGCACTCCTCAGCAAAATGGTATTGCTGAGAGGAGAAATAGGACTTCACTTAACATGGCTTGATCCATGATGAGTTGCTCTGTACTTCTAAAATTATTTTGGGGATATGTCATTCAGACAACGACTTACATTTTGAATGTGGTCTCATCTAAGTCTACTCCCAAGACACCTTTAGAGTTGTAGAATGGTTACAAACTTATTTTGAGACACTTTCGCATATGAGGGTGTCCAGCACATATGTTGGTAGGTAAGACTGAAAAATTAGAATCTCGATCTGAGGTTTGCATTTTTTGTCTAGTATGCAAAAAGCACAAGGGAGGTTTGTTTTATAGTTCCAAAGATAACAAGGTAATTGTATCGACAAATGTCACGTTTCTTGAACACGACTGTATGACAAACTTCAAACCTCAAAGCAAGATTGTCTTGGAAGAGATTCATGATAATGAGATGAGATGCAAAACGACAAAAGTTGTTGTTCCACGTGGTACTCAAGAGACCACTACTTCTAGTTAGATCATCATACCACCTAGACGTAGCGAGAGGGTAGTATGACTACCAGTTCGATACAGACAGGTGGGTGAAGCACAAGTTACTGTCACTGATAATGAAAAAGATGATCCATTGTCATTCAGATATGTAATGGAAGACACTGACAAAGAAGCATGGCTTGAAGCTATGAAACTTGAGATAGAATCGATGTATTCCAACTCTGTCTGGGATCATGTTGATCTACCTGAAGGGGTAAAACCTATACGGTGTAAATGGATCTATTAGAGGAAAAGAGGAGTGGACGGAAATGTGGAGACATTCAAAGCTACGCTTGTAGCTAAGGGTTATACCCAAAGGGAATGAATTAACTATGAAGAGACTTTCTCTCCTGTAGCTATGCTTAAGTCCATTCGTATCTTGCTCTCTATTGCTGCTCATTATGATTATGAGATTTAGCAGATGGATGTCAAGACCGCCTTTTTGAATGGAAATCTTGATAAAACTATTTATATGGAGCAACCAGAGGATTTCATAGATAAGAATGCAAAGCAAAAGGTTTACAAGTTAAATAGGTATATTTATGGACTCAAACAAGCATCCAGGTCATGGTATATAAGATTTCATGTAGCAATCAAAACTTATGGGTTCACGCAATGCTTTGATAAGTCTTGTGTATACAAACTCATTAATGACAAGCATGTGGTCTTCTTAGTTCTATACGTTGATGATATTCTACTTATTGGGAATAATGTAGAATTATTATCAGATATAAAAACATGGTTGCTAAACAATTCCAAATGAAAGATTTAGGAAATGCAAGCTACATTCTAGGGATCCATCTAATAAGAGATCGCAAAAATAGAATGTTAACTTTGTCTCAGGCGTCGTACATTGACAAAATAGTTGTCAAATATTCAATGCAAAACTCCAAGAATGGTTATTTACATTCTAGACATGGAGTTATTCTTTCTAAAATAATGTGTCCTGACACACCTCAAAAGATGGAAGATATGAGACGCTACCCTTATGCATCAGCTGTTGGAAGCTTGATGTATGCTATGTTGTGCACGAGGCTCAACATATGTTATGCAGTAAGGATAGTTAGCCGATTCCTTGTCAAATCCAAGTTTAGATCGCTGGATAGCAGTCAAATATATTTTCAAGCATCTACGGAGAACGAGAAACTATATGCTTGTATATTCTGGTAGGGATTTGATTACAACTGGATATGCAGATTCTGATTTTCAAAGTGATATAGACGATCAAAAATCGATATTTAGATCGATCTTCACTCTTGGGGGGAGCAATAGTTTGGAGAAGCGCGAAACAGGGTGGTGTTTCAGATTCTAATATGGAAGCAGAATACATTGCTGCTTGTGAAGCATCAAAAGAAACTGTGTGGCTTAGAAAATTCTTTACTGATTTGAAAGTAATTCTAAATATGAATAAGCCATTGACTTTGTACTGTGACAATAGTGGTGCAGTGGCAAATTCTAAAGAAGCTATAAGTCACAAGCGAACAAAGCATAGAGAGAGAAAATATCATGTGATAAGAGATCGTGCAGCGTGGAGACGTGACTGTTCTGAAGATTTCATCAGCTAAGAATCTTGCTGATCTCTTCACCAAGATGTTACCTAGAAATCGTTTGAGGAACATCTGGAGGGATTAGGGATTATAGACATGTCTTATTTGCTTTAGGGCAAATGGGATTTTATTGAGAATTATGTGCCCAAACAAGCAAACGTAATAGAATAATTATATTATTTAAAATTATTAATATTATGCTTGTATTTAAAAATCATGCTTTATAAAATTCAGAGAAAATTTCTTGGTTATTTGTGCAAACTTTATATTGACATATATATTGTATATATGAGAGATATAATATAAAGAGTAATAACCAAAAACAAGTCCATGACTTATATTTGAAGTATGGAATCTTCAAATAAATCATGGTCATAAACTTAGTTTATCTCATTAAGAATGTATAGTTATATCCCGACTATATATGTAGTGACATAAGGTAAATAAGTTTTATATAATATGATTATATTAGATTGGACTAAATAAAATTATATTGTTCTTATAATTTTCTTTAAACATAGAACACATAATTTTATCATAATGATGGTCATATGTGTGTAATCTTAATTTATTATATTTACCAAACTCCTATTTTATTTTAATTTATTGTTTAATTTACTTGGTAAAGTTTTGTATGAGTTACAATTCATACATCTTGTATATTGGAAATGAATTAAAATGAATAGCTGAGAATGTTAATATCGATACAATAAAATCCATTTTATTGTATTCCTTTTTTGTTAATTAAAAGATCGAATAATTAGCGCACAAATTCATAAATCATTATGAATTAATTATTCAATCAATGACTAATGGTAGTTAAGGATAAAGATGTAATATGAGAGGTTAACGGATTGTAAACCTAGTTCTATTACGAATCTAAATAGAGGGTTAGTACATATGTAATGACTATATCAAAGGATATTACTTTGAGTAAACATAATCTATAGTTTTAAAAGTGCAACTCTAAGTTTTTAGTAGAATTACTTTAGAGATAATAATTACGTTAATTGATATAAAGAGTTTATATTAATTAACAAAAAATTATTGGAGCTTAAATTATAGGTTCATCGGTCCTTTTGTCACATTCTATTATTATTCGAATAATAGAAAAATGAAAGAAGATTAAATAATTAACCATGAGTTAATTATTTAATACACTCAATAATAAGTTTGTTATATTTCATTAGATGAAATAATTGAATAATCAATTAATAAACTTATAAGACACATGACAAAAGTTATCATAATTAATATGTTTGTTATGTTTCTTAAATGAAATAATTGAATTGTTCAATTAATTAACAAACAAAAAGTTGTTTTTGAAAGTAGTTTTTTCTTTTTAAATGGATTTTGTCAAATCATTGTGTCAAGTGTAAGGCCATGATGAGAAATTGTTTTGATTTCCATAACATCTTTTGTTATAAATGTTATTGAGAAATCAATTATAACTTAATGGTAAATTAAATTTTGTAACATTTGTTTCTTTTAAATATAATGATAACCGTTACAAAATTCTTGCACTATAAATAGAGGTTAATACCTCATTTGCAAAAAGAGAGAAGAGTGAGAATCCATTTTGAGAATTCCTCCATTTTAAGAGCATTTTCGTGGTGGTTTGGAGAATCGTTCTCTATATCTAAATAGATCATCTCATGTGTTGAGAATACCATCTATCACAAATTGAGTGTGATCCTTTTATGTTCATCACGTCTACACATGCTTATTCGAGGTGAGGAGGATTGACAAAGAAGATCAAAAGTTTTTCTATATTAAGGAAGTTTGCTTCAAATGTAACTTTTTCAATCTAACTTATTTGTTTTATTGCATATAATTATTCATATTCTATTATTATTGTGAAAAATTATTTTTCATAATATTTAAGTTGCGCATGTACAGGTGTTATAAACACCAGTAATTCCGTCGTGCGAGGGAACCTAAAATCCAACATGCATGTCATATTGTTATTAAGTGTGATTATTGATCTTAGGTGTAAGAGAGACTTTAAAACTTTGGTTAGATCTGATTTATGAGCATGATAAACAAAAGATCAATAACCTTTTATATTCTTTTGATTCCAAAAAAGAAGAATTTGTTATTTTTACAAACAAAACATTGTTAGTGATAGAGTAGTCTTCTTCTTCATTTTTATTTTCGAGCACAGAATTGTTCTAAGAAAATATTGCTTCTAGTTCTAATCATTTTCTAAAATTCATTTGCAAATTTCAAGAGTAAAAAATTTCTTTGCAAATAATTTGGTAACTAATAGTCCTTCGAATTTACTAGCGATCAACAATTAATCCCAATAGATGATGAAAATAACAATTTTGATATTTTGGCATGGTGGATAAGACAAGAAAGAAATTTCTGAGCACTTTCCATCATGGTGAGAGACGTTTGTGTTTACATTTTTATATGCTTTGTAAAATTCATGAAAAATTACCTGATTATTCATGCAATTTTAAATTTGCACATATATTCTCTTAATAAAATTTAAAGAGTAATATGTTTTTGACTTATATTATAAATATAAGATCTTCAAATAATATAAAGTCATAAATACAGTTAACTTTTATTAAGAATGTATAGTCAAATTCAACTAGATATGTGGTGGCATAAAATAGATGTGCTTTGTACAATATTATTATGGGCAATGCTAAATTTATCTTCGAATTTTACACTCTTAAGTTTTACCTTCTCACGTGTTGCTCATTAATTGATATAATAACTAAGATAAATCATAAATAGTTAAAAAATATATTAATTCTACCAATTAATAAACATCGTGTCATTGAGTAAAAATTAAAGTGTAAAACTAAGAGATAAACCTAACATTACTTTATATTGGTCTAATAATTTACATTAAATATATAACAACTAATTCCATCATAATGATACTCTTATACAATGAAATTCATTACTTTAGTTTTTTATTATTTATTAGTTCATAGATCGAATAATTAGCACATAATTTATAAAAGATGTAATATGAGAGTGTAACGGATATCAAACCTACATCTAATCTCAAGGTCAATACACATATAATAACTATATTAACACACATTATTTGGAGTAAATATAATATATAGACTTAAAAGTACAGTTGTGGATATTTTGGTGAAATTATTCGATCATCCCTCTCAGGAATGACGTTGAGCATTGAAGTATTGGGATTTATGACAATGCAATTGCAATTCAGTCTTTGCGTACAATTGAAGGTCATCAGAATTGTAGAGTTAAGAGTAGGGGTGAAAGGGAGGGGTAGGGTGGGTCAGTGGTGGCGTGGATCGGGTCCTCCGGGGGACATTCTTTTGACGAAGCATTTGATTCTTTTGCTACTTCCATTCCTCCCCCAACTCTTCTTCAACACTTCTCTCATCTTCGCTATTCGTTCCTCCCACCCGACCTTCTCCTTGATTTCGCTGCGAGCTTCGACCGACCCGTTCATGCAAGCCACAAGCAACATCATCAGCAGAAGGCCCCCAGAAGCATTCATTTTTTATCTTCTCTCTCGACCACTTAGCATTATATAGAAATAGAATGGTTGTGTTCAAGGATTTCCTTAGTTTTTAATCAAGGCCTAAACAAACAACCCGCCTCACAGTCCAATGCACATAAGCATTAAAGTAGACTTTGATTTGCCTAATATCACACTGGATAGATGGCCGTGCTACCCGCACCATCCTCATCTGCTGACTTGCTTGAACATATATTTTGAGGAAATGTAAGAATCAGACCAAATTTATTGTTGATTGTATCACTACTTGACCTAATTCTCGTCTTCATCATCAAATAATATATCTGAGTTTCCTTAAATTAATTTTATACTTGATGTGTCATTCATTTGTACTTTTCTTCTGCACAAATGAACTACACATAAAGAGTATTTTGCATACCTCCCAATTTGTATTTGCCGGCACATAAACACAACTACTCAGTTGTGGCTGCTGCGCTTCAACATCATGGGTGATTTATTTATTCTAATTAGGTTACTTGTCAAAAAGAATATTCCTCTACTTTTTGTTTTTTTAAAAAGAAAAAAAGGGTTTGTCGTTAGTGGGGCTTGTTCATAATTAAAATCATATAAATAGAGGCGTGGTCGATATATCTATGAAGAAGCAACATAACTCCAACATAAACGACGCTAATATCTCGAAGCAACACAAGAAAAGTACTAATGGGTCATTCATTACCATAAGCTCTCAAAATATCAGACACTAACAGAAAATGATCGATAAAAATCTTGAAATTGAGAGCTTTGAATGTAGGTTTATGAACTACTTCACATAAATGATAAAATAGTAGATAATCTTACTCAAAGTAGGATCAGAAAACTAGGAATAATCTGATCTCCCATCGTGCGAATCTTTCAGAACACATAAAGACAAGACAAAAACCAAGCAAACAATAGTAGTAAAAACAACCTCTGAAGTTAACATGACTAGGAAAGTGCAATTAATAATATTAAAGCGCCAACTCATTATCTCGAAATATTACAATTGAAAAGGTGAGTTATGAATAAAACCCGACTTTTAGGAATATATACCAAAAGGTTAATGATTTGAAAACTCAGTATGAATCACATGCAACAAGGAACAAGCACTATCAACCAATCAGGTTCATTGACTGACTAGATTGTGAATCATTATCAACCTTTTTTTTTTTATTGGAGTCCAATAAAATCCATGGTCCAGGAAAAACATCACAAGTAAACTCTTGGAACTAAAACTAAAACCTACCTGGATTGAAGCTGAGCGGAACAAGAGCCACGATGTTGGGACCTTTTCTTTCCTCTTCTTTCTTTTCCCTTCTCGCTCAATTTTCTGTCAATAATTTAAATCTGTTATGTTATGGCAAAGGATTAAATGCAAAATAAGAAGACGCCACTCCTTCAATCAATATAAGTATTTAGGTACACTTATTTTTAAATTTTATTTGTTTTATTTTTAATTTTCAGGCGTTAAACAGCACAACATAATCAAGTGGCATGCAACGGATCGCCTACACATTCCTACCCACTGTTGAAAAGAGAACTTTCATACCCACCATTAAATGGGCCATGGGGAACCATAGTAACAGCTGATTACGGGTGGAGCCCCTTTGACAAAAGTTGAGCAGCGAATTTCTGAACCTTCCGAATTTTCGATTTTGTCAAAGAACAGAAATTTTAAGATTAAGTTGTACAAATAAAATAAAAAGAAAAATTTAGAAGGATATTTTCTCTTCGTGGATGGGATGGTTGAGCATCAGTAGATTATTGTTCGCAACAAGAGCATGAACTAACACTTCCTTGGCCTCCTCGTGTTTTTTTTTAAGCATATTACAAATCTGTGGGAGTAAAATAATAGGAAGAGAAAAATGTAATAATCACAAGTTCAAGTTCGCTAATGAAGGAAGACTTAAAACATAACGCCAGTTAAAAAAAAAAAGGACATCATTTGCAATTATTTAAGATTTGTTACGCCTTTCAAGAACACCTTTAACTCATGGTTTGATTGAACTTTTTTATTTTATGTTCAATCAAGCATCCAGCAATCAATTGACATCCTCTATGTGTGTATGTGCGAATAATTACTTGAGTGCATGTTATGAGAGAGTAAGAGAGAGAGAGATCGACATAACTCACATTTTCGAGATCCTTTGTATAAGATTCAGCTTTTTCAACATTTCCATCATTTTCCATAATCAGATGCACGTCAATTTCCATCACATTACCCTCATAATGACAGTCATCTCTAGCAGTCAAATCGTCCCGAGATGCGTTGTTAATCTTTTTGTGCACCTAATTATTATGACATAAACCAAACCAATGAACAGTAAAATCAATTTAAATATGCTAATAATATGATACGTTCTGTTTAACCTTTTCTTCAGTAGATTCTTTGACATTTCTGCAAGTAGTTTGGGAAAACAATGTTATGGAGGAAATAAGGACATAAAATTAAGTGGACATTTGAATTAGGTCTGATATAACATAACCTGCTTTCATTAAGTGATGGGGATGGGCGTTTTGGAGGTTTCAAGGGAACTAAATCTGCAGTTGACGCCTGCAAAAATATTCTGTAAGATTCATGCAAAATGTGTAATTTTCATCAATCGATCATTGTAACCAAGTCTTTTTCTGGACTAATTATTGTCAGAGTAACAATATTGTGTCTAAAAATTATATAAACCTCAAAATTTTTCCGCTTTAAGGTTGGCAATAGACTTTTTTGTCTATCAGATTTTTCAGCAACATGTGTGACCTTCAGTGTTGTAGTTCTTTGTTCGACTTCATTGTTTTTATTTGAGTTCCCCAAATTTAGTTCTTTCTGACCTTCATAGTTTGATTGATCTTTATCTCCACCCGAAGCCCTGCAAAAAATATCAAGAATTAAGAACTAAAAGCATTGGCAGAGAAAGGTTCTGAAGATGATGTGAATTCCACCTGAGTTTTAATCTAGAAAGATCAGGCATCTTCACGCTAGATTTAATGGAACATAATCTATTCCCATGGGCTAAAACATCCTCAGACCTCTGATGAGACTCCACTGGAGACTTCAGAATTTTAGTACTGAGACATGCCTTGGAATTTTTTTTCTCAGTTGGACTACAAGAACTGGACTTGGAACTGCGAATATAGCACAATATTCATCAAAAAAGGTGTTCATAACAAAGATATTTATTTTTCCAATGCAAGAGTCAAGAGTTGTAACTAAGCCAGGAACAACTTTAAAACCACTACCATTGCACATGAATGCTCAAAACTGATTAAAAACACCTTTTTCATTTTATAATTTATTGATTGTAAAATGTATAAAACTAAAAATATAGAAAAATTGTGAAGTTTGTTCATATGTGTCTCGAATACGGTACAAGAGAGTGCTATTTTTTTCTTAAGAAATGCTTAAATGTGAGCAACATATCATAAAAATGCAAAAAAGGGCATTATCCCTCACTTCATAACTGAAGTGGAGAAGTATTCGTCTTCAACTTCGTTTCCAGGAAAAGATTAATAATCCACAGAAACATGATAGGAAGGATAAGTCACAATCTATTTCCAAAAGATTTGATTTGATTTGATTTGCTGTTTTAGTTTTATCTTTATGAAATTTGCATAATTAGATGGCTAACAAGGGTAATTAGGAAAATTTCTGTGGTTTTCAAAGATTGATTAGGATTAATGAAAATAACGAGAGGAAAAAAAGGAGATTTTCATATAAAAAAACTATTTTGGAATCTAGGCTTTGATCTCTAGGAGGGAAAGTGGATCATCAAACTTCAGCTGATTAGATTCTTTCCTCTTAATTTGATCAATAAAAACTTGCTATTTTGAATTCTAATAGCACCTATTATTAATAAAATTAGTCCTTTTATTGCTGCACACATTGATAACTTGATTACTTTTTTTTGTACACTCGTCCAGAACTTGTGCTAATTAGAGTTGTTTCACCATCTAGATTCTAGACAGAATATAAATTGACCTCAAGCTGAGTCTTTTTTGTTCCAAAACTTTGTCCTAGCACTCATTGTGCTCATTCATTGCTTATAAATACATTTGAATAGGAGAAAATTAACTGAAAAATGTCTCACCGTAAACCAGAAAGCCCTTCAGAACTCTTCTTCTCGATTCTTGCAAGAGTAGGTGCCCCCTTAGCTCCTCCTTTTTTACACAGCAGAGACTCTCCAGCAAGTTTACCTCCATTTATCTCAGAGACAGAGGTGAAACCTTCATTATTGATGCTATCCAAGACGGTGATATTAGAATAACAAATTGCACTAAATATTCACTGACTGCACTTGGAGCAAATTTCATGAAAATTGAAAAAAGTAAAATCTTCAAGGGTTGGAGGCCTTACCCCCCTGGAGGAAGCAAAGGACGGTTTGGAGTTAAATTTTTTATTTCTTTGGTGTCCTTTATGCTGTCTGAGACGGATTTCTCTTCATGGTCTAAATCAACTTCCATACTTCTGATGTCGTTTATAATCGCCATTGAGGTATTTCCATTTGGATTATTAACATCTGAACCATTACTTACAGATCCAGATTGATGTTCCGTGAAAGAATTGTTCGGAGGGACGTTTTCACAATAACACTCCAAAGTATATAATGCTCTGTCATTGATATTTTCTTCCCCGCCTGAAGTTATGGCTTCTTGTATTTCCAAAGAACAAATGTTGGCATGCAAAACTGGGCAAGTATCTTGATCAGACTCATTCTTACCTTTAGATTGGACAGATAAATCATTTGCATGTTGCGGAATGGGCGTATACATTTCCTTTTTGGACGAAAAATTCTTTTCATGTTCTTGCACTTCAGTATTAGCTTCTGGCGCAGAACTTCCACCCATATGTTTTTTACTATTAGCATTTTTTGAATCCAGAACAACATCACCTTCCGTTGAGATACCAACCTTTGAAGATGCTAGACTGTTTGATGCAGGAGCTTTCTTGGTTATGCCATCGTCGGATGTTTCAAATCCTTCAGCTAAGTTAAATTTTGAGCCTCCACCCTCACCTTTGGAGGAAGTAACAGCTTTTCTATCTAGCTTGAAGTTAGAAGCTCTCCCTCCTTCCATTATGCTTTTATCAATGTCGAAACCATCCAAGCTAATCAAAAGTGAAATTTTAAAAATCAATCATTGCAATGTCATCTGAGGACGAAATAACTCATATAGCTGCCCTTGAATGGCTTTCAGTGTCACTTACTCATTAAAATCAAAAGAAAAATTTAAGCCGTCTTTTTTCTCTGGACGATTTTCTTTAGAAGATTCCTCTAGGATACTATTTTTGGGTTTTGCGGACTTTTTGGGCAGACATGAGAAATCAAGATCTGGCAAGTCCACACTAAATGAAGACAATTTTTCAAAGTCACCATCCAGATTAAAATCCACATCCCTGAAGAAAGTAAAAAACATCTTCATCAGTATTATCTCATAAATATAACTGTTACCATGTGACTGGACTTTAATGTGTAATAACATTTACATGACTATTTGTTCCAATTAAATCCAAAAAACAGCACGTACATACATAAATGAAGAACATGCGGTAATAGTGACAATAAAAAAATTCCAAAAAGGCAAAATCAGTTGGTAACAACAATTAGTCAATAATAAAATAAGATGAAAAGATGTTATAGCTATCGACTCCAAGTTTTAGCAGCACTCTCCCACAATAAAAAAAGGGAGAAAGTTTTGGCAACGCTAACATTTTCCCAAAGTTGAATGCCTTGTCATTGCCTTTTGAAATCATGTCAAAGTTGAAGTCCATGGTGGCATCATCTGTTGAAATTGATTTCCATGATTTTAGAAACTTGCTGTCAATCTCCTCATCTGTCGCAATTCAGAATAAGGTTTCATGAAACTTTCAAGATAAAACCAACAAAAGCCAGAGGGTTGTTATGATATGCGATTTGCAGAATCTTAGGGTAAATTAACTAAATAAAGATAAATTGCACCACTCCAAATCTTGATCTTGTATTGGTGCCACTAGTGTAACTCTTCCTATCTTTTTTTTGAGCTCCAATAGTACCACTTTTTCAATTCAATTTCTATTTAATAACATTACAATTTGCTTTAGCCCATACAAAAAAATCATAGCATTGTTTGACTGCAGACCACTTTGGATTTTCATGAGTATCAATGAAATTAACTTGTAGTACATCCATTGTGCAGACCTTATATGTCCAAAGTTGGTATCCAATATAATTTTCTGAGTCCACATTCTGATCTAAAAACTTTCCTAAAGATATTCTATAAGTATGATCGACATTTCTCCAACATGGAGTAGAAGGCCATCAGATATGATCTAGGAATTTCTATACTAAAGACAAAAGTGAATACCTAAAAATGAACTTTTCTTTTTTAACTCAACTGTAGTAGAAGTTTCCTTCTGTGGTTCTTCCATGAGCATTCACCAATATCTGCAAAGATTGATTAAAAATAATAATAACAGTGACTTAAATTTTATCTTGAACGAAATAAATGTACTCCAACTCCTCGCACTGATATTGGAAAATAGGAAAGGAATATAAAGGAAAAAATTTCCGAAGTATGGAACTGTTCCAATTTGCATGTCATTATACTAATTCTGCAAGTTCGCAGTCGATGGTGTATTAGCCTTGCATAGAATAGAAATTAAAAAAAAAAAAAAAAAAAAAAAAAATTCAAGCAGAAACTATTTCGCAGCAAGAGTGACTTAGAGCAAAGCCAAGTTGTATTAAATACCCGCTTAAAGCTTAAACAACAAACATAGCTTCATTTAAGCTAGCTAGAGAGCATGGAATTGGCGAATTAGAGAATAAAGAGATCAGAATTCCGTACTGATTCAACAAGTAAATCCGAGACTAGTGCTCAAGAGTAGAATAAAATTAAAATAACAAAAAATAATAATCAATGAGGCTGTAAGAAAAATGACGACATAGTTATCTACCACAAATTGCAGAATCTGATCAACTGCGAGATAGGAACAGCCACAACTTCAATGCTAGAAATCAATGAACTAGTTGCAACTGGAGACTGAGGAAACAAAATATGTGCGGAAAACTGACAAACTACATAAAACTCCACAGCGTAGTTGTTCGCTCGAATGAGAGATAGAGTTTCGCAGTCCCAGAGATTGAGAGGCTTAAGTGAGAAGACGACCGTAAGTGCTTAGCAGGCGAGATAGCGGACGAGTGAGCGGTCTCCTTGAAATGGCCCGTCTGTGTATTTATAGAGTTCTATGAAATCCGGTTGGGCATGCTGTTTCCACGGAGAAGTTCCCTGCTAGCGTTAGGCTTTAGGCTTATATAATATAATATGAATAATGCTCGAATTACTTTTTTAATAAATATTTTCTTAAAAAATTTCGTCAAATAATTATTTATATAATTAATATAATAAATTATTTTAATTTATTAAATTTTAATTATTTGACATTTCAACGAATTTTAAAAAAAAAATTTAAAGAAATTACACATAGCAATATTCATATATTATTAGATTTCATGTACTGTCGTTTAGTATTACATTGTTTTGTGTACATAACATGCGTAGAAAAAAATGAAGAACACAAGTAAAAAATTATGAAAATGTATATATTGATCTACACTATTGCAACTCGAATAGATTACAAAATGAATGATCACGAAATATTATCTTCCCCTCGTTGTCTTGATATTTTGTATAGTTTGTGTAACGCCCTCGAATCCGCCCCGGTCCAGTGCGCTACTTTGCTAACCCAACCCGTGTTTACAACGCAATTAAAACTAATTTTTGACTCGATTTTTGGGTTTTTCGAACCTTCGATATTTTTTGGAAAACGTGCCCAAAATACGTTTAAAATCTGTCTGAAAATGTCGGGTTAAAATAATTTGGAAATAAGAAAATAATAAAAAAAATTTCTTTGCTGCTGAGCATCGCGCGCGCGCTGGGCGCCCCGCGCCCAAGCAGCGCACCTGGGCGCATGACCGCTGCGCACTGCGCCCGCGCACAGCAGCGCGCCGCGCGCGCAGCAGCACGCCCGTGGCCGATCGATGGCGGCGCCCAGCCCGATCGATCGAGTGCTCTCGGGTCTCCTTCGGCCAAAAATGCCCAATTTCGACCTATTTCCACTTTTCTTCAATTTTCTCCAAGCCAAACATCTCCAAATGACCTGAAAATTTACCCACACACTTCCGACACCCTCGACTCCGTGTCCCGTAAAAATCTTAGAAAACCGACTTAAAACGGATAACGAAAAAATAGAGAACGAGAACCCGACGTTGTTGATTTTAAAATCAAAACGAGCGGCATAACGCCTAAAATTTCTAAAAAAATCCAAACCTGTAAAACATGTACAGACCAACTATCCATACTCACAACTGTCCCAAAATAGCTAGGAAAAATATTCACAAAATAAAATACCAAAACTCCCACACAACCCTCGGAAGACGATGGCCAAGATGCTCTGACAATAGCCTGCACCGGCGTACCCCGTACTCCTCCGACTGCTGTCTAGTCCTGGGCTGTCTTGTCTATCTCACCTGTATAAATCTCGTCTCCTACACCATAGAACAGAAAACATAAGCCTAATACTTAGCAAGTAGGGAATAATGAATATCATAACACACAATGCAATCAATCCTATCACATGCAGTTTCTAACGCTTAGTTGTGCTAATAAAATTTGCCTGCATCGATCGCGATGCCTTAAAAAATGCCTGCATCCTCATGATGCCTTAAAGTTTGCCTGCATCCATAGGATGCCTTAAGAATTGTCTGCATCGTTAGATGCTTTATTTGCTCGCACCCATAGGATGCCTTAAAAATTTGTCTGCACCCATAGGATGGCTTAAAAAATTTGCCTGCATCTATAGGATGCCTTAAAAATATGTCTGCACCCATAGGATGCCTTACTCTTTTACAAACTCACAATGCCACACAATGCCACTATTCGTATCTAGCGTGCTATAAACCATGATGCATGCTTCAAAGATATGCAACACAATACAACAACTCACACACAACACGAAGCAAAACAAATAACCATTAAACTCTACTGTTCTATGGCGTAGGCCCGAAGGCAAAAGGATAGCAACCACTACTTACTTGATTGCTCGGCTTTCAATTTCTCACTTCGTCTTATCACTTCACTAGCTCGATGACCTAAAATAACGAAAACTTAACTTGGTAAGTCACCAATAAACTCTAAAGGATTTTCTAACTAAAACTAAACAACACTTAAAACAATTTCACTCTTTAAACACTAAAACCTGATTTTTCCCAAGGTTAACAACGTCCAACTTCGAACGGCCATAACTTCCACATTTTTCAACGAATTTCGACGTGCCACCCCAATCTGTAAACCTCTACACGTCTACTATCCATTGAAATACTCAAATTAACCAACCAAATACAATTGGCCAAACTGAAAAACCAAAAACAGAATCGGTGTTCTTAATGTACAAAACCGGTTTTCTAACAACTCACTCCAAATCCTTAATCTAACCACCCAAACAACCTAAACTATCATATCTAAGGATTAAATGAGTAAAAGAGGAAGAAAACTAGCCAAGGGAATGGAATTTTCAGAATCCCCCTCTAGGGTTTTCCAAACCCTAACTAAATCCAACCAAAACACTCTAAAATCACCAAAAACCAACACCTCAATGTATAAAACAAAAAACCCAATAAATTTTATCTTGAAACTCCTTGAAAAATGGAAGAAAAAGAGAAGGAGGAGATCGGCTATGGAGGTAGTGAAATCGTGAGAAAGTGAAGGAAGAAGAAGGAAATATTGCCATTTAACCATTACATGCTTTTCTCTTTGAATTTTTTTCCCCTAAATTCTTTAAAATTCAAATAAACCCCCCACCCCCCCCCCCCCCCCCTTTTTTTTCTCCTTTAAATCCAACGTGAGAAAATTCATCAAAAGTCACCACTTTCAATTTAACTTTTCATTTCCATTTACAAGCTTTTTATTGGTTCATGAAATTTTGACTTTTCAAACACTTTTCTTTTTGACTTGTCAAACTTACTTTCTTCTCTTTGCATTTACTTAGTTCTAATCCCATTTACTTAGTTCTAATCCCTTCATCACTTAACATTAAACTACCCTAATTCCTCGAAATCTAGTGTCCTGTATGTTCTATGAAAAATCCGGGTGTTACAATCCACCCTCCTTACAAAAATTTTGTCCTTAAAATTTACGTACTTGAAAACCTCAGGATAGCGCTCCATCATATCCTGCTATCGCTCTCACGTTGCCTCCTCGACATTGTGGTTCTTCACCAGTGGAATGTCTTTGTTGCGCAACTTCTTCACTGCATAATCCAAAATCTCCACTGGTTTCTCCTCGTAAGACAATGTAGGTTGCACATCAATCTCCTGCTGCACTACAACGTGTGATGGATCCCTCAGGCGCTTCCGCAACATCAATACATGGAAAACGTCGTGCACTCCTTCCATCGTAGCTGACAACTTCAACTGATATGTCGTCTTTCCCACTCTTTTCACAATCGAGAATGGTCTAACATATCTCAGATTCAGCTTGCCCCTCTTCCCAAACCTCATCACACCTTTAAACGGCGAGATCTTCAGAAAAACTTCATCTCCTACTTCAAATTCCAACTCCCGCCTTCTACCGTCTGCATAGCTCTTCTATTTACTCTGAGCTGTCAAAATGCGTTGCCGAATGAATTTGATCTTATCCGTAGTCTGCTGTACAATCTCCGGGCCAATCAAACTAGCTTCTCCGACCTCGTCCCAATAAAGAGGCGATCTGCATTTCCTTCCGTATAGAGCCTCGTATGGAGCCATACCAATAGTATCCTGATAACTATTGTTATACGAGAACTCCACCAAAGGTAGATACCTACTCCAGGAACCTTAAAACTCCAACACACAAGCTCGGAGCATATCCTCAAGATGCCTTAAAGTTTGCCCGCATCCATAGGATGCCTTAAGAATTATCTGCATCGTTAGATGCTTTATTTGCTTGCATCGAAAGATGCCTTATTTGCCCGCACCCATAGGATGCCTTAAAAATTTGTCTGTACCCATAGGATGCCTTAAAAAATTTGCCTGCACCCATAGGATGCCTTAAAAATTTGCCTGCACCCATAGGATGCCTTACTCTTTTACACACTCACAATGCCACACAATGCCACTATTCGTATCTAGTGTGCTATAAACCATGATGCATACTTCAAAGATATGCAACACAACACAACAACTCAACACAACACGAAGCAAAACAAATAACCATTAAACCCTACCGTTCTATGGTGTAGGCCCGAAGGCGAAAGGATAGCAACCATTACTTACCTAATTGCTCGGCTTTCAATTTCTCACTTCGTCTTATCACTTCACTAGCTCGATGACCTAAAATAACGAAAACTTAACTTGGTAAGTCACCAATAAACTTTAAAGGATTTTCTAACTAAAACTAAACAACACTTAACAATTTCACTCTTAAAACACTAAAACCTGATTTTTCCCAAGGTTAACAACGTCCAACTTCGAATGGCCATAACTCTCACGTTTTTCAACGGATTTCGACGTACCACCCCAATCTGTAAACCTCTACACGTCTACTACCTATTGAAATACTCAAATTAACCAACCAAATACATTGGCCAAACTGAAAAACCAAAAACAGAATCGGTGTTCTTAATGTACAAAACCAGTTTTCTAACAACTCATTCCAAATCCTTAATCTAACCACCCAAACAACCTAAACTATCATATCTAAGGATTAAATGAGCAAACGAGGAAGAAAACTAGCCAAGGGAATGGAATTTTCGGAATCCCCCTTTAGGGTTTTTCAAACCCTAATTAAATCCAACCAAAACACTCTAAAATCACCAAAAACCAACACCTCAATGTATAAAACTAAAAACCCAATAAATTTTACCTTGAAACTTCTTGAAAAATGGAAGAAAAAGAGAAGGAGGAGATCGGCTATGGAGGTAGTGAAATCGTGAGAAAGTGAAGGAAGAAGAAGGAAATATTGCCATTTAACCATTACATGCTTTTCTCTTTTAATTTCCTTCCCCTAAATTCTTTAAAATTCAAATCAACCCCCCCATCCAACGTGAGAAAATTCATCAAAAGTCACCACTTTCAATTTAACTTTTCATTTCCATTTACAAGCTTTTTATTGGTTCATGAAATTTTGACTTTTCAAACACTTTTCTTTTTGACTTGTCAAACTTACTTTCTTCTCTTTGCATTTACTTAGTTCTAATCTCATTTACTTAGTTCTAATCCCTTCATCACTTAACATTAAACTACCATAATTCCTCGAAATCTAGTGTCCCGTACGTTCTATGAAAAATCCGGGTGTTACAGTTTGGATACTTTTAACTCTGAAAAAAGTTTATGATATCTATTATCAAATGAGAAAATGAAGCAAATTGTTGTTGGATCCGAGTCTTGAGAAGAAGAATTAGTTGTTTGGGGTAGAACACAAGTGAAGAACAACAATGACAGTGATAATGTTCATGGTTCAAATGGAAGATCAAAGTTAAAGATTCGTGATAGGACATGTTAATTTTGTCAAAAGAAGTATCACATTAAATCGGAGTGTCTTATATTGCATAACGAAATGACAAGAGTTGTGGATCGAGAGGGGAAAACAATCAAAGAAGATTGGTGAAGTTGATGTTGCAGAAGAATAAGACCATGGTGCTGGAGATTTTCTAGTTGAGTTCGATGGAAAATCAAAGCGTTGCAAATATTAGATTTTGTATTCAGTTTGTTCATTTCATATATGTTTCAATAAAAATTGGTTTTCAACTTATAACACTGTGTCTTAAGATGATGTGCTGATGAAAAATAGTACACCTTGTAAAACAATTAATATTGGTATAATCAGAATCAAAATATTTGATGAAATTGTTAGAATACTTGGTAATGTACAACATTTTCTCGATTTGAAAAGAAATCTAATGTCGTTGAGTACTTTTAATTCGAAATGGTAAAAGTATATTGTTGTAGGTAGAGTTGTGAATATCAGTAGATGTGCTCTTCAAATGTTGAAGGAACAAAAGATGACTACAACTTTTTATGTGTTGCAGAGATATACAATTATTGACAATAAAGTTGCTATATTATATTTGTTAACTCACTTTTTAAAAAGTTGTTTGAGAAGACTCCGAAAAAGTCATTCTCTCAAGTGAAGTTTAAGGTGGGATTTGGATATACATTAAAGTCTAAATGTTACTCTACCTCAGATATTCAGTGTGATGTCATCACCACAATCGATACCAGTTTCAATTTTGCGTCAAAGTTCTATCATTAAAGGCGGATCCAAGATGAACGTTAAACCTTCACTTTGATGTAATGAAACTAGTTCAATGAGTTATACATTAAATGTGTTTGAGATTGTTAACTCTCGTGATGATTCTTCTACATATTCAGATGCAGTTAGTTGTGACAATGCTGACATTATGTTGATGGCATGGAAGAGAACATGAAATTTCTTCTCAAGTATGTCGTTCAAGTTTAAACGTTGTTTTAACTTTGTTGGTATCGATTGACGTTGTTGAGTTTGCCCTTTAAAGATTTTTTTTTGAAGAGTATGTTATTTTCTTATTGGAGTTTTGGAAGATATATTTATGCAGTGGAATTTGTATCAAGGACATTATCAAAGTTTGTTGCGACTTGAATTGTATGTGACTAGATTGGTTGAGTTTGCATTGTAAATCTCAATTTAGAATTTTGGTAGTATTATAAATTATATTTGACTTACTTCGATTTTGAAATAGTGAATTTCTCCTCTACCCGTAGTTTTTTTATGTCAAAGTTTTCCAATTGGATTCATTTTTTGATTTTCAACAAAGATCAACTTGATTCCACATCTATGGATTGCATTTGATTATTGAGAGAAAACAATCCATCAAAACTTAGTGCTACAAATCTCATTGCAGCTAAAAGGCGAAAGAGAGTCCAATGTTAATTAAACGTGCACAAGGTCTTGATTGGCTGATCATCTGATCGTTAAAAGTTGATGTAACATTCTCAAAATGGCTACATACTTCATTAATAAAAAGTCATTACTTTATCATATAAATTTAAAAGTTTTAGCTCATAATTGTTTTGGCAAGCAACATAACTTGATTAAACATATTTCTAATGCAAAACCAAAAATATCAATGAAACACGAATGCTCCACAGCGGGAGTCCGCAAAAAGTCGATATGCTTCGACTTGACTTCTCCTCAGACATGTGCTCGTGCAGTGCAAAAAGGTCTTTTCCATTTTCTGCTCTTTGCAGGTAAAATCTGTGAGACATTCTCTTCAATATTTGCATCGTTGTTAGATTTTTGTCTAAATTTGGTTTTTTCAAATATATCTTACATAACATAAAGTGAGGTCATTAATTTGATAAACATTATGATAATCGTTCATTGACTTCTTTCCTATCCTAACTGTCTGTATAGTCATAATAAGATACTACCAATTGCGGTAAGAACTTGTACAAGTTTTTCAAGGCATGCACCACTTCGATCCTCCGACTTTCAAAAATAGACCAGCCACCAACCCACCCATTCTTTTTGAGTTTGGTTGGTGAGTGTGAAACCAAATCCACTACCAAAAACGGAGGTCACTCCCGCTACAGACCTTATAAAACTACTCCACCAGAAGAACAACTGGGAGTTGAGCTGAATCCGACGAATCCCCATCAATGGAGGTTAAGATTTCCGAAACATCTCCCGTTCTTCCATCTCGGACTCCCTTTCCCCACGACCATGTCCTCCCGCTATCCCACCTCGACACCGACCCTAACATGCAGGTCACTTTCCGTTACCTCCGCGTCTACGCCCCCCGTCCCCATCTTCTAACCGATCCGTTCTCAGTTATCTCCACCGCTCTCTCCTCTGCTCTCGTCGAGTACTATCCCCTCGCCGGAACGCTCCGCCCAAGAGCCGCGCCCGCCGACGGCCGCCTCGAGCTCTTCTGCGCAGACGGGCAAGGTGTCCCTCTCGTTAAAGCCACCGTCGACTCTACTCTCGAGTCTTTGGATCACCTCGACGATCCTGATGAAACTTTTGTGGAGAAATTGGTGCCTGATTTGGACCAGAATGAGCGGCTGATTAACCCCTGTGCGCTTCAGCTTACAGTTTTCAGCTGCGGTGGGTTCACTCTTGGAGCTTGTATCCACCATGCACTGTGCGACGGCCTCGGTGCCACTCTGTTTTTCAATGTCATGGCGGAGATGGCTCGTGGGGAGAATCGGGTTGCGGCCGACCCAGTATGGAAGAGAGTGGAATTGTTGGGTCCAAGAAATCCACCGAGAGTCGAAGCCCCCATTAATGAGTTTCTGAGCTTGGAGAAGGGGAAATTACCGTACAATTGGTCTGTTGGTCCAGTGACGAGAGAGTGCTTCCATGTCCGCGATGAGTGCTTGGAGAAATTCAAGCACTGGCTGTTCGAGCAATCTGGGTCAAGGTTTACTACGTTCGAAGCTTTGGGGGCATTTCTATGGAGGGCGAAGTGAGTCGCCATTCTTTTCTCTCTGCCTCTTCTACATCTACATAAACGTCAACGTGATTTTGCATAACTTATTACAGGGTCAAGGCCTCGGACGTCGCAGAATCTGAGAAGGTGAAGTTCGCATACTCAACGAACATAAGGAGGCAACTAAATCCGCCGTTGCCGAAGAACTACTGGGGCAACGGCTGCGTTCCGATCTACGTTCAGCTGAGCGCAAAGGCGCTAACGGAGCAACCCATTTGGGAAACAGCGAAGCAGATCCAGAAAAGCAAGAGCTACATCACGGACGAATACGTTCGGTCCTTCGTCGACTTTCAAGAGCTTCACCATGGGGATGGAATCACAGCCGGAAACGAGGTGAGTGGGTTCACAGATTGGCGACATTTGGGGCATTCGAGCGTTGATTTTGGGTGGGGAGGTCCGGTGACTGTGTTTCCACTTTCGAGACATCTTATCGGGAGTGTGGAGCCGTGCTTTTTCCTGCCCTTTTCCTCCGCTAACAGCGGTTCGAAGGAGGGGTTCAAGGTTTCCATAACTTTGAGAGAGACTGCAATGCCTGCTTTCAGGGAGGAGATGGAGAACTTCTGCAACCAGGATTTTGGAATATGAAGGATTCTACCTGGTATCTTGAACAATCATTTTCTAAAGATTTATCTTTCAATCGTCAGTTTTAATTGGGTAAGCTCACGAAAAAAGTAATTCAATATCATTCTGCATCCACATGGCTACCGATCGTTGTACATAAAAGCCACGTATACACTAAATACCAGAGAATCCTGTAAAAGAGATTCAATCCAAATCCATTCAGGAGCATTTCTAGAGTAAGTAAGAGGAGGATCGACAATCTTTGAAAAAGATAATGACTCGCAAATAATGGAGTATCCGTTTTACATTTTGTCAATTCCGTCGGAGTATGCATAATTGACGTACTTTATTGATGACCAAAGCAATGTTTGATAGTATCATTGTACAATAGCCCACCACCTACTATAGAAAAATGCAATGCCAAAACACTGAACAACGAAATTTACATAGAAATTTTTTTCAAAAAAAAAATCACGGGCAATACATTCAATATGTCGAATCAAAATACAATTAAATTTTGCTACTCAAACAACAATTTATATATAGTAATATAAATAACCTTAAATATGAAACATGAGTCTGACCCAATCCAAATAGAATTCGAGTCACACTAAATTTTAATGCATCTCCACTTTTACACGAATTCTACATGAGAGATCTAAAATGCAGGCTTCTCGACCTAACAAAAAACAAATCCAAATCACAGAACTTCAACAATCTTCTTGTTCAAAGAAATTCTATTGTAAGATAACAAGTTGTTAAAACTCTAAAAAAATAAAAACGTTTTCTTCCGCAATTCCCTTAGAAGGCAACCTCAACAATTGAGACCAACCAAATTTAAGCAACAGTTAAACTTGAACAATATACTCGAGAAGAAGTTTCATCTTCTCCATAATATTATCAAACTATTAGAGTTGTCATAACGAACTGCTTCTGAATATGTTGAAGACTCCCTATTAGAATCAATACTCTCAAATACATTCAACGTATAATCCATTGAATTAGTTTCACTACATCGTTGTGTAGCTTTAACTTTTCTCTTAGAACTGCTTTTTGCGATACCAATCTGACGTGAAACTGAAACTAGTTATGATATCATCCTAAACACTGTACTATGCTGGCATATTGGCTCCGATGTAGATCCAGATGCCAACTTAAAAACTTCAACCAAAAACTTCACTTCTTCACCCAAACATTTTGACTATAACTGTATCAATACTAGCTATCTTACAAGGAGTATTATTAGCGAACAACACAACATCTTTTGAAACATCCTCATATATGCATATTAATTCTGATTGAAACATATATGAAATGAACAAACTCAATCTAGAATTCAATTCTTGTTTGACTTTCAATTTCCTTCGGACACAATTAGAAAATCTCCATTACCATGGTCTTCTTCTTCTGCAAAGACAAATTCACCAGAGGTTTTCAGTTGCTTTCTCTTCTCATCAGATCTCTTAATTCTATTATGAAATTTGTGGCACTTCGATTGAATGTACCTCTTCATCTGACAAAAGTAGCAAGTCTATATAGGTTCCTTGACTTTGATATGCTCTTTGAACCCTAAACATTATCACTATCATTGTTGTTTGACTCTCTTGTTCTACCCCAAACAATGAGTCTCTCTCCTCGAGACTTAGATCCATCAATAATCTACTTCATCTTCTCATTTGATAACTAGACACCATAAATTTCTTCTAGGATTGAAGTATCCCGATTATAAAAAATAGACTTTCTAAAAGTACCATATGAAACAAACAACGACCAGAGTAGAATCAACTCTAAATTTTCCTCATCATATTGCATCCCATAGTCTTTGTCACGACCCAGAGGCAGGCCTAAAAAAAGGCCAGACCTAATGACTCAATTCTCGGAGAGGACCCATTTGCCCAGTCCAAGGCTTGGTTTGCTGTGGAAGACTTGAAGATAAATCAAAAACTAAGATTCACACAATGATTACAGATATGCTGGTCTAAACATCCAAATCCAAACAGTTAATCTTATACAAACTCAAGTTAATCTTATACAAACTCAAATATAAGATAAGTTCTCACTAGAAATAGCTAAACACTCAAACAAGAAATAAAATACATGTAACTGCTTCTTATCTCCAGCTACTCAATGCTCTTGTTTTATCCTAGAAATGGAGGGGGTTGGTTGGCGTGAGTGACTAACTTAGTAGAAATGTTATACTAAATGCAATGCATGTAAAACTTCTTTTACCTTTTCATTTCCAGACATTGTTTCATGAAAATTCATTTCTAACTTTTTAAGAAAACAGACTCCACAAGCTACAGATGAAGCAATAAGTCAAACATTATCGTATACATAGAGGACTATACAAAAGTACGCCATCATCATACTTCCATAATAAAAATACACTAGTGAAAAAGAAAGGTCACTCAAAGACCCCTCCGACACACTAACATTGAAAGGTGGTGATCCAAATATCCATCAACATCTCATGAGCTAGGAGAAAAGTGGAAAGTAATGGCGATATGAAGATCCATTGACGTTACCCCGAGTGGCCAATGAGCAAGCTCCGCGACAACATCACCTGTAACCAAAATAAATAAACATTACCATGATCAGGTTTATAGATTCAAAATCCAAAGAGAGCGTCATCATCTCCTTATTACCCATTTTCACACACATGCAAACAAGACAACCTTCAGGCAATAGAAGGTGTACGAGGATAGCCTCGTGTAACGCCCCGAATTATCTGAACCCGGTTCGTTACACAAAAGCCCGAACATAACTAAGAAATTTCAACCATATTTTAAAACTTCTCTCAACGTTCAACATTTGACATTTACTAAAATCTTAATACATTTAAAAATTTGCAGCGGAAATCATTTGAGCAACAATAGAGTTAAACAAGACTATGAAACATTGTTTGAAATGTTAAGAAACAATCGGCAAATAGGAAATAAAGGTTTAAACCGTGGAATACTTGAAAAGTCGCAGAAGTCAAACGCATCTGCCGATGAATAAAGTCAACGGAAGAAGCAGAAACAGAAAATAGAAAGCTTCTACCGATGACGTCAACTAGAAGAGTTGGAAACAAAAGACATCTCTCGGTAAACTGCATCTGCCGATGACGTCAGCCGGATAAATCGATTATCCAACATCAACCGATCGCAAAATGGCAAGTTTTGTGACTCGCATCTACCGACTACAAAACGACAAAAAGGATCTCTCATTCCCTTCTTCCGATAGAATAAACTGCATACACCGATCACTAAACGACAAAGCATGATACCCACTCATACCGATAGTACAAAATCTACATCTTCCGATAGAATTAAGCCTACGTCATCCGATTGAATGATCTTTATGTACCGATGACTTTACTGAGACATCATCCGATAGACAACATAACTATAACTCAACATCTACCGATAGACATCATCTACCGATAGAAGACAGAACGACATTTCAACTATTTCTTGCTATGTAAACACAACTCTAAGTACAGAAAAGAATTTACTACTCCACTGAAACCATTCAGAAATAATTTGAATCATTGCATTACTCAAATCCAGTAACAACCAACATTTAAAAACTCAACAGAATATCATTATCAGAAAATCTCAAAACGTATTCAAAATATTAAAACCACTACTGTCATGAAAACTCAATATACTTAAATTGAAACGTTGTCAACTAAAACTTCGCACCAACTGACATCAGTTAAACCGCCTCATCAAGTACCAGATTCGTGGCATGAATGTGCTCCTCAAACCAGCCTATCCATCAACAAACTCAGAGAAATCACCCGCTGTCACTTCCTCACCTATATCACAAAACTCATCTATTAGCCTAATGCTAAATAAGTGAAGCAATAATGAAATGATATGCTGAAACCTAAATCCTAAATATGCAGTTTCTACTTTCTCATCTCAGTTGCACATTCGTTCGTTCACTGATCTGATCCCTCGGTTTCCTTGGGAGTGGGATCAATTCTCCCAATGTTATACACCCTCTTCATCAGTTAAGGGGTGGATTAATTCCCTTAATAGCTATTTTGATCCCTCAGTTCCCTTGAGAGTGAGATCAGTTCTCCCAATGTTATAAATCCTCTTCATCAGTTAAGGGGTGGATTAGTTCCCTTAACAACCAATGCATTTCAATCTGTACTTGCCTTTCCATAACACTACTGTAGGATCGAGATTTGTCTAAGAGGGGGGTGAATTAGACTTATTAAAAACTTAATTGTATAGTCTAGCAAATTTCTCTTGTAATTTTAGTTTGAATATAAACAGCAAACAAACACAAAAAATAGAGAGAGAGAGAGAGAAATTTAACACCAGGATTTTAACGTGGTTCGGCTAAACCTTGCCTACGTCCACGCTCCAAGGCACCCCCTTGAAGATTCTTAACCTTCTCCTCACGAGAAAACAGATCGGGATTCCGGGCTCCGATCAACTGCCTTTACAATTCTGGATTGAACTTTCACGGGCGTCAATCCACTGCCTTTACAAATGTTGAGTTGTAAATAATACAAACAGTCTACACTCTCACAAGTTCTGAATCTCAAGTTAAGAGCTAGAGGTGTAGAGCAAAATACAGAGTATGAATGTTTTTCACGTTAGGGCTCGGATATTCAAAATTGCAAAAAGGTTAGTCTTCGAGCTCTAACTTCGGCTTTTATACTCTGTCTTCAGATCTGCAAGACTTCAATGCTCTCTATCTGAAAATAGAAACATTGTTACCGTTGGAGCTGAAGTCGTACAATCGTGGATAGCCGTTGCAACTAGATTTCTGTTCGTCGTCGCCATTAATGTTCTGAAGTTAAAGCTTGAAAACGACGTCACTGTAGCTTCGCGGCTGGCTTTGATTTCTGGCGGAAATGCATCGGCAGAAACAGTTTAAATCAATGCCACGTCATCGGTGGAAGCAACTTGGTAATGCAATCGGCATAAGTATCCTTGAACAGCATCGGCAAGAGTAGCTTCAAATGCTATCGGCATATGCAACTTGACATGTCATCATATCATCGGCACGGGTTTCTTTAAACGCCATCGGCACGAGTTTCTTTAAACGCCATCGGCACGAGTTTCTTTAAAATGCCATCGGCATGATAGAACATGTAAGCGCTGGCCACGTCATCGGCATGATGAGACTTGAAGCTTGTCGTCTTGTGATCGGCATTTGCAAGGTTGAACGTCATCGGCAGAAGAACATTAAGATACCATCGGCATGAGTATCTTGACACGTCATCGGCATGAAACCTACCTTCACTTTGTCGTGTAGCGATCGGCAGAAAAATGCTTCTTAGTCTTTTAGCGATCGGCAGAGAGATGCTTGAGATGTAATCGGCAGATTACATCTTGACACGTCATCGGCAAAAGCACTCTCTAAATGACTTCTTCTTCTGTCTTTTAGCAATCGGCAGAAGCTTTCATTTCTTTGTCGTGTAGTGATCGACAGACGAAATTGTATTTCAGCCCTGTTTGACTATTCAGCCCTATATACTCAAACCAATTTATTAAACAACTAAAATACCCTTTTCAAGGGTATTTCCAAATAGACTCATATTTATAATTCTCTTTAAGTACACATAATCAAATTGAATATTTAATCACAAATACATCATCAAAAACAAATTATGACTTAAACACTCTATAAGTCAACAATCTCCCCCTTTTTGATGATGACAAAATGAATTTGATTAGTTTTGATACTCCCCCATAGTTCTAGCTCCCCCACAGCATATGCATACTGTAAAAATTCTCATATCCAGATTTCACAAAATTACTCTAATACAGGTTATCAGTTTATCAAACAATCAGAGTGTGTATCAATCTGTGTTCTCCCCCATTGACATTATCAAAAACAGATCAGAGAAAGAGCAGAAGCAATGCATCAATGGAATAGACACAGAAATTATATTTGAATACCAATTAATGTGCATACAAAACAAAATGTAAATACTTAAGGAAAAAAAAAAAAAAAAAAAAAAAACTACTGAAAGAATGCTATAAATCGATTCCAAAAGGCTTGATGAAGCCATGAGGGCACGGCACGGTTGGAAGAGATATAAGCATCGATCAGATCTGGAAGTGAGCGAGCAGCAAGAGGGATAGGTGGCTGATATACCACGATGGCCAGACAAGGAGGAGGCTCGATAACAGGAGGCTCGACAACAGGGACATCATGAGGAACATCAGCAACTTCAGCAACTGCAGCAACATCAGTAACTGCAGCAACTTCAGTCTCCTGAAGATCCAATGGCCCGAAGCGTACATCAACAGGAACCTCAGGTCTGAAAAGAGGAAGGAACAAATCCTCATAGCAGGTCTCTTGGATATAGCACGAAGGTTCAGGTTCAGGAACAGGAGACAAATTGTCAATAGAAGCTCGGAGTTGTGCAAGTTCCCGAACTACCATACGCCTATCAGCATCAACTTTAGAGGTGAGCAGACCAAGACCGTTATCGAAAGCGATGCCAATGTCCGTTTTGTGCTGATCAAGCTGGCCTTGAAAGGAGCTGATTGACTCCTTCAACTCAGAATATTGTTCCTCTGTTATGAAAAATCGCCTCTTATATGTCAGAGGGGATGCAGGAGTAACAGACGGAACTTGGACTGGTGATGGTGGAGCTGGTGAAGGCAATCTGATTGGAGATTGAGGTGGAGGTGGAGGAGTAGAAGGAGGAGTACTGAGGGGAGTAGTCGGGATTGGAGATGAAGGTGGTGAAGGTATAGCCGGTGGAGAAAGAAGTTGGACTGGTGATGAAGGAGCCGTAGCCGGTTTGGTGGGAGACTGGGGAACAGGTGAGGGCAGTCGAATTGGAGATGGTGGTGCTGATGGTATAGCTGGTGGGTTCGGAGATGTAGAAGGTGAAGGGATTGCCAGTTGAACTGGAGATGTAGTTTGTGAGGAAGGGAGTTGGACTGGAGATGGAGGGACTGATGAAGCTGGTGGAGGGCCATGGCTGAAAATTGAAGAAATGGCTTGCATCAGCGGAGAGATGGAAGGAAAAACAGACTGAGAAGGCAATATAAGAGAAGGTGGAGGTGATTGAGGTTCTGAGACTGGAGGAGAGGTTGGGAGTGCAGGCAGAGAGAGCTGCAAAGGGGCAGGTGGAATTGGAGGTGGCTGAGAGGAAGAAGCAGAGGTTGCCTCTGAGATAATGATACTTGAAGAAGGGGCAGTCTTGCGCTTACGTTTTAAAGGAGGGGGCTGGGGATCAGAGTCCTGAGATTGAGAAGGGGAAAGAGCAAAATCTGGAAGGCCAGACTCATTTCCACCTTCAGTAGCAGATTCCTCTGGAAGAATTAACTTTCGTTTCCCACGTTTGACAGGAGCAGCTCGAGAAACCTTTTTCTTAGCCTTGTCCACAACAGGTTTATCCTTGACATTTCTATTGAATCCCAACCTGTTGAGAGAAATGTCGGAATAAAAGTTGGAAGGCTGAAGAATCACAGGCTCAACCTCCTCAGGAAAAGCAACTTCCAGCTTGACAAATAACCGCATAAGTAGCAGGTTATACGGTAAGGATGTAGCCTTGGATGATACAGCCAAAATCATCCATCTAACAACAATATAACCAATATTGAAAGGGGTCTTGAAATACAGAGCAAACAGAACAAATAACTCCATTGAGCTCACTTCATCATAATGTCCCCCCTTGGGAACAATATTGAAATCGACCATATGTCGGAATACTCTGGCTCTAGGTGTCAAATGCTTACCTTTTAACTGATCAGGGGAAGAATTAGGATCCAAAGCTATTTCCCTTAGAAACTGTAATCCATCAGATGTTCCAAAGAAGGGCAGCTCAGGGCCTGTCACATAAGTGTAGGGGCAATTGTCCAAATGAGGAGCCCCCAGTAGATTATTTATGGTCTGAGGAGTAATCTCTATGCATTTGTTGTAAACATAACTCTTAATGGAAGAGAAGTCAGAGGTAAAACTCATGTTAGCATAGAACATCCTAATTGCTTCTGGATAGAAGAACGATTCGGTTTCAAAAAGACCTATTAACCCTAGATCCGTCAAGGGTTCGATAAAACCCATTCCAGCAAGCTTTTCAAAATGAATGCCCTTACTAAGAATCAAAGATTTGTGCTGATAGGTATTGCGGTATTTTACCTCAGCCGCTTGTGTAAGAAAGAAGAACGATGGCCATTCCGTTCCCAGAGGAATCTCTCGGGAAGGATGAGCAGAAGCTTTGGTCTTCTTCTGGGCCGGTTTGGAAACTGCGCGAGATGATTGACCTTGAAATTCCATTGCTAGAAGAAGATTCGACAGAGAGGATTTGGTAGGGCAGGGGTTTACAGAAAGAGCGCGAAAAGTGAAGTGTATCGGCGAAGAAGAATGAATTTAAACGAAATAACACATCGCCAGACAAGGAAGACATACGTGTCGGCAGATTAAGAAAAAAAATTTTCCGATGGATTACACGTGTCGGCAGAAAGAAGAAAAACATCTTCCGATGCCTTCCTATTGAAAAACATAGCATCTGCCGATGCCAACACAGAAGAGAAAAACACTCCAATATTTAGAAATTTTTCAGCAAAGAAATAATCTTAGTTTTTCTCAACCCGAATGAGACCTAGCCTTATCCTAATATTATTGAAAGTCTTTTCATCTAAAGGCTTGGTGAAGATGTCTGCAAGTTGATCTACGGAATTAACAAACTCTAAAATGATATCACCTTTTTGAACATGATCTCTAATGAAATGATATCTGACATCTATGTGCTTGGTTCTAGAGTGCTGAATAGGATTTTTAGAAATATTAATGGCACTGGTGTTATCACACCGAATAGGAATCCTATCATAAAACAGATTGAAATCTTCCAAAGTCTGTTTCATCCAAAGCATTTGTGCACAACAACTGCCTGCAGCAATATATTCACTCTCAGCAGTTGACAATGCAACAGAATTCTGTTTCTTAGAATACCAAGAAACAAGAGACTCTCCTAAGAACTGACATGTGCCACTAGTGCTTTTTCTATCAATAAGACTACCAGCATAGTCAGAATCAGAATATCCTATTAGATCAAATGAGGTACCTTTCGGATACCAGAGTCCTAAGTCAACTGTCCCACTTAGATATTTAAAAATTCGTTTAACAGCAGATAAGTGAGACTCCTTAGGGGCAGCTTGAAATCTAGCACAGAGACAAACGCTAAAGAGTATATCTGGCCTACTTGCAGTCAGATATAGCAGAGAACCAATCATACCACGATATTTCTTAATATCAACATTAATGCCTTTTTCATCTTTATCCAATTTTGTTGTGGTACTCATGGGAGTTTTGGAAGATTTGACATTTTCTAAACCAAATCTCTTAAGAAGTTCTTTAATATACTTTTCTTGACAGAAAAAGATTCCATCAAAAGATTGATTAATCTGGAAACCTAAGAAAAACTTTAACTCCCCCATCATATTCATTTCAAATTCACTTTGCATGAGGGAAGAAAACTCACTACACATATTGACATTTGTTGACCCAAAAATAATGTCATCGACATAAATTTGAACCAACAGAATATCCTTGTCCTTTTGCCTGGTAAACAGAGTTGAATCAGAATTTCCCTTTTTGAAATTTCTTTCCTCAAGAAAATTCTTCAATCTGTCATACCATGCTCTAGGAGCCTGCTTTAGACCATAAAGAGCTTTCCTTAACTTATAGACATGCTCGGGTTTATCGAAAGCTTCAAAACCTAAAGGTTGATCAACATAAACTTCTTCTGTTATAAAGCCATTTAAGAATGCACTTTTTACATCCATTTGAAAGAGTGTGAAGTTTTTGTGGCAAGCAAAAGCTAAGAGCATCCTGATAGACTCTAGTCTAGCAACAGGGGCAAAAGATTCCTCAAAATCAATACCCTCTTCTTGAGAGTATCCCTTAGCTACCAGTCTAGCCTTATTTCTAATGACAATCCCATTCTCATCTAGTTTATTCTTGTAAACCCATTTAGTTCTAATAATGGGATGATCCTTAGGCCGTGGAACAAGTTCCCATACCTTGCTCCTTTCGAATTGATTTAACTCTTCTTGCATGCCATAATCCAATTTTCATCACTCTCGGCCTCCTCAAATTTCTTAGGCTCTATTTGTGAGATAAAAGCCACATTGGCACAGAGATTCCTAAGAGAGGATCTAGTCTTAACTCCTAAAGAAGGATCACCTAAGACTTCTTCTAAAGGATGGTTTCTAACATACTTCCAGTCTCTAGGAAGATCTGCAGATTCATTTTAACAGATATGATTTCTAGAGAAGTAGAAGATGTTCTAGAGGTTTTCTAATTGAGTGGGAACCGTAGACTTTTCTAAAGAGAGAGAATCCAGTTGTTTGTCCAAAGAATCATCCTCATCCACATTAATTATTGGTTGAGGAGTCTCATCAAAGTTTACATGAACTGATTCCTCTACAACTAGAGTTCTCTTATTGAAAACTCTATATGCTTTACTGGACAAGGAATAACCAAGAAAGATTCCAAGATCGGATTTGGAATCAAATTTCCCTAAGTTATCCTTAGTGTTAAGGATGAAGCATTTACTGCCAAAGGCTCTAAAATACTTAACAGAAGGAGTTTTTCCACTCCAGAGTTCATATGGAGTTTTCTCTAGAATCGGCCTTATGGAGACTCTATTAAGAACATAGCAAGCTGTAGCAACAGCTTCAGCCCAGAAGTATTTGGGAAGGGAATTCTCATTTAGCATGGTTCGGGCAAGTTCTTGGAGAGATCTATTTTTCCTCTCAACAACACCATTTTGCTGAGGGGTTCTAGGAGATGAAAAGTTGTGCTCAATTCCATGTTTGAGACACAGGAGTTCAAATCTTTCATTTTCAAATTCTCCACCATGATCACTACGAATAGCAATAATGTGAGCTCCTTCTCATTTTGAACTCTTTTCCTAAAACTAGAGAAGGTGTCAAAAGTCTCATCCTTAGACTTTAAAAAGAACACCCAAGAAAACCTAGAGAAGTCATCTACAATGACAAAAGCATAGAATTTTCCTCCTAAGCTTGCTATATTAGAAGGACCGAAGAGGTCCATGTGAAGGAGTTGGAGAGGCTTAGAGGTAGATATTTCACTCTTAGATTTAAAAGAAGATTTGATCTGCTTGTCCATTTGACAAGCCTCACAGACCTTATCCTTTTCGAAGGATGTCTTCGGAATCCCTCAAACTAAATTATCCTTAGTAATCTTAGCTAAGGTATCCATTCCTACGTGACCTAATCTCCTATGCCAAGTCCAACAGTCATTAGAGGCATTCACAGTAAAGCATTTTCATCAGAAATAACAATATCATCCAAATCAATAATGTAAATATTTTCTTTTCTATAGCCAGAAAACAGAATTTTGTCATTTGAAGCATCTTTAATCAAGCAAGAATTTGACTCAAAAATCACTTTATAACCTTTATCACATAACTGGCTAATACTCAGTAAGTTATGCTTTAATCCATCAACTAATAAAACATTTTCAATAATGGGATTAATGCTGTTACCTATGTTGCCGATGCCAACAATTTTCCCTTTTTGATTTCCACCAAAAGTTACACTCCCTTTTTTTTGTTGACAACTGCAAACTTGGTTGAGTCTCCTGTCATATGCCTCGAACATCCACTGTCGAGGTACCATTGATTTCTTTCAGGAGAACCTTCAACCTGCAAAACAGAAGATCAAGTTGTCTTCTTTGGTACCCAAACCTTTTGGGTCCTAGAGTTAGGTCTGGTTCCCTTAGGACCCATTGAAGTTTACAATCAGGCTTACTTTTTCCTGTTTTGAATGGACATACATATGATTTATGTCCTACCTCATTGCACACATGGCAAACAACAGATTTAACAAAAAAAGGTCTTATATTCTCTCTTTTTGTTATCCCCACTATATCCAATGCCTGCTCTATCAAAGGTCATTCTTTGATCATTTATCAACATCTTCAGTTTATTACTACTAAGAGTCAATCTCTGAACAAACCAGTTTAAAGAATTCATTTTTCTTTTTCAGTTCAGACACTTCTTTTCATGCTGAATATGTTCATTTGCGTGCTTCTCAATAAAACATGCATTTTCCTTTTTCAATGCAATGTACTTAGTTTTAACATGCTGAATTGTTTTACTAGATCATTAAAAGCATCTACCATGTTTCCATCATCATCATCATCAGTTTCACTGTCACTTAACGTACAAGGAGATAAAGAGCTAACCTTATCTTCGTGAGCCATGAAGCAGAGGTTAGCTACCTCCTCATCTTCTGAAGAAGAGGTGTCGCCTTCACTTTCATCCCAAGTTGCCTTCATGGCCTTCTTCTTGAACTTTTTGGGATACTTCTTTGCCTGTGGACACTCTGCCTTCATATGGCCAGGCTTGCCGCATCCAAAACAGGTGATTTCCTTTTCCTTTTGTGACTTTTCAACCTTCGGAAATCTCCTTCCCTGCATTCTTTTTCTCTGGAGGAATTTACTAAACCTCCTGGTGATGAGAGCAATATCCTCATCGTCATCTTCCTCTTCTTCTGAGTCCTCTTGCTTACTTGATGAGGCTTTGAGGGCAATATCCTTTTTCTTACTGATCTCTTTCTCCTTGAGATCTTCCTTCTCATTGGCTCTCATTGTTATCTCGTGAGTCATGAGAGAGCCAACGAGCTCTTCAAGCTTAAGAACCTTCAGATCTCGAGCTTCTTGAATGGCTGTCACTTTAGGTTGCCAAACTCGTGGTAGGCACCTCAAGATTTCCTGACTAGTTCTTCACCTGTATATATCTTACCAAGAGCTTTTAAACCCATTAGTATGTTAGTGAATCTAGTAAACATAGAGGAAATGGATTCATCCTTTTCCATGGAGAACAATTCATATTCATGAACAAACATGCTTAATTTGCTCTCTTTAACTTGGTTTGTTCCCTCATGTGTTACTTCTAATAAATGCCAGATTTCCTGAGCACTATCACATCCTTGTACTCTATTGAACTCATCTCTGTTTAGAGCACAATACAGGGTATTGATTGCCTTGGCATTAAGGCTCAGATTTCTCTTGTCGGACTCAGACAATTCAGTAGAGTCCTTAGGGATAATTTTCCCATCAGCAGTTTTCGTGGCCTTGAAAGGGCCGTTTTCGATTAGGCCCCACATCTCATAATCCATAGCTTGAACAAAGATTCTCATTCTCGCTTTCCAGTACACATAATCATTGCCATCAAAAAATGGTGGCCTGGAAACAGATTGACCCTCTACGTGAGATGTGTTTGTATTGAATGCCATAGTAGATACACACAGAGTATTCAAATACAACTTAGACAATAGTAAACCTCGCTCTGATACCAATTGTAGGATCGAGATTTGTCTAAGAGGGGGGTGAATTAGACTTATTAAAAACTTAATTGTATAGTCTAGCAAATTTCTCTTGTAATTTTAGTTTGAATATAAACAGCAAACAAACACAAAAAATAGAGAGAGAGAGAGAGAAATTTAACACCAGGATTTTAACGTGGTTCGGCTAAACCTTGCCTACGTCCACGCTCCAAGGCACCCCCTTGAAGATTCTTAACCTTCTCCTCACGAGAAAACAGATCGGGATTCCGGGCTCCGATCAACTGCCTTTACAATTCTGGATTGAACTTTCACGGGCGTCAATCCACTGCCTTTACAAATGTTGAGTTGTAAATAATACAAACAGTCTACACTCTCACAAGTTCTGAATCTCAAGTTAAGAGCTAGAGGTGTAGAGCAAAATACAGAGTATGAATGTTTTTCACGTTAGGGCTCGGATATTCAAAATTGCAAAAAGGTTAGTCTTCGAGCTCTAACTTCGGCTTTTATACTCTGTCTTCAGATCTGCAAGACTTCAATGCTCTCTATCTGAAAATAGAAACATTGTTACCGTTGGAGCTGAAGTCGTACAATCGTGGATAGCCGTTGCAACTAGATTTCTGTTCGTCGTCGCCATTAATGTTCTGAAGTTAAAGCTTGAAAACGACGTCACTGTAGCTTCGCGGCTGGCTTTGATTTCTGGCGGAAATGCATCGGCAGAAACAGTTTAAATCAATGCCACGTCATCGGTGGAAGCAACTTGGTAATGCAATCGGCATAAGTATCCTTGAACAGCATCGGCAAGAGTAGCTTCAAATGCTATCGGCATATGCAACTTGACATGTCATCATATCATCGGCACGGGTTTCTTTAAACGCCATCGGCACGAGTTTCTTTAAACGCCATCGGCACGAGTTTCTTTAAAATGCCATCGGCATGATAGAACATGTAAGCGCTGGCCACGTCATCGGCATGATGAGACTTGAAGCTTGTCGTCTTGTGATCGGCATTTGCAAGGTTGAACGTCATCGGCAGAAGAACATTAAGATACCATCGGCATGAGTATCTTGACACGTCATCGGCATGAAACCTACCTTCACTTTGTCGTGTAGCGATCGGCAGAAAAATGCTTCTTAGTCTTTTAGCGATCGGCAGAGAGATGCTTGAGATGCAATCGGCAGATTACATCTTGACACGTCATCGGCAAAAGCACTCTCTAAATGACTTCTTCTTCTGTCTTTTAGCAATCGGCAGAAGCTTTCATTTCTTTGTCGTGTAGTGATCGGCAGACGAAATTGTATTTCAGCCCTGTTTGACTATTCAGCCCTATATACTCAAACCAATTTATTAAACAACTAAAATACCCTTTTCAAGGGTATTTCCAAATAGACTCATATTTATAATTCTCTTTAAGTACACATAATCAAATTGAATATTTAATCACAAATACATCATCAAAAACAAATTATGACTTAAACACTCTATAAGTCAACAATCTCCCCCTTTTTGATGATGACAAAATGAATTTGATTAGTTTTGATACTCCCCCATAGTTCTAGCTCCCCCACAGCATATGCATACTGTAAAAATTCTCATATCCAGATTTCACAAAATTACTCTAATACAGGTTATCAGTTTATCAAACAATCAGAGTGTGTATCAATCTGTGTTCTCCCCCATTGACATTATCAAAACAGATCAGAGAAAGAGCAGAAGCAATGCATCAATGGAATAGACACAGAAATTATATTTGAATACCAATTAATGTGCATACAAAACAAAATGTAAATACTTAAGGAAAAAAAAAAAAAAAAAAAACTACTGAAAGAATGCTATAAATCGATTCCAAAAGGCTTGATGAAGCCATGAGGGCACGGCACGGTTGGAAGAGATATAAGCATCGATCAGATCTGGAAGTGAGCGAGCAGCAAGAGGGATAGGTGGCTGATATACCACGATGGCCAGACAAGGAGGAGGCTCGATAACAGGAGGCTCGACAATAGGGACATCATGAGGAACATCAGCAACTTCAGCAACTGCAGCAACATCAGTAACTGCAGCAACTTCAGTCTCCTGAAGATCCAATGGCCCGAAGCGTACATCAACAGGAACCTCAGGTCTGAAAAGAGGAAGGAACAAATCCTCATAGCAGGTCTCTTGGATATAGCACGAAGGTTCAGGTTCAGGAACAGGAGACAAATTGTCAATAGAAGCTCGGAGTTGTGCAAGTTCCCGAACTACCATACGCCTATCAGCATCAACTTTAGAGGTGAGCAGACCAAGACCGTTATCGAAAGCGATGCCAATGTCCGTTTTGTGCTGATCAAGCTGGCCTTGAAAGGAGCTGATGGACTCCTTCAACTCAGAATATTGTTCCTCTGTTATGAAAAATCTCCTCTTATATGTCAGAGGGGATGCAGGAGTAACAGAGGGAACTTGGACTGGTGATGGGGGAGCTGGTGAAGGCAATCTGATTGGAGATTGAGGTGGAGGTGGAGGAGTAGAAGGAGGAGTACTGAGGGGAGTAGTCGGGATTGGAGATGAAGGTGGTGAAGGTATAGCCGGTGGAGAAAGAAGTTGGACTGGTGATGAAGGAGCCGTAGCCGGTTTGGTGGGAGACTGGGGAACAGGTGAGGGCAGTCGAATTGGAGATGGTGGTGCTGATGGTATAGCTGGTGGGTTCGGAGATGTAGAAGGTGAAGGGATTGCCAGTTGAACTGGAGATGTAGTTTGTGAGGAAGGGAGTTGGACTGGAGATGGAGGGACTGATGAAGCTGGTGGAGGGCCATGGCTGAAAATTGAAGAAATGGCTTGCATCAGCGGAGAGATGGAAGGAAAAACAGACTGAGAAGGCAATATAAGAGAAGGTGGAGGTGATTGAGGTTCTGAGACTGGAGGAGAGGTTGGGAGTGCAGGCAGAGAGAGCTGCAAAGGGGCAGGTGGAATTGGAGGTGGCTGAGAGGAAGAAGCAGAGGTTGCCTCTGAGATAATGATACTTGAAGAAGGGGCAGTCTTGCGCTTACGTTTTAAAGGAGGGGGCTGGGGATCAGAGTCCTGAGATTGAGAAGGGGAAAGAGCAAAATCTGGAAGGCCAGACTCATTTCCACCTTCAGTAGCAGATTCCTCTGGAAGAATTAACTTTCGTTTCCCACGTTTGACAGGAGCAGCTCGAGAAACCTTTTTCTTAGCCTTGTCCACAACAGGTTTATCCTTGACATTTCTATTGAATCCCAACCTGTTGAGAGAAATGTCGGAATAAAAGTTGGAAGGCTGAAGAATCACAGGCTCAACCTCCTCAGGAAAAGCAACTTCCAGCTTGACAAATAACCGCATAAGTAGCAGGTTATACGGTAAGGATGTAGCCTTGGATGATACAGCCAAAATCATCCGTCTAACAACAATATAACCAATATTGAAAGGGGTCTTGAAATACAGAGCAAACAGAACAAATAACTCCATTGAGCTCACTTCATCATAATGTCCCCCCTTGGGAACAATATTGAAATCGACCATATGTCGGAATACTCTGGCTCTAGGTGTCAAATGCTTACCTTTTAACTGATCAGGGGAAGAATTAGGATCCAAAGCTATTTCCCTTAGAAACTGTAATCCATCAGATGTTCCAAAGAAGGGCAGCTCAGGGCCTGTCACATAAGTGTAGGGGCAATTGTCCAAATGAGGAGCCCCCAGTAGAGTATTTATGGTCTGAGGAGTAATCTCTATGCATTTGTTGTAAACATAACTCTTAATGGAAGAGAAGTCAGAGGTAAAACTCATGTTAGCATAGAACATCCTAATTGCTTCTGGATAGAAGAACGATTCGGTTTCAAAAAGACCTATTAACCCTAGATCCGTCAAGGGTTCGATAAAACCCATTCCAGCAAGCTTTTCAAAATGAATGCCCTTACTAAGAATCAAAGATTTGTGCTGATAGGTATTGCGGTATTTTACCTCAGCCGCTTGTGTAAGAAAGAAGAACGATGGCCATTCCGTTCCCAGAGGAATCTCTCGGGAAGGATGAGCAGAAGCTTTGGTCTTCTTCTGGGCCGGTTTGGAAACTGCGCGAGATGATTGACCTTGAAATTCCATTGCTAGAAGAAGATTCGACAGAGAGGATTTGGTAGGGCAGGGGTTTACAGAAAGAGCGCGAAAAGTGAAGTGTATCGGCGAAGAAGAATGAATTTAAACGAAATAACACATCGCCAGACAAGGAAGACATACGTGTCGGCAGATTAAGAAAAAAAATTTTCCGATGGATTACACGTGTCGGCAGAAAGAAGAAAACATCTTCCGATGCCTTCCTATAGATATGCATCTTCCGATGCCTATTGAAAAACATAGCATCTGCCGATGCCAACACAGAAGAGAAAAACACTCCAATATTTAGAAATTTTTCAGCAAAGAAATAATCTTAGTTTTTCTCAACCCGAATGAGACCTAGCCTTATCCTAATATTATTGAAAGTCTTTTCATCTAAAGGCTTGGTGAAGATGTCTGCAAGTTGATCTACGGAATTAACAAACTCTAAAATGATATCACCTTTTTGAACATGATCTCTAATGAAATGATATCTGACATCTATGTGCTTGGTTCTAGAGTGCTGAATAGGATTTTTAGAAATATTAATGGCACTGGTGTTATCACACCGAATAGGAATCCTATCATAAAACAGATTGAAATCTTCCAAAGTCTGTTTCATCCAAAGCATTTGTGCACAACAACTGCCTGCAGCAATATATTCACTCTCAGCAGTTGACAATGCAACAGAATTCTGTTTCTTAGAATACCAAGAAACAAGAGACTCTCCTAAGAACTGACATGTGCCACTAGTGCTTTTTCTATCAATAAGACTACCAGCATAGTCAGAATCAGAATATCCTATTAGATCAAATGAGGTACCTTTCGGATACCAGAGTCCTAAGTCAACTGTCCCACTTAGATATTTAAAAATCCGTTTAACAGCAGATAAGTGAGACTCCTTAGGGGCAGCTTGAAATCTAGCACAGAGACAAACGCTAAAGAGTATATCTGGCCTACTTGCAGTCAGATATAGCAGAGAACCAATCATACCACGATATTTCTTAATATCAACATTAATGCCTTTTTCATCTTTATCCAATTTTGTTGTGGTACTCATGGGAGTTTTGGAAGATTTGACATTTTCTAAACCAAATCTCTTAAGAAGTTCTTTAATATACTTTTCTTGACAGAAAAAGATTCCATCAAAAGATTGATTAATCTGGAAACCTAAGAAAAACTTTAACTCCCCCATCATACTCATTTCAAATTCACTTTGCATGAGGGAAGAAAACTCACTACACATATTGACATTTGTTGACCCAAAAATAATGTCATCGACATAAATTTGAACCAACAGAATATCCTTGTCCTTTTGCCTGGTAAACAGAGTTGAATCAGAATTTCCCTTTTTGAAATTTCTTTCCTCAAGAAAATTCTTCAATCTGTCATACCATGCTCTAGGAGCCTGCTTTAGACCATAAAGAGCTTTCCTTAACTTATAGACATGCTCGGGTTTATCGAAAGCTTCAAAACCTAAAGGTTGATCAACATAAACTTCTTCTGTTATAAAGCCATTTAAGAATGCACTTTTTACATCCATTTGAAAGAGTGTGAAGTTTTTGTGGCAAGCAAAAGCTAAGAGCATCCTGATAGACTCTAGTCTAGCAACAGGGGCAAAAGATTCCTCAAAATCAATACCCTCTTCTTGAGAGTATCCCTTAGCTACCAGTCTAGCCTTATTTCTAATGACAATCCCATTCTCATCTAGTTTATTCTTGTAAACCCATTTAGTTCCAATAATGGGATGATCCTTAGGCCGTGGAACAAGTTCCCATACCTTGCTCCTTTCGAATTGATTTAACTCTTCTTGCATGGCCATAATCCAATTTTCATCACTCTCGGCCTCCTCAAATTTCTTAGGCTCTATTTGTGAGATAAAAGCCACATTGGCACAGAGATTCCTAAGAGAGGATCTAGTCTTAACTCCTAAAGAAGGATCACCTAAGACTTCTTCTAAAGGATGGTTTCTAACATACTTCCAGTCTCTAGGAAGATCTGCAGATTCATTTTTAACAGATATGATTTCTAGAGAAGTAGAAGATGGTTCTAGAGGTTTTTCTAATTGAGTGGGAACCGTAGACTTTTCTAAAGAGAGAGAATCCAGTTGTTTGTCCAAAGAATCATCCTCATCCACATTAATTATTGGTTGAGGAGTCTCATCAAAGTTTACATGAACTGATTCCTCTACAACTAGAGTTCTCTTATTGAAAACTCTATATGCTTTACTGGACAAGGAATAACCAAGAAAGATTCCAAGATCGGATTTGGAATCAAATTTCCCTAAGTTATCCTTAGTGTTAAGGATGAAGCATTTACTGCCAAAGGCTCTAAAATACTTAACAGAAGGAGTTTTTCCACTCCAGAGTTCATATGGAGTTTTCTCTAGAATCGGCCTTATGGAGACTCTATTAAGAACATAGCAAGCTGTAGCAACAGCTTCAGCCCAGAAGTATTTGGGAAGGGAATTCTCATTTAGCATGGTTCGGGCAAGTTCTTGGAGAGATCTATTTTTCCTCTCAACAACACCATTTTGCTGAGGGGTTCTAGGAGATGAAAAGTTGTGCTCAATTCCATGTTTGAGACACAGGAGTTCAAATCTTTCATTTTCAAATTCTCCACCATGATCACTACGAATAGCAATAATGGTGAGCTCCTTCTCATTTTGAACTCTTTTCCTAAAACTAGAGAAGGTGTCAAAAGTCTCATCCTTAGACTTTAAAAAGAACACCCAAGAAAACCTAGAGAAGTCATCTACAATGACAAAAGCATAGAATTTTCCTCCTAAGCTTGCTATATTAGAAGGACCGAAGAGGTCCATGTGAAGGAGTTGGAGAGGCTTAGAGGTAGATATTTCACTCTTAGATTTAAAAGAAGATTTGATCTGCTTGCCCATTTGACAAGCCTCACAGACCTTATCCTTTTCGAAGGATATCTTCGGAATCCCTCTAACTAAATTATCCTTAGTAATCTTAGCTAAGGTATCCATTCCTACGTGACCTAATCTCCTATGCCAAGTCCAACAGTCATTAGAGGCATTCACAGTAAAGCATTTTTCATCAGAAATAACAATATCATCCAAATCAATAATGTAAATATTTTCTTTTCTATAGCCAGAAAACAGAATTTTGTCATTTGAAGCATCTTTAATCAAGCAAGAATTTGACTCAAAAATCACTTTATAACCTTTATCACATAACTGGCTAATACTCAGTAAGTTATGCTTTAATCCATCAACTAATAAAACATTTTCAATAATGGGATTAATGCTGTTACCTATGTTGCCGATGCCAACAATTTTCCCTTTTTGATTTCCACCAAAAGTTACACTCCCTTTCTTTTTGTTGACAACTGCAAACTTGGTTGAGTCTCCTGTCATATGCCTCGAACATCCACTGTCGAGGTACCATTGATTTCTTTCAGGAGAACCTTCAACCTGCAAAACAGAAGATCAAGTTGTCTTCTTTGGTACCCAAACCTTTTGGGTCCTAGAGTTAGGTCTGGTTCCCTTAGGAACCCATTGAAGTTTACAATCAGGCTTACTTTTTCCTGTTTTGAATGGACATACATATGATTTATGTCCTACCTCATTGCACGCATGGCAAACAACAGATTTAACAAAAAAGGTCTTATATTCTCTCTTTTTGTTATCCCCACTATATCCAATGCCTGCTCTATCAAAGGTCATTCTTTGATCATTTATCAACATCTTCAGTTTATTACTACTAAGAGTCAATCTCTGAACAAACCAGTTTAAGAATTCATTTTTCTTTTTCAGTTCAGACACTTCTTTTTCATGCTGAATATGTTCATTTGCGTGCTTCTCAATAAAACATGCATTTTCCTTTTTCAATGCAATGTACTTAGTTTTTAACATGCTGAATTGTTTTACTAGATCATTAAAAGCATCTACCATGTTTCCATCATCATCATCATCAGTTTCACTGTCACTTAACGTACAAGGAGATAAAGAGCTAACCTTATCTTCGTGAGCCATGAAGCAGAGGTTAGCTACCTCCTCATCTTCTGAAGAAGAGGTGTCGCCTTCACTTTCATCCCAAGTTGCCTTCATGGCCTTCTTCTTGAACTTTTTGGGATACTTCTTTGCCTGTGGACACTCTGCCTTCATATGGCCAGGCTTGCCGCATCCAAAACAGGTGATTTCCTTTTCCTTTTGTGACTTTTCAACCTTCGGAAATCTCCTTCCCTGCATTCTTTTTCTCTGGAGGAATTTACTAAACCTCCTGGTGATGAGAGCAATATCCTCATCGTCATCTTCCTCTTCTTCTGAGTCCTCTTGCTTACTTGATGAGGCTTTGAGGGCAATATCCTTTTTCTTACTGATCTCTTTCTCCTTGAGATCTTCCTTCTCATTGGCTCTCATTGTTATCTCGTGAGTCATGAGAGAGCCAACGAGCTCTTCAAGCTTAAGAACCTTCAGATCTCGAGCTTCTTGAATGGCTGTCACTTTAGGTTGCCAAACTCGTGGTAGGCACCTCAAGATTTTCCTGACTAGTTCTTCACCTGTATATATCTTACCAAGAGCTTTTAACCCATTAGTAATGTTAGTGAATCTAGTAAACATAGAGGAAATGGATTCATCCTTTTCCATGGAGAACAATTCATATTCATGAACAAACATGCTTAATTTGCTCTCTTTAACTTGGTTTGTTCCCTCATGTGTTACTTCTAATAAATGCCAGATTTCCTGAGCACTATCACATCCTTGTACTCTATTGAACTCATCTCTGTTTAGAGCACAATACAGGGTATTGATTGCCTTGGCATTAAGGCTCAGATTTCTCTTGTCGGACTCAGACAATTCAGTAGAGTCCTTAGGGATAATTTTCCCATCAGCAGTTTTCGTGGCCTTGAAAGGGCCGTTTTCGATTATGCCCCACATCTCATAATCCATAGCTTGAACAAAGATTCTCATTCTCGCTTTCCAGTACACATAATCATTGCCATCAAAAAATGGTGGCCTGGAAACAGATTGACCCTCTACGTGAGATGTGTTTGTATTGAATGCCATAGTAGATAACACACAGAGTATTCAAATACAACTTAGACAATAGTAAACCTCGCTCTGATACCAATTGTAGGATCGAGATTTGTCTAAGAGGGGGGTGAATTAGACTTATTAAAAACTTAATTGTATAGTCTAGCAAATTTCTCTTGTAATTTTAGTTTGAATATAAACAGCAAACAAACACAAAAAATAGAGAGAGAGAGAGAGAAATTTAACACCAGGATTTTAACGTGGTTCGGCTAAACCTTGCCTACGTCCACGCTCCAAGGCACCCCCTTGAAGATTCTTAACCTTCTCCTCACGAGAAAACAGATCGGGATTCCGGGCTCCGATCAACTGCCTTTACAATTCTGGATTGAACTTTCACGGGCGTCAATCCACTGCCTTTACAAATGTTGAGTTGTAAATAATACAAACAGTCTACACTCTCACAAGTTCTGAATCTCAAGTTAAGAGCTAGAGGTGTAGAGCAAAATACAGAGTATGAATGTTTTTCACGTTAGGGCTCGGATATTCAAAATTGCAAAAAGGTTAGTCTTCGAGCTCTAACTTCGGCTTTTATACTCTGTCTTCAGATCTGCAAGACTTCAATGCTCTCTATCTGAAAATAGAAACATTGTTACCGTTGGAGCTGAAGTCGTACAATCGTGGATAGCCGTTGCAACTAGATTTCTGTTCGTCGTCGCCATTAATGTTCTGAAGTTAAAGCTTGAAAACGACGTCACTGTAGCTTCGCGGCTGGCTTTGATTTCTGGCGGAAATGCATCGGCAGAAACAGTTTAAATCAATGCCACGTCATCGGTGGAAGCAACTTGGTAATGCAATCGGCATAAGTATCCTTGAACAGCATCGGCAAGAGTAGCTTCAAATGCTATCGGCATATGCAACTTGACATGTCATCATATCATCGGCACGGGTTTCTTTAAACGCCATCGGCACGAGTTTCTTTAAACGCCATCGGCACGAGTTTCTTTAAAATGCCATCGGCATGATAGAACATGTAAGCGCTGGCCACGTCATCGGCATGATGAGACTTGAAGCTTGTCGTCTTGTGATCGGCATTTGCAAGGTTGAACGTCATCGGCAGAAGAACATTAAGATACCATCGGCATGAGTATCTTGACACGCCATCGGCATGAAACCTACCTTCACTTTGTCGTGTAGCGATCGGCAGAAAAATGCTTCTTAGTCTTTTAGCGATCGACAGAGAGATGCTTGAGATGCAATCAGCAGATTACATCTTGACACGTCATCGGCAAAAGCACTCTCTAAATGACTTCTTCTTCTGTCTGTTAGCAATCGGCAGAAGCTTTCATTTCTTTGTCGTGTAGTGATCGGCAGACGAAATTGTATTTCAGCCCTGTTTGACTATTCAGCCCTATATACTCAAACCAATTTATTAAACAACTAAAATACCCTTTTCAAGGGTATTTCCAAATAGACTCATATTTATAATTCTCTTTAAGTACACATAATCAAATTGAATATTTAATCACAAATACATCATCAAAAACAAATTATGACTTAAACACTCTATAAGTCAACAACTACATGAAAGTTTATTTTTGTATTCTTTCAAAAACATGATGCATGACATAAGGGAAAACACTCAAACATGCACATCTCTACTGTTTTGTGATGTAGGCCCGAAAGCACACACAATACTTTACTTACCTGGCTCTCCTGGAAATGCTCGGTTTCAACTACTCCAGAAGCTCGCTCACCTAAGGTCATGACAGTACATTAATTCAACTTTCACTAAACCTTACCAAAAATCAATAATATGCTTGAGGAAACCGATTTGAAACTCTGCTACCCGTGCATTCCCATTTATCACCAAGAACCCGAACCTACCCTCAATCACAGCATCCTCAAAATCTTCACATTGTATTCTCTCAGTTATCTAATTGCTAAAATACAAGAAAAACAAGGAAGACTTACCTAGGTTGAAGGAGAATCGGGCGAGAGAATCGCCTAGAGAGCTCTACTGCTCGAACTGAAAACCAAAAGAGGGAAATAGGGAATAGTGGCGGATACAATGTATTAACACTTTCCTTAAATACGTTATCCGTTTTAAAACCTCACTTACATAAATGCCCTCGCCTAGTCACTCATTAACCTAATAAATAATTCCCCCAATTCTTTCATAAAATTGCACATCATTATTTGATAAGTTAAATTTGGTTTAGCGGAACCGGGTGCTACAATCTACCCTCCTTAAAAGAATTTTGTCCTCAAAATTCAATACCTGAATAATTCTGGGTGTTGGTCCATCATGTCTTGCTGGCACTCCCAAGTTGTTTCCTCTAAGTTCTGGTTACGCCGTAAGACTTTCACCAGTGGGACTTCTTTGTTGCGCAGTACTTTCACAGCATAGTCTAGGATCCTTACTGGTTTCTCTTTATAGGTAAGAGTGGGGTGAGCTTCAATACTCTGAGGTTCCACCACTTGAGATAGGTCTCTAACACACTTCCTTAGCATGGAAACATGAAACACATTATGGATTCCTTCTAAAGAGGCTTGTAACTGTAGTTGATAAGCTGACTTCCCAGTCCTTTTCAAGATCGAGAAAGGTCCAATGTATCTGGGGTTCAACTTGCCTCTCTTTCCAAATCTCACAACTCCCTTGAAAGGTGACACCTTAAGAAAAACTTTATTACCAACATCAAATTCCAGTTCTCTTCGTCTTTTGTCTGCATAGCTTCTCTGCCGACTTTGAGCTGTCTAGATTCTTTGTCGGATAAGAGCAATCTTCTCCACTGTCTGTTGCACAATGTCAGGACCAATCAATTGTGCTTCTCCAACTTCATCCCAGTATAATGGAGATATGCACTTCCGTCCATATAACGCCTCGTATGGTGCCATGCCTATTGTTGCTTGAAAACTGTTATTGTAAGAGAACTCAACCAATGATAAATACTTACTCCAAGAACCTTGAAATTCTAAAACACAAGCATGAAGCATATCCTCCAATGTTTGAATAGTCCTTTCGGATTGTCCATCTGTTTGAGGGTGGAAAGCCGTGCTAAAACTAAGCTGTGTTCCCATAGCCTTGTGCAAACTTTTTCAAAACTTAGATGTAAATCTAGAGTCTCGGTCTGAAACTATGGTACCTGAAACTCCATGTAACCTAACAATTTCTTGCACATACAACTCAGCCAGTTGATCCATCGAGTATGTTATCTTCATTGGCAGAAAGTGAGCAGATTTGGTTAAACGATCAACTATTACCCAAATTGCATCGTGACCCTTTGCTGTTCTAGGTAATCCTATAACAAAATCCATAGTTATTTGTTCCTATTTCCATTCAGGAACTGGTAAGGGTTGCAATGTTCCAGCAGGCCTCTGATGTTTGGCTTTGACTTGCTGGCAGACCAGACATGACTCCGCCACACTTCTTTTCATACCTGGCCACCAATAATGTTGCTTGAGATCTCTGTACATTTTCGTACCTCCTGGATGAACAGAGAGTCTAGAAGAATGTGCCTCAGATAGGATTCCCTTTCTAAGTTCAGTATCAGCCGGAACAAACCATCTATTTCGAAACTTGAGAATTCCATCAACTGAGCAGTTGAAATCCGACTTGTCAGTAGAATCCATGCACAACTTATACTTATTGCATTCAGTGTCATTCATTTGAACTTCCTTTATTCTCTCCAAAATAGTAGGCCTCAAAGATATGGCCGAAAGCATGGCTGCCAGACTAGACACAGCTTCCAGGTTAAATCTTTGAAATTCTGTCTCTAGAGCTATCGGTATGTCTAGAATCAATGTAGAGACTGAGGGAGTCACTCTACTCAAAGCATCAGCCACTACATTCGCCTTGCCAGGGTGGTACTTAATCTCAAAATCATAATCTTTGACAAACTCTAACCACCTACGTTGCCTCATATTCAGTTCCTTTTGCGTGAAAATGTATTTTAGACTTTTATAATCCGAAAATATCTCACAAGTTTGTCCATACAGGTAGTGCCTCCAAATCTTTAATGCAAAGACCACAACAGCTAATTCTAAGTCATGTGTAGGATAGTTCTTCTCATGTGTTTTTAATTGTCTAGAGGCGTAAGCTATCACTTTACCATCCTGCATCAACACATAACCAAGACCAATTTTGGAAGCATCACAATAAATGCTAAACTTACCGTTATCAACAGGAAGGGTCAGAATTGGAGCATTGGTCAGTTTCTGTTTCAAGGTCTGAAAACTAAGTTCACAATCCTCAGTCCACACATATTTCACGTTCTTTCTAGTTAGTCGAGTGAGGGGTGTTGCTATCTTTGAGAATCCTTCGATGAATTTCCTGTAATACCCATCCAATCCAAGGAAGCTTCGAATATCAGTGGCATTCTTCGGTTGAGGCCACTCCTTAACCGCTTGAACTTTGGCTGGATCGACGGAGATTCCATCTCCAGAGATCACGTGACCAAGAAAGTGAACTCTGTCCAACCAAAACTCACACTTGGAAAACTTAGCATAAAGTCGGTGCTGTCTTAGTAATCCTAACACCAAACCCAAATGCCTTGCATGCTCATCCTTAGTTCTAGAATAGATTAGTATGTCATTTATGAATACAATGACAAACTTGTCCAAATACTCATGAAACACCCTATTCATGAGATCCATGAAGGCTGCTGGTGCATTTGTCAAACCAAAAGACATAACTAAAAACTCATAATGTCCATACCTTGTGCGAAAGGCAGTCTTTGAGATATCTTCAGATTTGACCTTCAGCTGGTAATAACCGGATCTAAGGTCAATCTTAGAGAAAACTTTTGCACCCTTAAGCTGGTCAAATAAGTCATCAATTCTCAGCAAGGGCTACTTGTTCTTGACAGTCAACTTATTTAGTTCTCTATAATCAATGCACATACGCATTGATCCATCTTTCTTTTTGACAAAAAGGACGGGTGCACCCCATGGTGAAAAGCTAGGGCGTATGAACCCTTTTTCCAACAAATCCTCTAACTGCTTCTTCAATTCCTTAAGTTCTGTTGGTGCTAGCCTATATGGATTCTTAGACACAGGCTCGGCGCCGGGGTAAACATCTACAACGAATTCAATTTCTCTATCTGGTGGCAAGCCAGGAAGGTCATCTAGGAATACTTCTAGAAAATCTTGGACAACTAAAACATTTTTGGGGCTCGCTTTTTCTACTAGTTGTGTGTCTAAAACACTGGCCAAAAAGCACAAATATTTCCTACACGGGGAGGGTCTATAATTGACAGAGGTCATCACAGTCATTTCCTTACTCTTCTTCAGAGCTCGGAAGGTATGGTTTAAACCATCAGGGGGTTGAAAACTAACAACTCCAGTCCTACAATCTATTGTGGCATAATACTTAAACAACCAATCCATTTCTAGGATCACATCAAATCCCATTATGTCCATAACAATGAGATCAGCAGGCAAATTCATGTTTCCTACTAATACAACACTATCAGGCATCATTTGATTGAAGTGCATGCGCTCGCCAGAGGGTAATGCTACGTTAAACACATGCTCAGAAGAAGTAAACCGTACATCTAACTTATCAGCAAATGTAGAGCCTATAAAAGAATGTGTTGCACCCGAATCTATCAAAGTAAAAGCAGGTATATAGTTAATCAATATAGTACCTGACACTACAGCAGGCTGGTCCTCATCACCTGACTCCATCATGGAGAATATTCTTGGTTTAATCTTGGCAGGTCCGCCCTTCAAAGCTGGGCAGTCTCTGTTGATATGGCCGACTTTGTTACAGGTGAAGCAACGGGTGATTCTAGGCTTTGGGCAATCCCTGAACGAGTGTCCAACCTCCTCATAGTTAAAACACTTATTCGTCCCAAATCTACACTCGCCCGGGTGATTCTTCGAACACTTCGGGCACTGAGGAAACGTCTTGGTATCTGGTACTTTCTTTCCTATTCCTTGACTATACTGGCCTTCATTGTGCCTCTTCACTCCTCTCAGCGGTGGTGGTTGAACAAACTTTCTCGGGGTTTCCTTTGGTCCAGCACACTTCAATTCAGCTTCTTCCACTTCCAATGCTGTGGACACAACATCACTGAAAGGCAAACCTTTAAAGCCCGAAAACTTGACCCCTCTGTACATTTCTGGTTTCAGTCCATGCATGAATTGAAACACCTTATCTTCATTTCGGTGAACAAGGTGTCCAGCGAACCTGGACAGAGACTCGAATTGGCTAACGTATTCAGCCACAAACCCTGTCTGCTTCAAGTTCAAAAACTCTACCTTCTTTGCAACCTGGACTGTGCTGTTAAAATATTTCTCATAGAAGATGTCCTTGAACTGCGACCAAGACATCGCCAAAACTTCGGTGGTGGTCTCGATTGTCTCCCACCAAAGTTGAGCATCACCAGCGAAATGGAACGTGGCCAACGTGACTTTGTCTCCCACTCCAACATTGGCACACCTAAACATACTCTCAATTTTCCTAAGCCACTCCTCAGCGACAATCGGATTAGATGACTTTCCATCAAATGTAGGCGGCTGTAGCCTCCGGAATCTGTCTCCTGTTTGATCATTGCTGGAACTCGAGTTGGCACTCCCATGCACCTCTCGGTTCAACAGCATACCTACATGATCGGATTGTTGGCGTACTAACTCTGTTTGTTGGCGCACTAACTCTGTTAGCTGCCTAATTACACTGGGATCCTCTTCAGTCCTCAAATTTGGCATTTCCCTTGGCACTCTTAGTCTTCCTGGGCGTCTGGCCATTATACTAAATTCCTGCACAAGGTTGATTACGCTCTAAACTATCTAATAGCTAAGGTTAATTTAAATACTTACAGTTGTTGGAGTACTTCCATGCAACGATTAGCACTGATGAGTAATCTTTTGAACGGTTTAACTGAATGTCTCTGATACCATACTGTAACGCCCCGAATTATCTGAACCTGATTCGTTACACAAAAGCCCGAACATAACTAAGAAATTTCAACCATATTTTAAAACTTCTCTCAACGTTCAACATTTGACATTTACTAAAATCTTAATACATTTAAAAATTTGCAGCGGAAATCATTTGAGCAACAATAGAGTTAAACAAGACTATGAAACATTGTTTGAAATGTTAAGAAACAATCGGCAAATAGGAAATAAAGGTTTAAACCGTGGAATACTTGAAAAGTCGCAGAAGTCAACGCATCTGCCGATGAATAAAGTCAACGGAAGAAGCAGAAATAGAAAATAGAAAGCTTCTACCGATGACGTCAACCAGAAGAGTTGGAAACAAAAGACATCTCTCAGTGAACTGCATCTGCCGATGACGTCAGCTGGATAATCATTATCCACATCAACCGATCGCAAAATGGCAAGTTTTGTGACTCGCATCTACCGACTACAAAACGACAAAAAGGATCTCTCATTCCCTTCTTCTGATAGAATAAACTGCATACACCGATCACTAAACGACAAAGCATGATACCCACTCATACCGATAGTACAAAATCTACATCTTCCGATAGAATTAAGCCTACATCATCCGATTGAATGATCTTCATGTACCGATGACTTACTGAGACATCATGTGAACTGCATCTGCCGATGACGTCAGCTGGATAAATCAATTATCCAACATCAACCGATCGCAAAATGGCAAGTTTTGTGACTCGCATCTACCGACTACAAAACGACAAAAAGGATCTCTCATTCCCTTCTTCTGATAGAATAAACTGCATACACCGATCACTAAACGACAAAGCATGATACCCACTCATACCGATAGTACAAAATCTACATCTTCGATAGGAATTAAGCCTACATCATCGATTTGAATGATCTTCATGTACCGATGACTTTACTGAGACATCATCCGATAGACAACAAAAAAAAAAAAAAAAAAAAAAAAAAAAAAAAAAAAAAAAAAAAAAAAAAAAAAAAAAAAAAAAAAAAAAAAAAAAAAAAAAAAAAAAAAAAAAAAAAAAAAAAAAAAAAAAAAAAAAAAAAAAAAAAAAAAAAAAAAAAAAAAAAAAAAAAAAAAAAAAAAAAAAAAAAAAAAAAAAAAAAAAAAAAAAAAAAAAAAAAAAAAAAAAAAAAAAAAAAAAAAAAAAAAAAAAAAAAAAAAAAAAAAAAAAAAAAAAAAAAAAAAAAAAAAAAAAAAAAAAAAAAAAAAAAAAAAAAAAAAAAAAAAAAAAAAAAAAAAAAAAAAAAAAAAAAAAAAAAAAAAAAAAAAAAAAAAAAAAAAAAAAAAAAAAAAAAAAAAAAAAAAAAAAAAAAAAAAAAAAAAAAAAAAAAAAAAAAAAAAAAAAAAAAAAAAAAAAAAAAAAAAAAAAAAAAAAAAAAAAAAAAAAAAAAAAAAAAAAAAAAAAAAAAAAAAAAAAAAAAAAAAAAAAAAAAAAAAAAAAAAAAAAAAAAAAAAAAAAAAAAAAAAAAAAAAAAAAAAAAAAAAAAAAAAAAAAAAAAAAAAAAAAAAAAAAAAAAAAAAAAAAAAAAAAAAAAAAAAAAAAAAAAAAAAAAAAAAAAAAAAAAAAAAAAAAAAAAAAAAAAAAAAAAAAAAAAAAAAAAAAAAAAAAAAAAAAAAAAAAAAAAAAAAAAAAAAAAAAAAAAAAAAAAAAAAAAAAAAAAAAAAAAAAAAAAAAAAAAAAAAAAAAAAAAAAAAAAAAAAAAAAAAAAAAAAAAAAAAAAAAAAAAAAAAAAAAAAAAAAAAAAAAAAAAAAAAAAAAAAAAAAAAAAAAAAAAAAAAAAAAAAAAAAAAAAAAAAAAAAAAAAAAAAAAAAAAAAAAAAAAAAAAAAAAAAAAAAAAAAAAAAAAAAAAAAAAAAAAAAAAAAAAAAAAAAAAAAAAAAAAAAAAAAAAAAAAAAAAAAAAAAAAAAAAAAAAAAAAAACTGCTTGAGGAAACTGATTTGAAACTCTGCTACCCGTGCATTCTCATTTATCACCAAGAACCCGAACCTACCCTCAATCACAGCATCCTCAAAATCTTCACATTGTATTCTCTCAGTTATCTAATCGCTAAAATACAAGAAAAACAAGGAAGACTTACCTAGGTTGAAGGAGAATCGGGCGAGAGAATCACCTAGAGAGCTCTACTGCTCGAGTTGAAAACCGAAAGAGGGAAATAGGGAATAGTGGCGGTTACAATGTATTAACACTTCCCTTAAATACGTTATCCGTTTTAAAACCTCACTTACATAAATGCCCTCGCCTAGTCACTCATTAACCTAATAAATAATTCTCCCAATTCTTTCATAAAATTGCACATCATTATTTGATAAGTTAAATTTGGTTTAGCGGAACCGGGTGCTACACCTCGTGATGCTTTGACACAAAAACCGTCCAAATTATCAAGATGATTTTTTCCAGGAATATATATATATATATTTATACACATAACAAAAAAAATATCATGCATCAATGGTAAACATGTAAAACCAATCGTACATATACATAAAAAGCTGATGTGCTGGCGACCAAGCCTCGTCAGGTTTTCATAGGTGATAACTCATTAAAATAAGATTTTCATAAAAACCATGCAATGCAGTGCAAAAAGTATAAAATTCCTATCTCGACGTGAATTGCCCATCCTATGCACCGGAGCGACTATCTCAAGTACTGGCTCGAAGTCCACAAACTCTTCCAAGCAAAAAAAAGAGAGTTAGTTATAAATATCTCACTTAACTCTAGGAGAGAAAATAGATGTGATAGGATTCCGGCCTGCAAATGGGGTTAGTATGCGCATGCGGAAGATTTAAGACAAGACATGATCGGTGCTCGATGAACACTCTTAAAACAAACGCCTAAAATCAACGAAAAATAGATAACTAACACAAAAATGGAGGGTGAGTGAACAAACCAGCTTCTTTGCCACAGAGAAGGCTGATAAGTGTTAGTGATTTTACACACTTACACGCAAGTGCACGTGTCGCTAACGAAGTAATAGAGTAAGTAAAGTATCGATTCCACGAGGATATTGTTAATTGAATTAATCGCTATAAAAATCTTATAAAAATATTAAATTGCTAGATAATAATTAGAAATAAAATATGAATAATGATGCAATAAAATAAAGCAAGTTAAACGAGATAAAAACAATAAAAGGAAGCCTTGGCTAGGATCGATTTTCTTCGTTACGATGATTCTGCCACTGATGCTCTGGTAATGCTCTGCAGCATTATCTAAAAAACAGCAAGAATAAAAATATTTTCTAGGATTCTTTCGAATTGCCTAGGTAAATTCAAATTAGAATTTCTTTCTACCTTGAAAGAATGTAACTAATATTGAATTTTTGATATGTGCTATTCTTATCGCCAATCGAATTAATGCTAACTACGTTGTAAAAATTTAATCCGATTAATTATTCGTGCATCTAAAAATTTATATCTATCTGTCGATACAATATAAACATGAATCGTCAACCTATTTATCGATATGATCTGACTTAAACAAGGAACATCACAAATAATTGTTCAATAAACAATTGCATAAACTGTAACACCCGGCATTTTTGCCATGTAATAGTTTTTCCCGGATCGTTTAAACGGGATTAATATTATATTAATACAATGAATATTTTGGTTAAAATGATGGAATGTTTGAGGGAAAACCAAACTAAGTGTAATCAAAACAAGCCAATTAGGTTAAAAGCTAATGGAAGGGTAAATGTGGAAGTGATTATGGTAGGTGGAAGCAAACCAATGGATGAGTGCCAAGTGGCAACTTGTTGAAGAAGATATGTCTTCTCTTCCTCCTACGTGAAGCTCACTTCTACCTCCTCTTTCTGTTTTCTCTCTTCCAGGCGATTGAAACAAAACTTCCACACTTTGTTTCTCCAGCATTTCTCCGTTTTTTTTTTTCAGCAAAGGTGAGCGTCTTTTAACGCTAACAAGTTTGGACAAGTTTAAAGTGAGTTTTTACCGAAGTTTAGGGTTTTAGTTTTGGGTGAAAACTCACTGTTTTGGATGAAAACACGTTGGTGTGTTTTCTAAAGTGTTTTAAGTGTGTTTGCTGCGTTTCCTACGTGATATTAGTTAGCATTTGTAGCGTTTAAATTCTGTACATTCATGTTACAGATCCGAACTCTCCAGGGACGTTCGAGTACACTGCATTGCCGCAAACAGGTAAGTTCATACCCGTAGGCTGGCCCTTAAAGCCCTACATCTCGGAGGTACTAGGTTTTTCATTCTGTTGGCTGGTTTCGGGTAGAAGGGTTAGAGTTAAGTTCTGTGGTTTCTGTTCAGGTTTCTGTTGTTTTATCTTCTTGTTCTCTGCTGTATCAACTGTAAGCACTGTAAATGTCCATGCATACACGATTTTCTGAAAGTTCATGCAAAACTGTTTTCTGTACACGGTTTTGAAGTTAATCAAGATAAAATCTGACTGTCTGTAATGTACTGGTTAAGTGCGGGACGGGGACTGGCCCTCTGGTTTTATCCCTCTCTGGGAATCTGAAAATAAATTGTCCCTAGCAAGGACCCTCATGTTTTATCCCTCCCTGGGAGTCTGAAAACTGCTGTGCCTGATAGTGCACCCTCTGTTTGCCAGTTCCCCTATAAGCCCCACTTATACCCCTCTGCCACTGAAATGTAAAGTTCTGTTCTGTCACTGTATTCTGAAAACCGCATGCATAGCATTTGCATCCACTGCATCTGTATTATGTTCTTACTGAGTTTAGACTCATAGGTGAACTCTCTGATGTAGGTACTGAACCCGAAAATGAGGACTTGTGCCTCAATCTGACGAATAGATGGCTGGTGGCTCGAGCTCTCGGGGTGGTTGCTGCAGTCAGACACAGTTTTCTGTCCCGAGGTTTAAGTCTTAGTTTTTTAAAGTAAAGGTCATAGTTGTAAACTCTTCTGAAATTCTGCTGTGTTTGTTTTAAAAACTCTGTTAAGGCTCTGTGATTCGTTTAAAAACCTGTAGGAAATTCTGTTGGATGTATATATATATTGTATAAGTTCTGATGGTCAAGATTTTGATCTCTGTCGACAGTTGATAGATGTCTCCTGAAATATTCTGTATTAATGTCTTGAAATGTTTTGAAAACATTCTGTAATTGCTTGAGTTCTCCCTTTTCAGTCATGCATGGATGGTCTCGAAGTTTAGAGCTATCCATGCAGTTTGTTTTCTTGAAACCTGTCATTTGTAATGACGTCAGAACATCTTCCGGCTGACGTCATCACACATCCCGATTTCACCTGCCTGCCTTCATCTTCCGATGACGTCATCACACATCCCGATTTCACCTGCCTGCCTTCATCTTCCGATGACGTCATCACACATCCCGATTTCACCTGCCTGCCTTCATCTTCCGATGACGTCAGAACATCTTCCGGCTGACGTCATCACACATCCCGATTTCACCTGCCTGCCTTCATCTTCCGATGACGTCAGAACATCTTCCGGCTGACGTCATCACACATCCCGATTTCACCTGCCTGCCTTCATCTTCCGATGACGTCAGAACATCTTCCGGCTGACGTCATCACACATCCCGATTTCACCTGCCTGCCTTCATCTTCCGATGACGTCAGAACATCTTCCGGCTGACGTCATCACACATCCCGATTTCACCTGCCTGCCTTCATCTTCCGATGACGTCAGAACATCTTCCGGCTGACGTCATCACACATCCCGATTTCACCTGCCTGCCTTCATCTTCCGATGACGTCAGAACATCTTCCGGCTGACGTCATCACACATCCCGATTTCACCTGCCTGCCTTCATCTTCCGATGACGTCAGAACATCTTCCGGCTGACGTCATCACACATCCCGATTTCACCTGCCTGCCTTCATCTTCCGATGACGTCAGAACATCTTCCGGCTGACGTCATCACACATCCCGATTTCACCTGCCTGCCTTCATCTTCCGATGACGTCATCACACATCCCGATTTCACCTGCCTGCCTTCATCTTCCGATGACGTCATCACACATCCCGATTTCACCTGCCTGCCTTCATCTTCCGATGACGTCAGAACATCTTCCGGCTGACGTCATCACACATCCCGATTTCACCTGCCTGCCTTCATCTTCCGATGACGTCATCACACATCCCGATTTCACCTGCCTGCCTTCATCTTCCGATGACGTCAGAACATCTTCCGGCTGACGTCATCACACATCCCGATTTCACCTGCCTGCCTTCATCTTCCGATGACGTCATCACACATCCCGATTTCACCTGCCTGCCTTCATCTTCCGATGACGTCAGAACATCTTCCGGCTGACGTCATCACACATCCCGATTTCACCTGCCTGCCTTCATCTTCCGATGACGTCAGAACATCTTCCGGCTGACGTCATCACACATCCCGATTTCACCTGCCTGCCTTCATCTTCCGATGACGTCAGAACATCTTCCGGCTGACGTCATCACACATCCCGATTTCACCTGCCTGCCTTCATCTTCCGATGACGTCAGAACATCTTCCGGCTGACGTCATCACACATCCCGATTTCACCTGCCTGCCTTCATCTTCCGATGACGTCAGAACATCTTCCGGCTGACGTCATCACACATCCCGATTTCACCTGCCTGCCTTCATCTTCCGATGACGTCAGAACATCTTCCGGCTGACGTCATCACACATCCCGATTTCACCTGCCTGCCTTCATCTTCCGATGACGTCAGAACATCTTCCGACTGACGTCATACGATGATTTCTGCCTATATCTTCCGCTCAGTTTTACTCGTCTTCAGTTTAAAATAAAATAAAATAAAATAAAATAAAATAAAATAAAATAAAATAAAATAAAATAAAATAAAATAAAATAAAATAAAATAAAATAAAATAAAATAAAATAAAATAAAATAAAATAAAATAAAATAAAATAAAATAAAATAAAATAAAATAAAATAAAATAAAATAAAATAAAATAAAATAAAATAAAATAAAATAAAATAAAATAAAATAAAATAAAATAAAATAAAATAAAATAAAATAAAATAAAATAAAATAAAATAAAATAAAATAAAATAAAATAAAATAAAATAAAATAAAATAAAATAAAATAAAATAAAATAAAATAAAATAAAATAAAATAAAATAAAATAAAATAAAATAAAATAAAATAAAATAAAATAAAATAAAATAAAATAAAATAAAATAAAATAAAATAAAATAAAATAAAATAAAATAAAATAAAATAAAATAAAATAAAATAAAATAAAATAAAATAAAATAAAATAAAATAAAATAAAATAAAATAAAATAAAATAAAATAAAATAAAATAAAATAAAATAAAATAAAATAAAATAAAATAAAATAAAATAAAATAAAATAAAATAAAATAAAATAAAATAAAATAAAATAAAATAAAATAAAATAAAATAAAATAAAATAAAATAAAATAAAATAAAATAAAATAAAATAAAATAAAATAAAATAAAATAAAATAAAATAAAATAAAATAAAATAAAATAAAATAAAATAAAATAAAATAAAATAAAATAAAATAAAATAAAATAAAATAAAATAAAATAAAATAAAATAAAATAAAATAAAATAAAATAAAATAAAATAAAATAAAATAAAATAAAATAAAATAAAATAAAATAAAATAAAATAAAATAAAATAAAATAAAATAAAATAAAATAAAATAAAATAAAATAAAATAAAATAAAATAAAATAAAATAAAATAAAATAAAATAAAATAAAATAAAATAAAATAAAATAAAATAAAATAAAATAAAATAAAATAAAATAAAATAAAATAAAATAAAATAAAATAAAATAAAATAAAATAAAATAAAATAAAATAAAATAAAATAAAATAAAATAAAATAAAATAAAATAAAATAAAATAAAATAAAATAAAATAAAATAAAATAAAATAAAATAAAATAAAATAAAATAAAATAAAATAAAATAAAATAAAATAAAATAAAATAAAATAAAATAAAATAAAATAAAATAAAATAAAATAAAATAAAATAAAATAAAATAAAATAAAATAAAATAAAATAAAATAAAATAAAATAAAATAAAATAAAATAAAATAAAATAAAATAAAATAAAATAAAATAAAATAAAATAAAATAAAATAAAATAAAATAAAATAAAATAAAATAAAATAAAATAAAATAAAATAAAATAAAATAAAATAAAATAAAATAAAATAAAATAAAATAAAATAAAATAAAATAAAATAAAATAAAATAAAATAAAATAAAATAAAATAAAATAAAATAAAATAAAATAAAATAAAATAAAATAAAATAAAATAAAATAAAATAAAATAAAATAAAATAAAATAAAATAAAATAAAATAAAATAAAATAAAATAAAATAAAATAAAATAAAATAAAATAAAATAAATATTCATAAAAAGATAAAAAGAAGAGGAGAAGAAGAGTGTTGGTTCCCTCTCGCCGTAGTCAAGAATCCCTTGGAGCTTCTGCCCGCAGACTTATAGCCAGGTTTTGTTCATTGTTTCTATCCACTTGTTCTTGGTTCCAGAAGCATTTTTTGGTTAGTAATCTTTGATCTCAAATTTATATGCTTTATTTCCATTGTTGATTCAAAAATGTTTTCTCTCTCATTGGTTCCTTTTTTCACATGTTTCCATCCTTGCAATCTTCTTCTTCCAATTTGCTTTTCCCTCCTTTTTGTCCTTTTCTACATGCCATGTGTCATTTGCTTTTCTCCACAAAATCTCAACTATTTGATTTTTTTTTTTTTTTTTTTTTTTTTTTTTTTTTTTTTTTTTTTTTTTTTTTTTTTTTTTTTTTTTTTTTTTTTTTTTTTTTTTTTTTTTTTTTTTTTTTTTTTTTTTTTTTTTTTTTTTTTTTTTTTTTTTTTTTTTTTTTTTTTTTTTTTTTTTTTTTTTTTTTTTTTTTTTTTTTTTTTTTTTTTTTTTTTTTTTTTTTTTTTTTTTTTTTTTTTTTTTTTTTTTTTTTTTTTTTTTTTTTTTTTTTTTTTTTTTTTTTTTTTTTTTTTTTTTTTTTTTTTTTTTTTTTTTTTTTTTTTTTTTTTTTTTTTTTTTTTTTTTTTTTTTTTTTTTTTTTTTTTTTTTTTTTTTTTTTTTTTTTTTTTTTTTTTTTTTTTTTTTTTTTTTTTTTTTTTTTTTTTTTTTTTTTTTTTTTTTTTTTTTTTTTTTTTTTTTTTTTTTTTTTTTTTTTTTTTTTTTTTTTTTTTTTTTTTTTTTTTTTTTTTTTTTTTTTTTTTTTTTTTTTTTTTTTTTTTTTTTTTTTTTTTTTTTTTTTTTTTTTTTTTTTTTTTTTTTTTTTTTTTTTTTTTTTTTTTTTTTTTTTTTTTTTTTTTTTTTTTTTTTTTTTTTTTTTTTTTTTTTTTTTTTTTTTTTTTTTTTTTTTTTTTTTTTTTTTTTTTTTTTTTTTTTTTTTTTTTTTTTTTTTTTTTTTTTTTTTTTTTTTTTTTTTTTTTTTTTTTTTTTTTTTTTTTTTTTTTTTTTTTTTTTTTTTTTTTTTTTTTTTTTTTTTTTTTTTTTTTTTTTTTTTTTTTTTTTTTTTTTTTTTTTTTTTTTTTTTTTTTTTTTTTTTTTTTTTTTTTTTTTTTTTTTTTTTTTTTTTTTTTTTTTTTTTTTTTTTTTTTTTTTTTTTTTTTTTTTTTTTTTTTTTTTTTTTTTTTTTTTTTTTTTTTTTTTTTTTTTTTTTTTTTTTTTTTTTTTTTTTTTTTTTTTTTTTTTTTTTTTTTTTTTTTTTTTTTTTTTTTTTTTTTTTTTTTTTTTTTTTTTTTTTTTTTTTTTTTTTTTTTTTTTTTTTTTTTTTTTTTTTTTTTTTTTTTTTTTTTTTTTTTTTTTTTTTTTTTTTTTTTTTTTTTTTTTTTTTTTTTTTTTTTTTTTTTTTTTTTTTTTTTTTTTTTTTTTTTTTTTTTTTTTTTTTTTTTTTTTTTTTTTTTTTTTTTTTTTTTTTTTTTTTTTTTTTTTTTTTTTTTTTTTTTTTTTTTTTTTTTTTTTTTTTTTTTTTTTTTTTTTTTTTTTTTTTTTTTTTTTTTTTTTTTTTTTTTTTTTTTTTTTTTTTTTTTTTTTTTTTTTTTTTTTTTTTTTTTTTTTTTTTTTTTTTTTTTTTTTTTTTTTTTTTTTTTTTTTTTTTTTTTTTTTTTTTTTTTTTTTTTTTTTTTTTTTTTTTTTTTTTTTTTTTTTTTTTTTTTTTTTTTTTTTTTTTTTTTTTTTTTTTTTTTTTTTTTTTTTTTTTTTTTTTTTTTTTTTTTTTTTTTTTTTTTTTTTTTTTTTTTTTTTTTTTTTTTTTTTTTTTTTTTTTTTTTTTTTTTTTTTTTTTTTTTTTTTTTTTTTTTTTTTTTTTTTTTTTTTTTTTTTTTTTTTTTTTTTTTTTTTTTTTTTTTTTTTTTTTTTTTTTTTTTTTTTTTTTTTTTTTTTTTTTTTTTTTTTTTTTTTTTTTTTTTTTTTTTTTTTTTTTTTTTTTTTTTTTTTTTTTTTTTTTTTTTTTTTTTTTTTTTTTTTTTTTTTTTTTTTTTTTTTTTTTTTTTTTTTTTTTTTTTTTTTTTTTTTTTTTTTTTTTTTTTTTTTTTTTTTTTTTTTTTTTTTTTTTTTTTTTTTTTTTTTTTTTTTTTTTTTTTTTTTTTTTTTTTTTTTTTTTTTTTTTTTTTTTTTTTTTTTTTTTTTTTTTATTTTTTTTTTTAGAAGAAGTCTTTCATTGCTAATTTCTTTCATCAAACACTAAATTATTGACACTTAGATATAATTGTAATGTCTAGAAAGGATGATATTTCTAAGCAACCAATAAGGAGTTTGTGTGTTACGAACAACTAAGCTTATGAGAATAAATCTTAATTAATTTCAACTAATGTGTGACAATGACATTATCCAATAACTTATTAAATTAAAAGATATTAGCAAATTAAATTGCACTTCGTTGGAACTACAAAGCTAAACCAAATTAAGCAGAAGACTAAATTCCATAAAGTAAGGTTTAAACAATCAAAACTAACATTCTAAACACTTTCAGAAAACCAAAGTAAACAGTAAATCCAGAAAACCAAATTAAACAATTAAACATGCTGCTCAGCTAACCCCCACACTTAAAAATTAGCAGTGTCCCCACTGCCAAACAAAATGAAGTCCAAAGAATCAATAAAAGAAAATAGAACAAAATTAAGCTAGGGGGGTTAGGACTTCCCTGGTATTTCCTTTTTCGTTCCATTAGAAGGAGGGTTTCATGTTGCTTTCTCTTCATCAGCTTCTTCTTCCCTGATTTGTGCAAACCTGAGTTTATTTTTAGAAAAAACAAAAACAAACAAAGAACAATAAATAAAAACTAATACAAAAGGATATAAAAAATTGGGTTGCCTCCCAAGTAGCGCTAAGTTTTTCAAGTCTTCAACCAGACTTCTCCATACGTCACTTTTCTTTAATTTGTGGATGATATGCTATGGTCACTTTATGCTTGAGGTAAGATGGTAGGTGTTTGAGCTCCAGTGTTGGTGCGTCTTCAACAGATGGCTTGAAAACTTCTAGATTATCCTTCCTTTGAAATAATGCCTCAAATTGTTTTCTGTGGCTCCTCGAAAACTGCTTCGCTTCTGCCATTGTCATTTTTCCAGATATGTTGAAGCAATCTTCTACATCGTACGTGCACTTCATATTTTTCAATACATTAAGAGTAATCTGCTGCTTATTCACGTCTTCGCCACAACCAAGACTCTCCTCATTTCTCCCAAAAATTTCTTTTTCTGCATGCTTATGTAGTCTTTGAGGGAATGGTGGTGGTTGCCTCTGAGTTTTCAATTCACTTCGTTGCTGTGGTGGCATTGCTGTAGAATCAGTTTCATCAACGCTAGGTTCCGGATTATCCTTATCTTCTTCCTCCACATCATCTTGTTCCACCAACTCTTCTTGTTTGTTTAAATTTTCTGCTGTCTGTTGCTTTTCTGGAGTTTCCAGTTCTCGTTCAGTCCTCAATATTATGGCTTTACAATGCTCCTTTTCTGATATTTGCGGCATTTCTGTATCGCTTGATAATTGCACTGCAGTCTTTGTGCTTAAAGATTGAGTCAGCTGCCCCATATGTGTCTCCATATTTTTTATTGATGCAGCCAAGTTCTGCAAGATCACATCTGTCTTAGCAGCATATTCTCTGGCAAAGTTGTCTGATTGTTCTTGATGTATCGAAGTATGAGTTGGCTGTGAGAAGCCTTGAGTGTAATTTTCAGCTGGTCTGGTTGATGCTGTAACATTCTGCTGCTGCGAATGCCATTGAACTTCTAGATGTTGTTTCCAGTCAGGATTGTACGTCTGCGAATACAGATTGTTGTTCATATTGTATCCGTTATAATTTGCAGATTCTAGATTAGTAGGATAGGAATATTCATCGTGGGTTTCTCCATAAAAGACGCAAGAAACATCTCTGGTTATTGGCCTGGATGGTGTGTTCATCAAATTGATAGTATTCTCCAGTGTAGCAATCTTTGCATTCAAGGCCGACACCTCATCCATATCGTAAACTCCAGGTGCCAGCTCTGTAGCTTGAGTTCTGTCTAAAGGCCACTGATAACTGTTCACTGTCATCCTCTCCAGCAAATCGTAAGCTTCATTAAAGGATTTAGAGAGGAGTGTACCGTTTGCTGCAGCATCAATGATAGATCTTGTCTGCCCATTTAATCCATTGTAAAACGTTTCCAACTGAATCCAATGTGGTATCCCATGGTTGGGGCATTGCCTCAATAATTCTTTGAACCTGTCCCAAGTCTCGTAAAGTGACTCGTCATATCGCTGCTGAAAACTTATGATTTCGTTCCTCATCCTCGCGTTCCTCACTGGCGGATAGTATTTCATGATAAACTGCTTGGCTAACTCTCCCCATGTAGTGATAGTATTTGATGGGATGCTATCAAACCAATCTCGTGCTCGATCTCTTAAAGAATACTGGGAAAAGCATTAGCCTTAAAGCCTCTACTGAAACTCCAGGAAAATGAAACGAGTCGCTCACTTCTCCAAATGCTTTGAGATGACGATGGGGATTGTCTGTTACCATTCCACTAAATTGTCCAATGGTTTGGAGCATCTGAAGCATGACCGGTTTAAGCTCGAATCGAGTGGCATATAATTCTGGTCTCATAATACCAGGATTCAGATCGTCGAGCGTGGGAATGACAAAGTCTTGAATAGGTCGATCTCGGTCATCAATTATTCGATTCAACATGATTCTTCTTTCTTCCTTGTTATCAATATAAATTCTTCAATCGTCTGGTATAAATCAAGAATACCTGAAAATACATAAACAAAATTAAATAAAATAACGTAAAATAAAATAAAATAATTATAGCAAAATAATCACAACTAAGAAATATCCCCGGCGACGGCGCCAAAAACTTGTTAGTGATTTTACACACTTACACGCAAGTGCACGTGTCGCTAACGAAGTAATAGAGTAAGTAAAGTTCGATCCCACGAGGATATTGTTAATTGAATTAATCGCTATAAAAATTTTATAAAAATATTAAATTGCTAGATAATAATTAGAAATAAAATATGAATAATGATGCAATAAAATAAAGCAAGTTAAACGAGATAAAAACAATAAAAGGAAGCCTTGGCTAGGATCGATTTTCTTCGTTACGATGATTCTGCCACTGATGCTCTGGTAATGCTCTGCAGCATTATCTAAAAAACAGCAAGAATAAAAATATTTTCTAAGATTCTTTCGAATTGCCTAGGTAAGTTCAAATTAGAATTTCTTTCTACCTTGAAAGAATGTAACTAATATTGAATTTTCGATATGTGCTATTCTTATCGCCAATCGAATTAATGCTAACTACGTTGTAACAATTTAATCCGATTAATTATTCGTGCATCTAAAAATTTATATCTATCTGTCGATACAATATAAACATGAATCGTCAACCTATCTATCGATATGACCTGACTTAATCCCCGTATAGGACCCATCTTGATGTGCCCCGGGATCCGTGACCCAATCTCAAGTCAAGGTACGTCTTCTATCCATCTTTATGGCCTAATTTGTTTGCTACTTTTGTAGGTGACAACCCATTGATTTAAAGGGGAAATTTGTCTTCTCTTAAAAAAATTCATGTTTTAAGTTTTTTTTGTTTAAATTTTAGGAAACTTTCGTTTTGTTTAAAACTCATTAATTGGCAAACTTTAGCCTTTTAGAATGTATATTTTTGTAATAGTCTTCAAATGATGCCAAACCAAGAGAGAAACCAAGGCTGAACCGGCCAAACCAAAGGAGAGCCAAGCTGAACCGGCCAAACCTGTAGCACCTGGTTCTATCGAACCAGCCTTTTATTATTAAAGTAATACACTTGACTAGGTAATGAATTAAATAAGGTTATTGAACAACTTGTTAAGGGTATTAGAGTAATTTACAATGTTCAAAAGTTGGGTAACGTATTTAAGGATAAGGGTTGGGTTTATTGCACTGTAGCCGCCACCCCCCCCTCTCATACTCTTCTCTTCGGAAACTTTCAGCTCAAGCAGCCGAGCTCTCTAGGCGATTCTCCTCGCTCGGTTCTCCTTCGACTTAGGTAAGTTTCTTTCCTTATTTCTCTTGTGGTATAGTGGTGAAATGCCTGGAGGATTGCAATGCGAGGATTTTGAGGATGCTGAGATTGAGTATAGATTCGGGTTTTAGCGATAAGTAGGAATGCTCGGGTAGTAGAGTTTCTAACTAGATTTCTCGAACCGCTGTTTGATATTTTGAAAGGTTTAGTGAAGTGAACTTAGGTGAACAGACCTCCGAAGTAGCTAGCAACCAGACAGATTTCCAGGAGCCAGGTAAGTAAAGTATTGCTTGTGCCTTCGGGCCTACATCACAAAACAGTAGGTTTATGTATGCTTGAATGTTTCTATTGTCCATGCATCATGTTTTGTTAAAAGTTACGAAAATGAATTTCATGTAAGGAATGGTAAGGTATGAACTGTATGCGACAGACAAGCTATTAAGGGAACTAATCCACCCCTTAACTTATGAAGGGATTTAGACATTGGGAGAATTGATCCCACTCCCAAGGGAACCATGGGATCAGATCAAGTGTTAAGGGAATTCATCTGCCCCTTAATTAAGTAGGAGGATGTAGACATTGGGAGAATTGATCCCACTCCCAAGGGAACCATGGGATCAGATCATATTATGAACGAATGCGTATGCCACTGAGATGAGAAAAATAGAAACTGCATATTTAGGAGTATAAGTTCAGCATTTTACTTCATTCATATACTGCTTTACTTACTTAGCATTAGGCTAATAGATGAGTTTTGTGATGTAGGTGAAGAAGTGTTAGCAGGTGTGTCTCCTGATCGTGTTGAGGAATAGTGGATGTTGGAGGAGAGCATTCAGGCTTCGGCATGGTAACTGATGGGGCGATTTAGCATGTTGTCTACAGATGTGGAGGTTTAGTGGATAATGATTTAATCGAGTATATGAAGTTTTTAGTAAATGAGATTACAGCTATTTGACTTTGTTTTCGAGAATTTCTGATTTTCATGTTTTTACTGAATTTGATCAATACAATGACTTGGAGTGTTATGAATGGATTTTTGGTAAAATGTTTTAAGTCTGTTAGATAGTCGAAGCTTTCTCGGGTTATAGACAGGTTGTTTAGTCCATTGGTAGGAATTGAATAATTTTTGTATCAGTGGATATGTGTAGAGGTTTATTGCGTTCTATGGAAGGAAATCGTGTTGATGTCTATCGGAAGAAGGAAATCTATCGGTAGATGTGGTGTGTCAGTCTGTCGGAAGATGAAAGTCTATCGGCAAATGCCTTAAGGAGTCATGTGAGAAGCACGTGTCGGCAAATGTAGTCTATTCGATCGGAAGGTGTAGAGCATTAAGTCGTCGAGTAGTGATCGGCAGGTGTAGTCTGAGAGAGTTAAGGGGTTTTGTCGTTTAGCGAATCGGAAGATGTAGAGTAATCTGTTTGTCTTTTAGTGAATCGGAAGATGTAGTGTATGTTTTAATTCTATCGGAAGGAGTCATATTGTTGTTATCGGAAGATGTCGTGTGTTTATCTATTGAGAGATGAAATTGCGCTGACTTCATCGGCAGATGAAGTTATGTTGACTTCATCGGCAGATGAAGTGGTGTATGAAGTTCTCACGACTTCATCGGCAGATGAAGTTGTGGGTGAAGTCGTGTAGACGTCATCGGCAGAAGCCTTTGGTTTTCTACTTCTGCTTCTTCTGTTGACTTTGTCGTCGGCAGATGAATTCGACTTTTGTAATTCCTTGAGTAGTCCATCACTTAAAACCTTAATTCTTTTGACCAGACACTTGAAATATTTCCATTAATCTTTCCAACAATATTTTCACCGCTAGTTTAACCCCATTGTAGTTTTAAATAATTTTTCCGCTGCAAAGTTTTCAAATGTTTTGAACGTTTAGTAAACGTCAAATTTTGTATGTCGAATGAAGTTTTAAATTTATTTGAAATTTCTTAGTCATGGTTAAGTAATGAGTAGCGAACCGGGTTCAGATAACTCGGGGCGTTACAGTATGGTATCAGAGACATTCAGTTAAACCGTTCAAAAGATTACTCATCAGTGCCAACCGTCGCATGAAAGTACTCCAACAACTGTAAGTGTTTATGTTAGCTTCAGTTATAAGATGTTTATGAGTATAGATAACTTTGTGCAGAACCTTAGACAAATGGCTAGACGACCAGGGAGACCAAGAGTACCTAGGGAGATGCCAAACTTGAGGAATGAAGAAGATTCAAGTGTAATTAGACAGCTGACGGAGTTGATGCGTCAGCAGACAGATATTGTGCGACAGCAATCTGACCAGTTAGGTGTGTTATTGAGTCGGGAAACACAAGGAAGTGCCAATTCAGGTCACGTCAATGAGCATTCAGGGGATAGATTTCGTAGGCTTGCAACCGCCCACATTTGATGGAAAGTCATCTAACCCGATTGTTGCTGAGGAATGGCTTCGAAAGATAGAGAGCATGTTCAGGTGTGCCAATGTTGGAGAAGGGGAGAAAGTCATTTTGGCAACGTTTCATCTAGCAGGGGATGCACAACTTTGGTGGGAGTCGCTGGAGATCACCACCGATATTGCAACCATGTCCTGGTCGCAATTCAAGGAAGTCTTCTATGAGAAATATTTTAGCACCACTGTCCAGAACGCAAAGAAGGCTGAGTTTTTGAGCTTGAAGCAGACTGGGTCTGTGGCAGAGTACAATAGGCAATTCGAGTCTCTGTCAAGGTTTGCTGGATACCTCGTTCATAGAAATGAGGATAAAGTGTTTCAATACCTGCAAGGTCTAAAGCCAGAGATTTACAGAGGAGTGAAGTACTCAGGCATTAAAGGCTTGTCATTCAGCGAAGTAGTGACTACTGCATTGGAGGCAGAAGAAGCTGAAATGAAGTGTGCTGGACCAAAGGAAGCCCCGCGAAAGTTCTTCCAGCCCCACCAACAGAGGGGAATAAAGAGACCCGCTGATGGTCAGAGTGGCCAAGGTTCTGGAAAGAAGGTACCGGACACCAAGAAGTTTCCTCAGTGCATGAAATGTATGAAGAGCCACCCGGGCGAGTGTAAGTTTGGGACTGGTAAGTGTTATAACTGTGAGGAGTTTGGGCATTCGTTTAAGGATTGCCCGAAGCCCAGGGTCCTTCGATGTTTCAACTGTAATAAGACTGGCCACGTCATCAGAGACTGCCCAACGTTGAAGAGTGGCCCTGCTAAGATAAAACCGAGAATATTTTCCATGATGGAGTCGGGCGAAGAGGACCAGCCCGCTGTTGTGTCAGGTACTATATTGGTTAATTCTATGCCTGCTTTTACCTTGCTAGATTCAGGAGCAACCCATTCTTTTGTTGCGTCTGCTTTTGCTGATAAATTAGAAGTACAATCCACACCTTCTAGGCATGTATTCAATGTTGCTTTACCCTCTGGTGAACATTTACATTCCAACCAAGTGTTGCATGATTGCATGGTACTAGTAGGGGACAAAAATCTATCTGCTGATTTAATTGTTATGGATATAATGGGATTTGATGTAATCTTAGGAATGGATTGGTTGTTTAAACACCACGCCATAATTGATTGTAGGACTGGGATAGTTAGTTTCCAACCCCCTGGTGGTTTGAAACATACCTTCCAAGCTTCAGAGAAGAGTAAGGAAATGTCTGTTATGACTTCTTTAAATTTTAGACCTTCACCATGCAAGGAGTACTTGTGCTTCTTGGCATGTGTTCTAGATACACAACTTGTAGGTAAGGCAACTCCTCAAAATATCCTTGCTGTCCAAGACTTCCCAGAAGTGTTTCTGGATGACCTTCCCGGTTTGCCACCGGATAGAGAAATTGAGTTTGTTGTAGATGTCTACCCTGGAGCAGAACCTGTGTCTAAAATCCATATAGACTAGCACCAACAGAACTTAAGGAGTTAAAGAAACAGTTGGAGGACTTGTTGGAGAAGGGATTCATACGCCCTAGCTTCTCACCGTGGGGTGCACCTGTCCTCTTTGTCAAGAAGAAAGATGGATCGATGCGTATGTGCATAGACTATAGAGAATTAAACAAACTGACCATCAAAAACAAGTATCCCCTGCCTAGGATTGATGATTTATTTGACCAGCTCAATGGTGCAAGAGTTTTCTCTAAGATTGACTTAAGGTCTGGTTATTATCAGTTGAAGGTTAAATCTGAAGATATCCCAAAGACTGCCTTTCGCACAAGGTATGGGCATTATGAGTTTTTGGTTATGTCTTTTGGTTTGACAAATGCACCAGCAACATTCATGGACCTTATGAATAGGGTGTTTCACGAGTATTTGGACAAGTTTGTTATTGTATTCATAGACGACATTCTGATCTATTCTAGAACTAAGGAGGATCATGCTAGGCACTTGAATTTGGTGTTAGGAGTACTTAGGCAGCACCAGCTTTATGCTAAGTTCTCCAAGTGTGAGTTTTGGTTGGATAGAGTTCACTTTCTGGGTCATGTGATCTCTGGAGATGGAATATCAGTCGATCCAGCCAAGGTTCAAGCAGTTAAGGAATGGCCCCAACCGAAGAATGCTACTGATATTAGAAGTTTTCTTGGACTTGCAGGGTATTATAGAAAGTTCATTGAAGGATTTTCAAAGATTGCTACGCCTCTTACTAAGTTAACAAGGAAAAATGTGAAGTACTTATGGACCGATGAATGTGAGCATAGTTTCCAAGCCTTGAAACAGAAACTGACCAATGCTCCAATCCTGACCCTTCCTGCTGAGAATGGTAAATTTAGTATTTATTGTGATGCATCCAAGATTGGTCTTGGCGGTGTCTTGATGCAAGAAGGAAAAGTGATAGCCTATGCTTCCAGACAGTTGAAAACTCATGAGAAGAATTACCCTACACATGACTTAGAATTAGCTGCTGTGGTATTTGCACTTAAAATTTGGAGACATTATTTGTATGGACAATCTTGTGAAATATTTTCCGACCATAAGAGCCTGAAGTACATTTTCACACAGAAGGAACTAAACATGAGGCAACGTAGATGGTTGGAATTTGTAAAAGACTATGACCTTGAGATTAAGTACCACCCTGGTAAGGCAAATGTTGTGGCAGATGCCTTGAGTAGAGTAACAACATCAACCCCACCTATGAATTTCAGTATGCCATTAACTCTAGAGTCAGAATTCCAAAAGTTTAATCTAGAAGCAGTAACTGATGTGACAGCCATACTTTCAGCCATAACTTTAAAGCCTACCATTCTAGAGAAAATAAAGGAAGCTCAGATAACTGATGACGAGTGTAGCAAGTACAAGTCAAACATGGATTCTACGGACAAGTCAGATTTTAACCATTCTACCGATGGGGTCCTTAAGTTTAGAAATAGATGGTTTGTTCCAGCTGATACCGAACTTAGAAAGGAAATTCTTTCTGAGGCACACTCTTCCAGGTTCTCTGTCCACCCTGGAAGTACCAAGATGTACAGAGATCTCAAGCAGCATTTTTGGTGGCCAGGTATGAAAAGATGTGTGGCGAAGCATGTGGAGTCATGTTTGGTCTGCCAACAGATTAAGGCTGAACATCAAAGACCTGCAGGAACATTACAACCCCTACCGGTTCCGGAATGGAAGTGGGATCAAGTGGCAATGGATTTTGTTACAGGATTGCCTAGAACAACAAAAGGACATGATGCAATTTGGGTAATAGTTGACCGTTTGACCAAATCCACCCATTTTCTGCCGATAAAGATAACATATTCGATGGATCAACTTGCTGAGTTGTATGTGCAAGAGATCATTAGATTACATGGAGTTCCAAGCACTATAGTTTCAGATCGAGACTCTAGATTTACATCTAAGTTTTGGAAAAGTTTGCATAAGGCTATGGGAACGCAACTTAACTTCAGCACAGCCTTTCACCCTCAAACAGATGGACAATCCGAGAGAACTATTCAGACCTTAGAGGATATGCTCCGAGCGTGCATATTAGATTTTCAAGGATCTTGGAGTAAGTATTTACCATTGGTAGAGTTCTCTTACAACAACAGTTTTCAGGCGACAATAGGAATGGCACCGTATGAGGCATTATATGGACGAAAATGCAGATCACCGTTGTACTGGGATGAAGTTGGTGAAACACAACTACTAGGTCCTGATATCGTGCAGCAAACAGTGGAGAAGATTGCCCTCATCCGACAGAGAATTTTGACAGCTCAAAGCCGACAGAAAAGCTATGCAGACAAGAGGAGAAGAGAACTGGAATTTGAAGTAGAGGATGAAGTTTTTCTTAAGATATCACCATTCAAAGGAGTTGTGAGGTTTGGAAAGAGGGGCAAACTAAATCCTAGATTTATTGGACCGTTCCCAATTCTGAAGAAGATCGGGAAAACAGCTTATCAGTTACAGCTACCAGCCTCTATGGGAGGAATACATAACGTGTTTCATGTCTCTATGTTAAAGAAGTGTGTGCGGGATCCAGCTCAAGTTGTCGAACAGCAAAGCATTGAAATTCAACCTACACTTACCTACGAAGAAAAGCCAGTAAAGATTTTAGATTTTGCTGTAAAGGTATTACGCAACAAGGAGGTACCATTGGTAAAAGTCTTGTGGCACAATCAGAATACAGAGGAAGCAACATGGGAGCGCCAGCAAGACATGTTAGACCAACATCCAGAGTTATTCAGGTACTGAATTTTGAGGACAAAATTCTTTTATGGAGGGTAGATTGTAGCACCTGGTTCTATCGAACCAGCCTTTTATTATTAAAGTAATACACTTGACTAGGTAATGAATTAAATAAGGTTATTGAACAACTTGTTAAGGGTATTAGAGTAATTTACAATGTTCAAAAGTTGGGTAACGTATTTAAGGATAAGGGTTGGGTTTATTGCACTGTAGCCGCCACCCCCCCCCTCTCATACTCTTCTCTTCGGAAACTTTCAGCTCAAGCAGCCGAGCTCTCTAGGCGATTCTCCTCGCTCGGTTCTCCTTCGACTTAGGTAAGTTTCTTTTCCTTATTTCTCTTGTGGTATAGTGGTGAAATGCCTGGAGGATTGCAATGTGAGGATTTTGAGGATGCTGAGATTGAGTGTAGATTCGGGTTTTAGCGATAAGTAGGAATGCTCGGGTAGTAGAGTTTCTAACTAGATTTCTCGAACCGCTGTTTGATATTTTGAAAGGTTTAGTGAAGTGAACTTAGGTGAACAGACCTCCGAAGTAGCTAGCAACCAGACAGATTTCCAGGAGCCAGGTAAGTAAAGTATTGCTTGTGCCTTCGGGCCTACATCACAAAACAGTAGGTTTATGTATGCTTGAATGTTTCTATTGTCCATGCATCATGTTTTGTTAAAAGTTACGAAAATGAATTTCATATAAGGAATGGTAAGGTATGAACTGTATGCGACAGACAAGCTATTAAGGGAACTAATCCACCCCTTAACTTATGAAGGGATTTAGACATTGGGAGAATTGATCCCACTCCCAAGGGAACCATGGGATCAGATCAAGTGTTAAGGGAATTCATCTGCCCCTTAATTAAGTAGGAGGATGTAGACATTGGGAGAATTGATCCCACTCCCAAGGGAACCATGGGATCAGATCATATTATGAACGAATGCGTATGCCACTGAGATGAGAAAAATAGAAACTGCATATTTAGGAGTATAAGTTCAGCATTTTACTTCATTCATATACTGCTTTACTTACTTAGCATTAGGCTAATAGATGAGTTTTGTGATGTAGGTGAAGAAGTGTTAGCAGGTGTGTCTCCTGATCGTGTTGAGGAATAGTGGATGTTGGAGGAGAGCATTCAGGCTTCGGCATGGTAACTGATGGGGCGGTTTAGCATGTTGTCTACAGATGTGGAGGTTTAGTGGATAATGATTTAATCGAGTATATGAAGTTTTTAGTAAATGAGATTACAGCTATTTGACTTTGTTTTCGAGAATTTCTGATTTTCATGTTTTTACTGAATTTGATCAATACAATGACTTGGAGTGTTATGAATGGATTTTTGGTAAAATGTTTTAAGTCTGTTAGATAGTCGAAGCTTTCTCGGGTTATAGACAGGTTGTTTAGTCCATTGGTAGGAATTGAATAATTTTTGTATCAGTGGATATGTGTAGAGGTTTATTGCGTTCTATGGAAGGAAATCGTGTTGATGTCTATCGGAAGAAGGAAATCTATCGGTAGATGTGGTGTGTCAGTCTGTCGGAAGATGAAAGTCTATCGGCAAATGCCTTAAGGAGTCATGTGAGAAGCACGTGTCGGCAAATGTAGTCTATTCGATCGGAAGGTGTAGAGTATTAAGTCGTCGAGTAGTGATCGGCAGGTGTAGTCTGAGAGAGTTAAGGGGTTTTGTCGTTTAGCGAATCGGAAGATGTAGAGTAATCTGTTTGTCTTTTAGTGAATCGGAAGATGTAGTGTATGTTTTAATTCTATCGGAAGGAGTCATATTGTTGTTATCGGAAGATGTCGTGTGTTTATCTATTGAGAGATGAAATTGCGCTGACTTCATCGGCAGATGAAGTGGTGTATGAAGTTCTCACGACTTCATCGGCAGATGAAGTTGTGGGTGAAGTCGTGTAGACGTCATCGGCAGAAGCCTTTGGTTTTCTACTTCTGCTTCTTCTGTTGACTTTGTCGTCGGCAGATGAATTCGACTTTTGTAATTCCTTGAGTAGTCCATCACTTAAAACCTTAATTCTTTTGACCAGACACTTGAAATATTTCCATTAATCTTTCCAACAATATTTTCACCGCTAGTTTAACCCCATTGTAGTTTTAAATAATTTTTCCGCTGCAAAGTTTTCAAATGTTTTGAACGTTTAGTAAACGTCAAATTTTGTATGTCGAATGAAGTTTTAAATTTATTTGAAATTTCTTAGTCATGGTTAAGTAATGAGTAGCGAACCGGGTTCAGATAACTCGGGGCGTTACAAAACCAAAGGCTGAACCAAATGCAAAGGAAATGAACCGGCTGTAGTGCGCTGCCAGCGAACCAGTTTGAACCACCAGCATTCTGCTTTGCTGCCAACGGCTACATTTCTAGCCGTTGCCGACAAATTTCCAGAAGCGCTCCTCCTCTTCTCTTTCTCCGATCTTCTCTGTATTTAGCTCATCTTCCACCATTGTAAATGTTTAGTCATTGTTACGAATTTTTGGAAACCAGAAAGAGTTTTCTTTCGTGTCTGTCGGAGTTCCTTCATGAAGAGAGAGCTTCTCTCTCGGCGTCACCGGCACCCAGTGCCTGATGGCTTTGCCAAGTCTTCCTCGAGCTCAAGGTTGCTCGTAGGAATACTCAGTAGCCGGAGGGCGCCGAAACCTTCATTCCCGAGCACTGTCATTCCTTCCCAAAGGAGTGTCTGCCGATAGCTTCAATCGTAGCTCTTCGGCCAGCTGAGAGTCATTCACCTCCACCTCCATTTTCTTCACCTTATTGATAACTCTTATTTTAGAGTCATTTTATGCTAATTTTACATAAGAAAACTTATATGAATTGAGTGATTGCAATAATAAATTGATATGAATTTACTATAATTGCTATGTAATGCTGCAGCATTAGTGCTTTGATTGAATTTAATATATTTAATGCAAATTTCCTATTAAAAGCAGATTTTTCTCCTTATCTTGAATTTTATATTTTCACAATTGAATGCTATTTTTATAGTGGGAAATTCAAATTCAAATGCTGAAGATTTGTGAAGGCAAAAATCAAGGAAGAATAATTTTGAAAGAGAGAAATGAGACTACAATTAAGGAATATCAAATAGGTTGCACAATAAACGGCTATGAACTTCGCCGAATTTTTTTTACCAAAATGATGGTCGTGCGGTCGACACTTTAAGCCAGGGGTCGACACTTCATAACTTTCAGATTTCACTAGGGTTTGACGCTTGTTCACTTTTGTTTGAACAAGTGTCGAGCGCACAGTCAAAACTTCCATCTAGCCGTCGACATATGATATCTCTTGGGTTTTCACTTAAAATAAGCTAGCGGTCGACATTACAACCAAAGGTGCTGACACTTCATGTAACACCCCTAATACCGTACCCGTATTTCCCGTATTTTTTTTTTTATACTTTTTACTTTTCTATGCTCTAAATAAAACTTAATGCAGAATCTAAACTGAAGTCGGAATTAAAAATGAACTTTAAAAGCATTTAAAACAAAACCTTTAATAAATAATTAAAACTAAAACATTTAATAAATCTTAAAAAAAACAAATAAAAGAAGGGAGGGTAGAATCGGAATTCTGTCCTCGTTAATGGAGCAGTGCTCGGTCGCTGCTCTGTGCAGCGACCAGGCGCTGGTCGCTGCTATGTGTGCAGCGACCAGTCGCTGCACACAGCAGCGACTGCACGCAGCGACTTGACTCTCTGGAAATTTTTGAGGTTTCCAGAGAGCAACCAACCTTTCACTCTAACATTTTCACCTCTCAGGAACGTGATTCCAGGGAGCAGAACTCAACATTTTTCATTTATACTTCTCCCACATTTTTCTTAGCCAGAAACCACTTCTTCCATTCTTACACCCAGATCACAAAATACACCCGACACACTTTTAACCAAATCAATTTTAAGAAAACAAATTGCGTGGTTATGTTTAAAAACTGAGTATCCTTCAATACCGAACTTTTACCAAAAATACATTTCAAAACGTTTTCAAACATCAAAACAACCTATCAACTACCAGACCAAGCATCCTAATATTTTCTATACAGTTTATCATCAGTCCAAAATATCTCAAAAACCCCCAAAACCTTTACGTACATCCCCCACGGGTCAAAACGCGCCTCGACTGCTCAGCGCACACCCACGGCCATCATCCATCAACTGCATCCCACGCTAGGAGGAGGAACGTCGTCCTCACCTAGCTCAATGTCTCCTAAAATATCACCTACACCATACAGACACATATGAGATATTGAAATCTCAGTAAGCTACGTAAATGCAGATGCATGCGTGCAGTGCATATGGAGTTCAGAAAACATGCATATCAGACATATCAGGTCATTTCATACAGATTGCCACCGAGATATCAGCCCTCTAAATGGAAAGGATACATCACGCGGTCGGACTACCACTTTCGATTTAGAGGAGAGGGGTACATGCTCACAAACCCTACAGCCATGCCTGAGCCCTATCCCGCGTGACCAGATACAGATTACGTATTTTCGTTCATTATTCATTTCATTTGAAAACTCGTGCAGAAATCCATTTTCATGCCATTTTGAAACACGTGATGCATGAACAGTTATAAGCATAATGTAACTATACAATAAACAAACACATGTATACCATCAAGACTGAAATAAACTAACCTATAAACAATTAAACCTAACTACCCAACCAAAAGCAGATTAAACAAACAACTCTTCAGGGATCCTCGATACGACATCGAAGTATGGTGTAGACCGATTGGTCAAAGTAAGTCACGAAAACTTACCTTGGGCGCGCAGAATCTCAAGCTTCGATCACGGGAGTCGCGTGTCTGAGGAAAACACGATATTCGTAGTTAAAACCAATTTAAACTATAAACGTCCAAATTACGAAATCCTTAACTAATGAATTTCCTAAAATTCCAACTTAATAATTCGAAGTATTTAACAACGACATAATGCTCGATAACCTGGAATTCCGATTAACGAGTTTTTCTCAAAAAACTCGGAAATTTACCAATTTTTAACTTTTTCTCAAATTGATTTTTCTTCGTCCAATAATGTCCAATACGTTCAATACGTACTTAATCAAGGCTAACCTATTAATTACGAACCCTAATTCGCGTTTTTAACGAAAATCGATCGAAACCCTAATTAACTAAATCTCCGTAAAACTCGAAATAAACGCTCAAGGACTGATGCTGCATACCTAGGGTAGCGAGAGGAGGAGAAACCGTGAAGAAATCGGAACGAACGGGAGGAGAAACGGAGTCGGATCGTGAGAAGTCGTCGGCGGCCGAGAGGGTTTGCGAAGGAGAAAAGAGAAAACAGAATGAAATCGCAGAATGAAATCGCAGAAGTGAAGGAAAGTTGATTTTTATTAAAATTAACTTTGGCAAATTACGTTTTCGCCCTTCTTTAGTTTTTATATAGATTTCTTCTTTCGGTTTGTTAATCGTCTAGCTATTCGGTTTCACCAAACCTCCACATTTCACCAATACGTCCAACTTAATATTCGGGATTTATTAAGACTGTCCGTTTGCAATTCGGACCTCGTTTACTATTTTTATTAAAACGTCCTGTACATTACGATAAACGTATTTACTCGGAATATAGCGTTTAATCTCAGAAAATTCCCAGAATTTCCTCAAAATTCTTATTATTCGTTATGATAATAATGACGCTTTCCGTTTGCGAAACTGATTGATTTGACATGTTTACGAAAAATGCCATTAAATAATGAAATATGAATATTCTAAAAATCCGTACAAGCCGGATATTACACTTCAGGTGTCAACCAACCCCTCAAAGAGGTCGACTCCTTGAACTCTCTGCTTCTGACAGAACGGTTCGAAGTGTCGGCTGGTCATCTATAGCGATCGGGTCACTGAAAATTTCCTCCCTTCGCCGTTTCTGCCTTCCATTCAACCAAACAACCTACTTACAACTCAAATATACTTTAATAAAATAGAGACAAACCACATATTTGAATTTCCAAGCTTGTATCTGAATCCAACCAAAAATCCTAAACTTTGAACTTAAAAATGGAGAGGAAATACATATAATCTCACAAAACTCCTTCACCAATGGATATACTAAGTGTAGAGAACACGATTTTGGCCTTAGAACACAGTGGTTTATGCAACGGGGATTCACTCCCCTCTCTCACTCTCTTCTCCTTCCCGGGCGCACCAAATGAAAAAGGAGGAAGGGTATCCTCCCTTTCCCTTTTAAAAATAATTAATTCCTCTCTCTCACTCTCTTCTCCTTGCCGCGGCGCACCAAATGAAAAGGGTTGAAGGGTATCCACCCTTCCCCATTTAAAAATAATTACCTTTTAGATTTTATCTTCTTACTTAATTATTTATTTTAAAAAATTAATATTTAAATTAAATAAATAATTTATATCCTTATTCGTCTACTCCAAATGTTATCAAATTTCTTACTCAAGGTATATTCCAATTTATTCAAAGTTAATTTTTCAAATTTAATCACACGGTAATTTTCCAAATTACTAATTTTAACCAATTGATCGAAAAATCTAACGTGACCACAATGCAAGCAAGTCAACCTATGATACGTTGATCATCAACAACGTGAAAAGTTAATGCGTGAAATTTAATAATTATAAAAATTTCAGTTTTTTACAGTCTCGAATGCGGAAACTATTTCGTTGAATGCAGTCAAGTGTTCTTCATATAACTACCTTCTGTTAACTGATGATTTCAGATGCAACTTACTTATGAGAGTTTTTTTTTTCATACATAGCTGCTCCATCTGTGACCATATGCGGCGACAATCATTTCTTTTAGGACGTGGGCATTTTATCTGATTTGATAAATGCAAAAATATCAAGAATAAGGTTTTTTGATCTTTACGAATTTTTTCTCTTCACTCCAAGATGTGGGCATTTAATCGAGCTCTAACAGTATGTTGTCTAAATCCATGTCACATGTTTACCTACCATAACTGAGACCACAATTTCGATCCAATTAAGGAATGTGAAACTTCGTCTACCTAAGTATTTGAAGTCCACTAAATTAGATCTACATTATTAGAAAAGAATATACCATATAATACAAAATCAGCTTCACAACATCAGAAAGAATCAACCCAAATAATAAATATTTAAACTGCTAAATAAGCTCCAAAAAGTTCAAAATTTTTCATAGAATATTAAACCAAATTCAAAATGGTGAAAAATAAATAAGTTATTCCACCCAAAATTACTGAAATGTCAACCATCAAAATAGCCCAATAATATATTTTTTGTAAAAGCCACAGTCTTCAGTTTTTTGCTAGCTAACCTGTTGCTGATAAAAAAAAAAATTTGTTCGGCGACTAGGATAGTGACGAATGGAGGCTAAATGGCAGAATCTTGATCAGAGCTTGGAGCAATCAAATTGTGCCAACAGTTTTGTGCAAATAAGAGTCAACTGCTCAGAAAGGCTTTCTGAATGGTTATCAATGGTGCTGCTGAATTGTGCATTGATGGACAGTCGGAGAGAATGGTGTCGGCATTCAACAAATCAGATCTTCAACATTCAGCGGATCAGATCAAAGGCAATAGAGAATAGCTGAACGTCAATGGTTTCTGTGCGAACAAAATCGGCCAGCGATTTTTTGTGTCAGGAAGGGCGATAAATGACTTCTGTGACGGAGTCCGATAGAGTTCTTCTCCTCCGATCAGGGGTAGCAATTCTGTTATCCATATCTCATGTAAGCGCACATTGTAGGATCAATCTAACCTAAGAGAGAGGTGAATTAAGTTATTAAATTTTTTCATGATTGAAAACAATATTAGTTTGCACTGTAAAATCGATTATACTTCTCAATTAATTGGTAATTTTGCAGGTGTAAAATCGATTATACTTCTCAATTAATTGGTGATTCTAAACTCAACAATCATCACAATCAACAAATAAAGAGAGATGGATAAGAGAGTACAAACAAATTTGTTAACGCGATTCAACCAACCTTGCCTACGTCAGCGCTTCAAGACTCCTCCTAGAAGATTCTTTCCCAAATCAACTCCTCGAGTGTACTAGATAGAACTTTCAATTGTCAATTCAAAGCCTTACACGTGACTCTTTCTTAGAGCGTCATCCTTCATTAGTTCACCAAAGTACAAGCGTAGAAATTTGTGCACAAATGAGTAAATTTCAGACACTCTCAATGAGCAAAATTTCAAGTTGATGTAGTAAGAGAGGTGTGAAGTAAGATGAGAATTTGAACTCTCAAGAGAATTTGGCAGCACTTCATTGTGATTTTTAGGTTCGGTAAATTTGCACAAAGCTGTCCTATTCTATTTATAAAGTTTTGAGAAAAACAGTGTACTAGTCGACACCTTCATCTACTCGATCGATACTTGTGTGACTATTGTGTGATTTTTCAAACATTTTCAACAACCCCGTCGACACTATGATAGACCGCATCGGTTGACACTTTGTTTGAGCTATCAATACTTTGAACTTTTTGGAATTTTTCAACATGCTAGCGGTCGACACTTTAAGATCTTTGTAATTTTTGCAATTGGTTATGCAAAGAGTTCAAGGTGTCTAGCATGCGATTGAGAATAACGAATTGCAAAAAAATTACAAAGATCTCAAGGTGTCTAGCATGCGATTGAGAATAACGTGTCTAACACTAAACTGTTCACGATTAACAATCTTGAATATCACGTACAAATTCATGTAACTAATGTGGTCCTGATGACCATCTATAGGAAAAAGGTTGTAGGTGAAGATTTGATGAATAACTCGAGCTTGATTTAAATCATTTGCAACCAATTTTTGGGTTTTTTGAAATATTTCTCAAAAACTACAATCCTCTAGACATTCCAATAAACTCCAGATCATGAGTGGTGTTATAATAGGTTTCAACGTAATCATCCATATTGCATTCCAATAACTCATTCAATGATTTTGCAATCAATTTAAGCTCTTTACTATAAACATAGATATGAATGCGTAAAGGACATGAGTTATATTCCATGTTGGCATAAAACTTTCGAATCAGAGTCTCAAAATACAGACCATTCAACGCACATAATTTGTATAAACCAAATTCTCTAGACACTTAATCCAAAGAGTTTGTCAAAGGAGACCTTTGTGATATGATCAAGGATTTGAATTTGTCGTCGTCCTCATACCTTGATTGGAACTCAAAATTTTTGAAGAGTGGAGAAGGTCATTCAGAAGAAGCAAGTTGGTTTGATGCCGTTTGTGAAGATCCAATTTTGTGTTTGACGTTACGAGGAGAAAAATGAGATGAGGATGCCATTTGACGAGTATAAATGAAGAGAAGTGTCAAAATAGATTTTTGGGCTAAGAAATGGTGAAAAATTGCAACAAAATTGAATGAAAATCAAGAAAGAACAACGCAGATTAGGGTTTGGTTGACACTTATCTATTTATATTTTCGACTCAGCGGTCGACACTTCATATGCATGTGTTAACTGGTAGTGTTAAATTTGCTTTTTCTCGAAGCTTGGAGATGTGGATCAGTCTATGAAGAGGTCGGCACTTTTGCGGAAACCTAAATTTTCTAGAAGCTTACAGGTGTCGATTGCACTACGCATAGGTCGACACTTGAACTAAAGAATCAATTTCTAGAGGACTTGAGGCATCGATCGCACCATGCATAGGTCGACACTTTCATAGAATTTCAATTTTGGAAAGAAACAGAGGCATCCGAAGGTCGACCTATTTCTTCAATAGTCGATATTTGCAAGGCTAAATTTCAATTTCGATCTATTTTAATCAGCCATATCCTAATGCTATTGAAGATTTTCTAGTCCAAGGACTCAGTGAAAATATCGGCTAATTGATCAACGAAATTAACAAACTCAAGCATGACATCTCCCTTTTGCACATGATCTCGAATGAAATCGTAACAGATTTCTATATGTTTGGTTATAGAGTGTTGAATAAGGTTCTTGGAAACGCTGGTAGCACTAGTAATATCACATCTTATCAGAATTTTATCATAAAATTGATTATAATCCTACAAGGTTTGCTTCATCTAAAACATTTGAGCACAACAACTTCTGGCGGCAATATACTCACTTTCGGTTTTAGAAAGTACCATGAAATTTTATTTTTTAGAGAACCAAAATACCAAAGATTCTCCAAAAAATTGACAAGTACCACTTGTACTATTTCTATCAACTAAACTACAAGAATAATCGGAATCAGAATATCCCACTAAATTGAAAGAAGTTCCTTTGGAATACCATAAACCTAAATTGTATGTTCCACTTAAGTATTTACATATTCACTTGATGAAATTTAAGTGAGATTTCTTAGGAGAAACTTGAAACCTAGTACACAATCATACACTAAAAAGAATATCACGTCTACTTGCCGTTAGACACAACAAATACCCAATTATGCCTTGATATTTCTTTAAATTCACATCTTTACCTTTTTCATCCTTATCTAACTTGGTGGAATTGTTCATAGGAGTTTGAGAAGATTTCGAGGCATCCATACCGAATCTTTTTAGATACTCTTTGACATACTTCTCTTGGTTTAAGATTATTCCATCTTGAGATTGCCTAATTTGAAGTCCAAGAAAAAATCTCAACTCACCCCCCATACTTATTGTTGGTGATTTTCTACACCCTAACGCAAGTGCACATGTCGCTAACGAAGTAATAGAGTAAATAAAAGTCGATCCTACGAGGATATGCTTAATCAAATTAAATTGCTATAAAATTCGACAAAAATAAAATTGAGAATAATGAAAATATATGAGTGGCAATGAATGATAAAATAAAGTTACTCAAAATTAATAAAGACTCGACTTGAAATGAATTAAAATGATAAATATGGTAAAAACCTTGGTTATGGTTGAATTCCTCATTACATGCATTTTACTACTGATGCTATAGGAATGCTACAACATTGATCACAGAACAACAAGAACTAATAATTTTTCTAGGGTTCTGTCGAATTGCCTAGTTAAACTCGTTTCATAATTTCTTTTCAGCTTTTAAAAGGTAAAAACTTAATCTGAATTTTCATGTAAACCTATTCTTAACGCTAAATAAATTAATGTTAGCTACTTTGCAACAATTTTAATTTATTTAATTACTCATGCATCTTTAATTCTTATTTACCTGTCGATACAATAGGAACATGTGAAATCAAATTTGCCTATCGACACAATTCGAATTATGCAATCAAAATCATGAGAAATCGTTCGGTGAAAAATATGTAACATTTATAGATCAAAGTAAAAACATAAAATGAGTACTTTCTCTCCTAACCAATATAAAAGAGACTAGCCTAAAATCATAATAATCGAATCAAAAATAATAATTATAAAAGAAAGATAACAATTTTAATTTATTTAATTACTCATGCATCTTTAATTCTTATTTACCTGTCGATACAATAGGCACATGTGAAATCAAATTTGCCTATCGACACAATTCGAATTATGCAATCAAAATCATGAGAAATCGTTCGGTGAAAATAGTAACATTTATCGATCAGGAAGAAATTCAGTCTCTGTAGTAGCCTTCAGATCCCCTTCTGGTTGCAGCCAAGTTTTTCTTCTTTTTAGGCTTTTCTCCGTTCTGTGTGCGTAGTGTTTTCTCATCCAGATCTTCTTTTCTTTTGGTCTCTCTTTCCTCCTTAATTCAGCAGCCAAATCCCTCTTTTCTCTCTCTCCAAATCTCCTTTATTTTATTATTTTCCTTGATTTTACCTTCCTTTCTCTCTCGTTCGATTCTGAATTTTTCAGCCAAGATTTCTTTTCTTCCATTTCTTAACACAATGACTTTACAATGCTCTTTTCTAGGTCTTTAGGGAACTTCCGTGTCACTTGGTAGTTGCCCAATAGTTCTTGTGCTTAAAGATTGAGCTAGCTGCCCCATTTGTGTCTCCATATTTTTCATTGATGAGGCCAAGTTCTGCAAGATCACGTCTGTCTTAGCAGCATATTCTCTGGCGAAGCTTTCTGGTTGCTCTTGATGTATTGAAGTATGAGTTGGCCGTGAGAAACCTTGCTTGTAGTTTACTGCAGATCTGTTTGGTGCTGTAGCATTCTGCTGCTGCGAATTCCATTGAAAATTTGGGTGCTGTTTCCAAACGAGATTGCAAGTCTGCGAGTAAGGGTTATTATTTCTATTAAATCCCACATAATTTGCAGATTCTGGGTTGGTGGGGCATGAGTTGTCATCGTGATTCTCTCCACAAAAAATGCATGAAACTTCTCTGGTTGTTGGCTTAGAAGGTTTGTTCATCGCCTTGATCGCATTTTCCAGCATAGCAATTTTTGCATTTAATGCAGCAACTTCATCTAAATCATAAACTTCAGCTGCCCGCCTTGTAGAGTGATTTTTGTTTGAAGGCCACATAGCTGTTTACTGCCATTCTCTCCACCAAGTCATAAGCTTCATTGAATGATTTAGAAAGAAGTGTTCCATTTGCTGCAGCATCAATAATTGATCTTGTTTGGCCATTTAATCCATTATAAAATGTTTCCAACTGAATCCAGTGTGGTATCCCTTGGTTAGGGCACTGCCTCAATAATTCTTTAAACCTATCCCAAACCTCGTAAAGCGATTCACCATCATTCTGTAAAAAGCTGGTGATTTCATTTCTCATTCTCGCATTCCTCACTAGTGGATGGTATTTCATAATAAACTTCTTGGCGAGATCTCCCCATATGGTAATGGTGTCTGATGGAATACTGTTCAACTAGTCTCTTGCTCTGTCTCTTAAAGAGTATGGAAAAAACTTGAGCCTCAATGTTTCAACAGAGACTCCAGGAAAGTTAAAAGAATCACTCACTTCTCCAAAAACTTTAAGATGACGGTGAGGGTTATCGGTAACCATTCCACTGAATTGCCTGACTGTTTGAAGCATCTGGAACATCACTAGTTTAAACTCAAATCTGATTGCACGAAGATCTGGTCTCACGATTCCAGAGTTTAAAACATCAAGTGTGGGGATGGCAAAATCTTGAGTTGGTCTGTCTCTGTCATCTATAACACGTTCAACATTGTTTCTTTCTCCCTCGAGATTTGCCATATTATCTCCTCCAAAAATAGGTTGTTGTTGCTATCTTTTTCTCGCTTGAAATATTCATTCGATCTCTGGATCTATTGGTATAAGATCCTGGTCGTTTTCTTCGTCAGACATCAAGCAATGATTCTTGAAAAAGAAAAATTAGAATAAAATAAAATTATTATAGCAAAATAACACAATTAAGAAATATCCTCGACAACGGTGCCAAAAACTTGTTAGTGATTTTCTACACCCTAACGCAAGTGCACGTGTTGCTAACGAAGTAGTAGAGTAAATAAAAGTCGATCTTATGAGGATATGCTTAATCAAATTAAATTGCTATAAAATTCTGTAAAAATAAAATTGAGAATAATGAAAATAGAGTGGCAAGGAATGATAAAATAAAATTACTCCGAATTAATAAAGACTCGAATTAAAATGAGTTAAGATGATAAATATGGTAAAAATCTTGGTTATGGTTGATTTCCTCATTACATGCATTTTACTACTGATGCTACAAGAATACTACAGCATTGATCACGGAACAGCAATAACTAATAATTTTTCTAGGGTTCTGTCGAATTGCCTAGTTAAACTCGTTTCATAATTTCTTTTCTGCTTTGAAAAAGTAAAAACTTAATCTGAATTTTCAAGTAAACCTATTCTTAATGCCAAATAAATTAATGTAAGCTACTTTGCAACAATTTTAATTTATTTAATTACTCATGTATCTTTAATTCTTATTTACTTATCGATACAATAGAAACATGTGAAATCAAATTTGCCTATCGACACAATTCGAATTATGCAATCAAAATTATGAAAAATCGTTCGGTGAAAAATACGTAACATTCATAGATCAAAGTAAAAATATATAATGAGTACTTTCTTTCCCAACTAAGATAAAAGTGTAACGCCCCGAAGTTCTCTGAACCCGGTTTGTCACTCATAAACTCGAATCTTACTAAGAAAACTTGGACCAAAAATAAAACTTCATTCAAAATTCAAAATTTGGACATTTGATAAAACATGAGATCTTGCAGCGGAAATCGTTTAAAATAAAATTTAACAAAACCATGCTAAATCAATCGTTGGGAATGTTAAAGAACAATCGGGTAAGAAGCAAAGGTTTAACTCGTGAAAATAGTTTAAAGATTGCAAAAGTCAATTTCATCGACCGCTGAACAAGGTCAACGAAAAGGGGAAGGCTATTTGAAGACATCCACCGGTCACTAAACGACAAAACATAAGTTTTGTCATCCGGTCACTAAACGACAAAGTTTCAGCTACAACATCCGGTCACAAAACGACAAGTTTTAGCTACATCATCCGGTCACAAAACGACAAAGTTTTAGCTATATCATCCGGTCACAAAACGACAAAGTTTTAGCTATATCATCCGGTCACAAAACGACAAAGTTTTAGCTATATCATCCGGTGTACATGTGCTTCTCACGTGAGAAATTAGTACGTAGCCCAGTGATGAACACACTTCAAATCTCACCTCACCCGAGCACTAGACAACAAAATGATACACACATCGCCCGGTCACTAGACGACAAAGCAATACGCTTATCGCCCGGTCACTAGACGACAAACAAAACACTTATATCATCCGATGAGCGAAACACTCCTCTTTTTTTTTTTTTTTTTTTTTTTTTTTTTTTTTTTTTTTTTTTTTTTTTTTTTTTTTTTTTTTTTTTTTTTTTTTTTTTTTTTTTTTTTTTTTTTTTTTTTTTTTTTTTTTTTTTTTTTTTTTTTTTTTTTTTTTTTTTTTTTTTTTTTTTTTTTTTTTTTTTTTTTTTTTTTTTTTTTTTTTTTTTTTTTTTTTTTTTTTTTTTTTTTTTTTTCTAAAATTTGAAAAACTCAACATACTCAGACTAAATCGTTATCAACTAAACCTTAACAACCGTTGACACCAGTTAACCCGCCTCATCAGTCTACCAAGCCGAGACATGAATGTACTCCTCCAACCACGTCTAATCATTTGTGCACTCAGGAAATTCACCTGCAGTATCCTCAACACCTACATCATAAAACTCATCTATTAGCCTAATGCTAAGTAAGTAAAGCAATAATGAAATGACAAGCTGAAAACATGAAACCTAAATATGCAATTTCTACTTTCTCATCTCAGTTGCACATCGTTTGTCTACTGATCAGATCCCATGATTCCCTTGGGAGTGGGATCAACTCTCCCAATGTCTACATCCTCTTCATTAGTTAAGGGGTGGATGAGGTCCCTTAATAGCTGTTCTGATCCCTCAATTCCCTTGGAGTGGATCGGTTCTCACAATGGTTATAAATCCTCATAATCAGTTAAGGGGTGGATTAGTTCCCTTAACTGCCAATGCAGTTCAATCTGTACTCGCTTTCCCATAATATTACATGAAAGTTCATTTTCGTATTCTTTTAAAACATGATGCGTAACACACAAGAAAATACTCAAACATGCATACACCTATTGTTTTGTGATGTAGGCCCGAAGGCACATACAATACTTCACTTACCTAGTCTCCTGGAAAATCGTTCGGCTATATGCTACTCCAGAAATCTGCTCACCTAAAACCATCGACAGATTATAGATTAGATCCCCACTAGACGTTATCTAACTACCCTGAAGTCTAAGGAAGCCGGTTTGGGCTCTTCTGATTAAACATTCCCGATACATCACAAAACCCCAAACCCAAATCTCTCACTCGCAGCCTTTCGAAAACACATACATTGCAATCCTTCAGCTACCTAAGTACTAGAACAGCAAGTAATTTAATCAAAACTCACCTTGGTCGGGGAAAACGGAGGGGAAATCGTCTAGAGGTAGTCTGCAGAGCTGGGAAGTAAGAGTAATAAAACAGTGGCGGCTAAACCTCACTAAACCTTTCTTTAAATACGTTATCCACAATATAAATTTGCAATTACCATCTTGCCCCTGCCTAGTCATTTAATAACCTAATCAACATTCCACTCAATTTTAACCATAAATTATATACCACCGTTTGATAACTTATTTTGATTTATATTGAAACCAGGTGCTACAATCTACCCTCCTTAAAAGAATTTTGTCCTCAAAATTCAGTACCTGAATAATTCTGGATGTTGATCCATCATGTCCTGCTGGCGCTCCCAGGTTGTCTCCTCTACATTCTGGTTGTGCCATAAGACTTTCACTAGTGGAACTTCCTTGTTGCGCAATACCTTCACTACATAGTCCAAGATCCTAACAGGTTTCTCCTCATATGCAAGAGTAGGAAAGACTTCGATGCTCTGCTGTTCTATAATCTGTGAAGGATCTCTAACACATTTCTTTAGCATGGAAACATGAAACACATTATGAATTCTCTCCAGAGAGACTGGTAACAGAAGTTGATATGCTGACTTCCCAATTCTCTTCACGATCTGGAAAGGTCCAATATATCTAGGGTTCAACTTGCCTCTTTTCCCAAACCTCACAACTCCTTTGAAAGGTGACACTTTAAGGAAAACCTCATTACCAACATCAAATTCTAATTCTCTTCGTCTTTTGTCTGCATAGCTTTTCTGCCGACTTTGAGCTGTCAAGATTCTTTGTCGGATAAGAGCGATCTTCTCCACTGTCTGCTGCACAATGTCAGGACCAATCAACTGTGCTTCTTCAACTTCATCCCAATATAATAGAGATCTGCACTTTCGTCCATATAATGCCTCGTATGGTGCCATGCCTATTGTTGCTTGAAAACTGTTATTATAAGAGAATTCAATCAATGGTATATATTTACTCCAAGAACCTTGAAATTCCAACACACATGCACGGAGCATATCCTCCACTGTTTGAATTGTCCTTTCCGATTGTCCATCAGTTTGAGGGTGGAAAGCTGTGCTAAAACTGAGCTGTGTTCCCATAGTCTTGTGCAAACTTTTTCAAAACTTTGATGTAAATCTGGAGTCTCGGTCTGAAACTATGGTGCTTGGAACTCCATGCAGTCTAACTACTTCGTGCACATACAACTCAGCCAATTGATCCATCGAGTATGTTATCTTTATTGGCAGAAAGTGAGCTGATTTGGTCAGACGGTCAACTATAACCCAAATTGCATCGTGACCTTTTACTGTCCTAGGTAATCCTATAACAAAATCCATAGTTATTTGTTCCCATTTCATTCGGGAACTGGTAAGGGTTGCAATGTTCCAGCAGGCCTCTGATGTTCAGCTTTGACTTGTTGGCAGACCAGACATGATTCCACATACTCCGCCACACTTCTTTTCATACTTGGCCACCAATAATGCTGCTTGAGATCTCTGTACATCTTCGTACTTTCGGGATGAACAGAGAGTCCAGAAGAGTGTGCCTCAGATAGGATTTCCTTCCTAAGTTCAGTATTAGCCGGAACAAACCATCTATTTCGAAACTTGAGAATTCCATCAACTGAGCAGTTGAAACCCAACTTGTCAGTAGAATCCATGCTCATCTTATACTTATTGCATTCAGTGTCGTTCATTTGTACTTCCTTTATTCTCTCCAAAATGGTAGGCCTCAAAGATATGGCCGAAAGCATGGCTGACACACTTGACACGGCTTCCATGTTAAATCTTTGGAATTCTGTCTCTAAAGCTATTGGTATGTCTAAAGTCAATGCAGAGACTGAAGGAGTCACTCTACTCAAAGCATCAGCCACTACATTCGCCTTGCCAGGGTGGTACTTAATCTCAAAGTCATAATCTTTGACAAACTCTAACCACCTACGTTGCCTCATATTCAGTTCCTTCTGTGTGAAAATGTATTTCAGACTTTTATGATCCGAGAATATCTCACAAGTTTGTCCATACAGGTAGTGCCTCCAAATTTTCAACGCAAAAACTACAGTCGCTAATTCTAAGTCGTGTGTAGGGTAATTCTTTTCATGCACTTTTAACTGTCTAGAAGCATAAGCTATAACCATTCCATCTTGCATCAAAACACAACCAAGTCCAACCTTGGATGCATCACAATATATACTGAATTTACCATTATCGACAGGAAGGGTCAGAATTGGAGCATTGGTTAGTTTCTGTTTCAAGGTCATGAAACTATGTTCACATTCATCAGTCCATATATACTTCACATTTTTCCTGGTTAACTTAGTAAGGGGTGTAGCAATCTTCGAAAATCCTTCTATGAACTTTCTATAATATCCCGCCAGTCCAAGAAAACTCCTGATATCTGTAATATCCGACTCGTACGGATTTTTGAGGATATTATTATTTTAATATAGGATGACATTTTTGTAAATATGTCAAATCAGGTCCGTTTTACAAAAAGAAAGCGTCAAGACGATCCTAACAATTAATAGGAATTTTAAAGAAATTTAAGGAATTTTCGGGATAATATCGATATATTCCGAGTAAATACGCTTTTCGTAATATAAAGGACGTTTTAGTAAAAATAGTAAACGAGGTCCGATTTGTGAACGGACAGTTTTAATAGAACCCAGATAATAAGTTAGATTTATTGGTGAAATAAGAAATTCGAAACGGTTGAAAACATGAGAGGTAGTGACGTTCAATAAATAAATAAACTAATTAAAACAAATAATGAAATAAATAAAATTAAAATTAAAATCTTAATTTTAATTAAAAGAAAACAGAATGGCTCGAAGCCATTCTGTTCTTCACCGCGACCCGAGCTCCCGACGACAGCCCGACGACAGAGACAAGCGACGCCCCTCCGACAGCCAACGCCGGCGATTTCTCGCCGTTCTCAGGCAGACGACGGCGACGTGCGATCTCCGGCCCGTCTCGCGCACGAACCGAACCGGTAATTGATTCTTCGCCCTGTTTTTGGTTCTTTTGGAGGCCGAGGGTGTCGAGCTCGATTGAGCTCCGATCACCGGCCATTTTTGGCTAGCCTCGGCGTCAAATGACCGGGCTTAGGCCGGCGAAGGTCGCCTGGCCGTGTTGTGCTCAATTTGAGCGAAAATCTGAGAGTCCCGAATTGGGGGATTTCGGTTTTCGGTGTGTTGCCTCGTGATTTCGGTTTGTTTAGGCTAATTGAGGCTAATTAGGGTTGATTGGTGAGGAAATTGATGAGAATTGATGAAAAACCGAAAATGGTGAAATTCCCATTTTAGGGCAGATTCGGGTTTTGCTGCAATTGACCTAACTACGGTCGATTGTTTTAAAATTCCTTTTGGCAGATTAAAATAGGTTATTAGAGGAGCGCGTGGCCGCTGGAATCGTTCGATTCCGATAACTGACGGGAAAGTTACGCGCGTTCGAAGTTTCGGGTCGGTTTTTACCGAACCCAAATTAGGGTCCGAAATTGATAGGTTTATAGTAATTAACGTTAGGACGTATTGAACGTTATTGGACGGCGTTAGAGGTTAATTGCGAGAAATGTTAAAATTTGAGAATTTTCGGGTTTTTAGGAAAACTCGTTAATTGTGATTTTAAACTATCGAGCGTTAAATCGTTGTTTAAATACTTCGATTAGTTAGGTTAATATTTGTTAGGAAAAATTCCTTAGTTAAAGTTTGTTGAATGTCGAACGATTAGGGATTTAAACACGTGATATTATAATTGTTGTGGTTTTGCCTCAGACAAATAACCTCGTGGACGGAGCTTAAGCTGCCACAGACGCGGGTAATTCTCGGGATCTTCTCTGGCCGATTGGCCTACACCGTACTTCGATGTAGCGTCGAGGATCTCAAAGCAAAGTAAAGAAAAGTTTAAATGACCCTTCGGTATATAGTTAAATGGCCAGTCGGTATACAGTTTATAGCAAAGCAAAGCAAAGCAAAGCAAAGCAAAGCAAAGCAAAGCAAAGCAAAGCAAAGCAAAGCAAAGCAAAGCAAAGCAAAGCAAAGCAAAGTAAAGAAAAGTTTAAATGACCCTTCGGTATATAGTTAAATGGCCAGTCGGTATACAGTTTATAGCAAAGCAAAGCAAAGCAAAGCAAAGTAAAGAAAAGTTTAAATGACCCTTCGGTATATAGTTAAATGGCCAGTCGGTATACAGTTTATAGCAAAGCAAAGCAAAGTAAAGTAAAGTAAAGTAAAGTAAAGTAAAGTAAAGTAAAGTAAAGTAAAGTAAAGTAAAGTAAAGTAAAGTAAAGTAAAGTAAAGTAAAGTAAAGTAAAGTAAAGTAAAGTAAAGAAAAGTTTAAATGACCCTTCGGTATATAGTTAAATGGCCAGTCGGTATACAGTTTATAGCAAAGCAAAGCAAAGCAAAGCAAAGCAAAGCAAAGCAAAGCAAAGCAAAGCAAAGTAAAGTAAAGTAAAGTAAAGTAAAGTAAAGTAAAGAAAAGTTTAAATGACCCTTCGGTATATAGTTAAATGGCCAGTCGGTATACAGTTTATAGCAAAGCAAAGTAAAGTAAAGTAAAGTAAAGTAAAGTAAAGTAAAGTAAAGTAAAGTAAAGTAAAGTAAAGTAAAGTAAAGTAAAGTAAAGTAAAGTAAAGTAAAGTAAAGTAAAGTAAAGTAAAGTAAAGTAAAGTAAAGTAAAGTAAAGTAAAGTAAAGTAAAGTAAAGTAAAGTAAAGTAAAGTAAAGTAAAGTAAAGTAAAGTAAAGTAAAGTAAAGTAAAGTAAAGTAAAGTAAAGTAAAGTAAAGTAAAGTAAAGTAAAGTAAAGTAAAGTAAAGTAAAGTAAAGTAAAGTAAAGTAAAGTAAAGTAAAGTAAAGTAAAGTAAAGTAAAGTAAAGTAAAGTAAAGTAAAGTAAAGTAAAGTAAAGTAAAGTAAAGTAAAGTAAAGTAAAGAAAAGTTTAAATGACCCTTCGGTATATAGTTAAATGGCCAGTCGGTATACAGTTTATAGCAAAGCAAAGCAAAGCAAAGCAAAGCAAAGCAAAGCAAAGTAAAGTAAAGTAAAGTAAAGTAAAGTAAAGTAAAGTAAAGTAAAGTAAAGTAAAGTAAAGTAAAGTAAAGTAAAGTAAAGTAAAGTAAAGTAAAGTAAAGTAAAGAAAAGTTTAAATGACCCTTCGGTATATAGTTAAATGGCCAGTCGGTATACAGTTTATAGCAAAGCAAAGCAAAGCAAAGTAAAGTAAAGTAAAGCAAAGCAAAGCAAAGCAAAGCAAAGCAAAGTAAAGAAAAGTTTAAATGACCCTTCGGTATATAGTTTAAATGGCCAGTCGGTATACAGTTTATAGCAAAGCAAAGTAAAGAAAAGTTTAAATGACCCTTCGGTATATAGTTTAAATGGCCAGTCGGTATACAGTTTATAGCAAAGCAAAGTAAAGAAAAGTTTAAATGACCCTTCGGTATATAGTTTAAATGGCCAGTCGGTATACAGTTTATAGCAAAGCAAAGTAAAGTAAAGTAAAGTAAAGAAAAGTTTAAATGACCCTTCGGTATATAGTTTAAATGGCCAGTCGGTATACAGTTTATAGCAAAGCAAAGTAAAGTAAAGTAAAGTAAAGTAAAGAAAAGTTTAAATGACCCTTCGGTATATAGTTTAAATGGCCAGTCGGTATACAGTTTATAGCAAAGCAAAGCAAAGCAAAGCAAAGTAAAGAAAAGTTTAAATGACCCTTCGGTATATAGTTTAAATGGCCAGTCGGTATACAGTTTATAGCAAGCAAAGCAAAGCAAAGTAAAGAAAAGTTTAAATGACCCTTCGGTATATAGTTTAAATGGCCAGTCGGTATACAGTTTATAGCAAAGCAAAGTAAAGCAAAGCAAAGTAAAGAAACGTTTACATGACCCTTCGGTATATAGTTTAAATGGCCAGTCGGTATACAGTTTATAGCAAAGTAAAGCAAAGAATCGGTATACAGTTTATAGCAAAGCAAAGTAAAGCAAAGAATCGGTATACAGTTTATAGCAAAGTAAAGCAAAGCAAAGTAAAGTAAAGCAAAGTAAAGTAAAGTAAAGTAAAGTAAAGAAAACAATGCATGATTTACAGATTCATATGCACAGCACGCATTTGCATTTACTAGAGCTTACTGAGATTTTTATCTCATAGATGTCTGTATGGTGTAGGTGATCCCGTTACAGGTGACTACGAGATCCTCACCCGAGGAGTGATGGCAGTTGACAGAGGATGGCTCGCGGAGTGTGCTGGCGCAGTCGACGCTTACCTGACCCGTGGGGACAGTATGTATAGATTTTGAGAGTGTGGGACACGTTTGTATAGAAATTATAGGATGCTTGGATCTGGTTAGGTGTTAGATTCGTATTCGATGTTTTAAACGTTTTCATTGGAACCTGTTTTATAAACTGTTTTTGTAAAGTTTTATGGGATTGTTTGATGATAGTTGATAGGTTGGTATTCTGATAGATTGATGTGCAGAGGATTAGGCAAACTGTTTATAAAGCGTTTTTGTTAATTCAGTTATTTGAATGGTATAGAACTGCTTGATATTTTCTTTGTAAACAGGAGGATATGTCACACTTTTAAACGGAACCATGCAGTTCGTTTTCATGAAAATTTACTTTATATAGTTGTGTTTCGAGTCGGTTTTGAGGTTGTATTTTGTAGGTGTTTGGGTACGTATTGGTTTAAATAATTGTTTTGTAATTGTTTTAATTTATTTATGTAAGTGATTTTAAATTGTCTTATTAAATTGTTTTCCGCATAAATGCTAAGGATAAAGGAAAATGAAAAATTTGTACGGTAAAATAAGGGTAAATAAGGGTACAGTATTAGGGTCGTGACAATATCCGTAGCATTCCTCGGTTGGGGCCATTCCTTAACTGCTTGAACCTTGGCTGGATCCACAGATATCCCATCTCCAGAGATCACATGACCAAGAAAGTGAACTCTGTCCAACCAAAACTCACACTTGGAAAACTTAGCATAAAGTTGGTGCTGCTTAAGTACTTCCAACACCAAACTCAAATGCCTTGCATGCTCATCCTTAGTTCTAGAATAGATTAGAATGTCATCAATGAATACAATGACAAACTTGTCCAAATACTCGTGAAACACCCTATTCATGAGATCCATGAAGGCTGCTGGTGCATTTGTCAAACCAAAAGACATAACCAAAAACTCGTAATGTCCATACCTTGTGCGAAAGGCAGTCTTTGGGATATCTTCAGATTTGACCTTCAACTGATAATAACCGGACCTAAGGTCAATCTTAGAGAAGACTCTTGCACCCCTAAGCTGATCAAATAAATCATCAATCCTCGGTAGCGGATACTTGTTCTTGACAGTTAGCTTATTCAATTCTCTATAGTCTATGCACATACGCATTGATCCATCTTTCTTTTTGACAAAAAGGACAGGTGCACCCCAGGGTGAAAAGCTATGGCGTATGAACCCCTTCTCCAACAAATCCTCTAACTGTTTCTTCAATTCTTTAAGTTCTGTTGGTGCTAGTCTATATGGGTTTTTGGACACAGGCTCGGCGCCGGGGTAAACATCTACCACAAATTCAATTTCCCTATCCGGTGGCAAGCCAGGGAGGTCATCTAGGAATACTTCAGGGAAGTCTTGGACAACTAAGACATTTTTGGGGCTTGATTTTTCTACTAGTTGTGTGTCTAAAGCACTGGCCAAAAAGCACATATACTCATTGCGTGGGGAGGGTCTACAATTGACAGAAGTCATTACAGTCATTTCCTTACTCTTCTTCAGAGCTTGGAAAGTATGGTTTAAACCTCCAGGGGGTTGAAAACTAACAATTCCAGTCCTACAGTCTATTGTAGCATAATGCTTAAACAACCAATCCATTCCTAAGATCACGTCAAATCCCATTATGTCCATAATAATGAGATCGGCAGGCAAATTCATGTTTCCTACCAATACAATGCTATCAGGCATCACTTGGTTAGAGTGCATGCGTTCACCGGAGGGTAATGCTACGTTAAACACATGCTCAGAGAAAGTAAACCGTACATCTAACTTATCAGCAAAAGTAGAGGCTACAAAAGAATGTGTTGCACCCGAATCTATCAAAGTAAAAGCAGGTATAGAGTTAACCAATATAGTACCTGATACTACAGCAGGCTGGTCCTCGTCACCTGACTCCATCATGGAGAATATTCTTGGCTTAATCTTGGCAGGTCCGCCCTTCAAGGTTGGGCAGTCTCTGTTGATATGGCCGACTTTATTGCAGTTGAAGCAACGGGTGATTCTAGGCTTTGGGCAATCCCTGAACGAGTGTCCAACCTCTTCACAGTTAAAACACTTATTTGTTCCAAATTTGCACTCGCCCGGGTGGTTTTTCGAACACTTTGGGCACTGAGGAAATATCTTGGTATCTGGTACTTTCTTTCCCATTCCTTGACTATACTGGCCCTCACTTGGCCTCTTCACTCCTCTCTGTTGTTGGGGTGGAACAAACTTTCGTGGGGCTTCCTTCGTCCCGGAACATTTCATCTCGGCTTCCTCTACCTCCAAGGCTGTGGACACAACTTCACTGAAAGGCAAACCTTTAAAACCTGAATACTTGACCCCTCTGTACACCTCTGGCTTCAATCCATTCATAAATTGAAACACCTTATCTTCGTTTCTGTGAATAAAGTGTCCAGCGAATCTGGAAAGAGACTCAAATTGTCTAACATACTCTGCCACAGACCCTGTCTGCTTCAAGTTCATGAACTCCACCTTCTTCGCAGGCCTGGACCGTGCTGTTAAAATATTTCTCAAAGAAGGTGTCCTTAAACTGAGACCACGTCATAGCCAAAATATCAGTGGTGGTCTCAATTGTCTCCCACCAAAGTTGAGCGTCTCTAGCAAAATGAAACGTTGCCAGGGTGACCTTATCTCCTTCTCCGACGTTGGCACATCGGAGCATGCTCTCAATCTTCCTCAACCATTCTTCAGCAACAATCGGGTTAGATGATCTTCCATCAAATGTGGGCGTTGAAGCCTGCGAAATCGGTCCCCTGAATGCTCATTGCCATGGCCCGAGTTGGCACTTCCTTGTGCTTCCCGGTTCAATAACACTCCTAGTTGGTCGGACTGTTTCCGCACTATGTTAGTCAACTGACGCACCAAATCTGTCAGCTGCCTAATCACACTAGGCTCCTCTTCACCTCTAACATTTGGCATTTCTCTAGGCACTCTAGGTCTCCCTGGGCGTCTGGCCATTGTACTAAATTCTTGCACAGGGTTATTTACATTCTTAAACATCTATAAACTAAGGGTAACATAAACACTTACAGTTGTTGAAGTACTTCCATGCAACGATTGGCACTGATGAGTAATCTTTTGAACGGTTTAACTGAATGTCTCTGATACCATACTGTAACGCCCCGAGTTCTCTGAACCCGGTTTGTCACTCATAAACTCGAATCTTACTAAGAAAACTTGGACCAAAAATAAAACTTCATTCAAAATTCAAAATTTGGACATTTGATAAAACATGAGATCTTGCAGCGGAAATCGTTTAAAATAAAATTTAACAAAACCATGCTAAATCAATCGTTGGGAATGTTAAGGAACAATCGGGTAAGAAGCAAAGTTTTAACTCGTGAAAATAGTTTAAAGATTGCAAAAGTCAATTTCATCGACCGTTGAATAAGGTCAACGAAAAGGGGAAGGCTATTTGAAGACATCCACCGGTCATTAAACGACAAAGTTTTAGCTATATCATCCGGTCACAAAACGACAAAGTTTTAGCTATATCATCCGGTCACAAAACGACAAAGTTTTAGCTATATCATCCGGTCACAAAACGACAAAGTTTTAGCTATATCATCCGGTCACAAAACGACAAAGTTTTAGCTATATCATCCGGTCACAAAACGACAAAGTTTTAGCTATATCATCCGGTCACAAAACGACAAAGTTTTAGCTATATCATCCGGTCACAAAACGACAAAGTTTTAGCTATATCATCCGGTCACAAAACGACAAAGTTTTAGCTATATCATCCGGTCACAAAACGACAAAGTTTTAGCTATATCATCCGGTCACAAAACGACAAAGTTTTAGCTATATCATCCGGTCACAAAACGACAAAGTTTTAGCTATATCATCCGGTCACAAAACGACAAAGTTTTAGCTATATCATCCGGTCACAAAACGACAAAGTTTTAGCTATATCATCCGGTCACAAAACGACAAAGTTTTAGCTATATCATCCGGTCACAAAACGACAAAGTTTTAGCTATATCATCCGGTCACAAAACGACAAAGTTTTAGCTATATCATCCGGTCACAAAACGACAAAGTTTTAGCTATATCATCCGGTCACAAAACGACAAAGTTTTAGCTATATCATCCGGTCACAAAACGACAAAGTTTTAGCTATATCATCCGGTCACAAAACGACAAAGTTTTAGCTATATCATCCGGTCACAAAACGACAAAGTTTTAGCTATATCATCCGGTCACAAAACGACAAAGTTTTAGCTATATCATCCGGTCACAAAACGACAAAGTTTTAGCTATATCATCCGGTCACAAAACGACAAAGTTTTAGCTATATCATCCGGTCACAAAACGACAAAGTTTTAGCTATATCATCCGGTCACAAAACGACAAAGTTTTAGCTATATCATCCGGTCACAAAACGACAAAGTTTTAGCTATATCATCCGGTCACAAAACGACAAAGTTTTAGCTATATCATCCGGTCACAAAACGACAAAGTTTTAGCTATATCATCCGGTCACAAAACGACAAAGTTTTAGCTATATCATCCGGTCACAAAACGACAAAGTTTTAGCTATATCATCCGGTCACAAAACGACAAAGTTTTAGCTATATCATCCGGTCACAAAACGACAAAGTTTTAGCTATATCATCCGGTCACAAAACGACAAAGTTTTAGCTATATCATCCGGTCACAAAACGACAAAGTTTTAGCTATATCATCCGGTCACAAAACGACAAGTTTTAGCTATATCATCCGGTCACAAAACGACAAAGTTTTAGCTATATCATCCGGTCACAAAACGACAAAGTTTTAGCTATATCATCCGGTCACAAAACGACAAAGTTTTAGCTATATCATCCGGTCACAAAACGACAAAGTTTTAGCTATATCATCCGGTCACAAAACGACAAAGTTTTAGCTATATCATCCGGTCACTAAACGACAAAGTTTCGGCTACAACATCCGGTCACAAAACGACAAGTTTTAGCTACATCATCCGGTCACAAAACGACAAAGTTTTAGCTATATCATCCGGTTACAAAACGACAAAGTTTTAGCTATATCATCCGGTCACAAAACGACAAAGTTTTAGCTATATCATCCGGTGTACATGTGCTTCTCACGTGAGAAATTAGTACGTAGCCCAGTGATGAACACACTTCAAATCTCACCTCACCCGAGCACTAGACAACAAAATGATACACACATCGCCCGGTCACTAGACGACAAAGCAATACGCTTATCGCCCGGTCACTAGACGACAAACAAACACTTATATCATCCGATGAGCGAAACACTCGACATCACCGGATGACTAAAACACTCGACATAACCCGATAGAAAAGAAACTCAACACCATCTTCAGAAGGGATTTTTCTTACTTCTCCAAGACCATTCAGAAACAATTCAAACCATAGCACTAACCAAATCCAGTGAAAATCAACATTTAAAAACTCAACAGATTACTAGTAACAGTAAATCTCAAAACGTATTCGAAATGCTAAAAATTTCTACTGTCATGAAAACTCAACATACTCAGACTAAATCGTTATCAACTAAACCTCAACAACCGTTGACACCAGTTAACCCGCCTCATCAGTCTACCAAGCCGAGACATGAATGTACTCCTCCAACCACGTCTAATCATCTGTGCACTCAGGAAATTCACCTGCAGTATCCTCAACACCTACATCACAAAACTCATCTATTAGCCTAATGCTAAGTAAGTAAAGCAATAATGAAATGACAAGCTGAAAACATGAAACCTAAATATGCAGTTTCTACTTTCTCATCTCAGTTGCACATCGTTTGTCTACTGATCAGATCCCATGATTCCCTTGGGAGTGGGATCAACTCTCCCAATGTCTACATCCTCTTCATTAGTTAAGGGGTGGATGAGGTCCCTTAATAGCTGTTCTGATCCCTCAATTCCCTTGGGAGTGGGATCGGTTCTCACAATGTTATAAATCCTCATAATCAGTTAAGGGGTAGATTAGTTCCCTTAACTGCCAATGCAGTTTAATCTGTACTCGCTTTCCCATAATATTACATGAAAGTTCATTTTCGTATTCTTTTAAAACATGATGCGTAACACACAAGAAAATACTCAAACATGCATACACCTATTGTTTTGTGATGTAGGCCCGAAGGCACATACAATACTTCACTTACCTGGTCTCCTGGAAAATCGCTCGGCTATATGCTACTCCAGAAATCTGCTCACCTAAAACCATCGACAGATTATAGATTAGATCCCCACTAGACGTTATCTAACTACCCTGAAGTCTAAGGAAGCCGGTTTGGGCTCTTCTGATTAAACATTCCCGATACATCACAAAACCCCAAACCCAAATCTCTCACTCGCAGCCTTTCGAAAACACATACATTGCAATCCTTCAGCTACCTAAGTACTAGAACAGCAAGTAATTTAATCAAAACTCACCTTGGTCGGGGAAAACGGAGGGGAAATCGTCTAGAGGTAGTCTGCAGAGCTGAGAGGTAAGAGTAATAAAACAGTGGCGGCTAAACCTCACTAAACCTTTCTTTAAATACGTTATCCGACAATATAAATTTACAATTACCATCTTGCCCCTGCCTAGTCATTTAATAACCTAATCAACATTCCACTCAATTTTAACCATAAATTATATACCACCGTTTGATAACTTATTTTGATTTATATTGAAACCAGGTGCTACAAAAAGAGACTAGCCTAAAATCATAATAATCGAATCAAAAATAATAAATCATAAAAGAAAGATAAAAAGGTAGAAGAAGAAGAAATTCAGTCTCTGTAGTAGCCTTCAGCCCCCTTTTTGGTTGTAGCCAAGTTTTTCTTCTTTTTATGCTTTTCTCCGTTCTGCGTGCGTAGTGTTTTCTCCTCTATATCTCCTTTTCTTTTGGTCTCTCTCTTTCCTCCTTAATTCAGCAGCCAAATCCCCCTTTTCTCTCTCCCCAAATCTCCTTTATTTTAGCCTCCTTTCTCTCTCTTCCGATTCTGAATCATTTTTCAGCCAAGATTTCTTCATTTTCTCCTTGATTTCTGTCCTTCATTTTTAGTAACAATAATCTCCTTTATTAATTTATTCTCTCTCTTCGAGATTTCTATAATCTTTATCCCTTTTAATTTGCTATTCCCGCTAATAACTCTACATTCAAATAAGAAAATATAAAATTCGAATTAGTGATAAAAATCTGCTTGTTTTTCTGAGAATCTGCTTTAAATACATTAAATTCCGTCAATGTCTTGATGCTCAGCATCCTGCAGCAATTATAGTAAATTTCACCAATTTCTTCTTACATTCACTCAAATCATGTAAGTTTTATCAATTAAACATCGTATAAAATAACTCTAATTTAAGAGTTATCACTTATCTCAAACTCACTTTACATTAATGAAGTAAAATCTTTGCAAAGTTAATTATTTGTTGCACAAAAAATGATATCATCTACATAAATTTAAACAATAAGCATGTCATCACCTTTATGTTTGGTGAACAAGGTGGAGTCAATTTTTCCCATCTTAAAATCTCTTTCAAGAAATAATTTGGTCAATCTTTCATACCAAACTCTAGAAGTTTGTATAAGACCATAGAGTGTCTTGTTGAGCATATAAATATGATTAAGCTTATCATGAACTTCAAAATCCAAAGGTTGTTTAATATAAATTTCTTCCAAAATAAAACCATTTAGAAAGACACTCTTAACATCCATTTGATAAAGAGTAGAGTTCTTAACACAAGCAAAGACTAGAAACATACAAATAGATTCTAATCTAGCTACTGATGCAAAAATTTCCTCAAAATCAGTACTCTCCTCTTGATTCTAACCTTTTGCAACTAATTTTGCCTTGTTTCTTACAACTTCATTCTCATTCAATTTATTCTTGAATACCCGTTTCGTTCAAATAATGGAGTATTTGTTTGGCCTTGGAAGAAGTTTCCAATCATTGTTCCTTTCAAATTGATTTAATTCTTTTTGCATGACCATAATCTAATTTTCATCAAATTTGATTTTGTCAAAATTCTTAGACTCTATTTGAGAAATGAAAGTTATGTTTGCAAAAAAATTTCTAAGGAAAACTCTAGTTTTGACTCATAGGGAAGGATTACGTAGAATGTCATTAATAAGATTATTCGTAGCATATCTCCAATCTTTAAGTAACTCATCATTGACATTCTCAATTGGAGTTGTTTCTAATTCCTTAGAAGATATTTCAAGGGGTGTGCTCTCTTGATTAGCACAACTTTTATCTCCTATGTCAAGAGTTTCAATTTTGCCTTCAAGATCATCATTCAACTCTAAATTGTTTGATGATTGAATTGATTTACCAAATGTAACATGCATAGATTCTTCCACAACTCGGGGGTTCTCTTGTTGTAAACTCTATAAGCTTTGTTATATGAAAAATAACCTAAAAATATTTCATAATCTATCTTAGAGTCAAACTTTCCTTGAATATCTTTAGTGTTTAAAATAAAACACTTACAACAAAAAACTCTGAAATACTTGACATTTGAAGTTCTACCATTCCAAAGCTCATATGGAGTTTTATCCAGGATTGGTCTAATAGAGACATGGTTTAAGACATAGTAAGCTGTTGCAATGGTTTCTACCCAAATTACTTGAGAATGCTATGCTCATTTAGCATAGTCCTAATTAACTCTTGAAGAGACTTATTTTTTCTCTCAACAACTCTATTTTGTTTAGACGTTTTTGGTGAAGAGAAGTTGTGTTCAATGCTATATATTAGACAAAGAAGCTTAAAACTTTCATTTTTCAATTCTTCACCATGATCACTGCGGATTGCTACAATTGATAGATCCTTCTCATTTTCAACTTTCTTTCTAAAGCTAAAGAAGATTTTGAGGGTCTCATCATTTGTTCTTAGGAATAAAATTCATGTGAATCAAGAGAAATCATCAACAATGATATAGACATAATGTTTTCCTCTTAAGATAGTAGTCTTAGATGGACCGAAGAGATCCATATGGAGAATTTGAAGAGGCTTGGAGGAGAAGATAATATTCTTTGAAACAAACGAACTCTTGGTTTATTTTCCCATGCGACAAACTTCACAAACTCTATTATTTTCAAACGAAATTTTGGGAAGACCCCTTACTAGGTTGTTTTTAGAGATCTTAGCTAAGATGTCTATTCCTACATGTTCTAATCTCCTATGTCAAGACCAACAATCAATAGACGAATTTGCAAGTAAAATAATTTTAATCAAAACAGCAAATATTATTCAAATCAATAGTATAAACATTTTCATTTCTATATCCAAAAAACACAATTTTTCCATCCAAACTATTTTCTGTCATGCAAATTTTTGATTCAGAATAGCTTTATATCCTCTATCATATAATTGGTTACTACTCAAGAGATTACGCTTTAACCCATCACCAAGAGAACACTTTCAATAATAGGGTTAGACACCAACAATGTTTCTTTTTATTACCTCCAAAAGTAAAATTTCCTTTATTCTTTGTGATGTAGATAAACTTTGAAGAATCTCTCGTCATATGTCTCGAACTTCCACTATTGAGATACCATAAATCCTTCATGAAAGAGTCTTCCACCTACAAAGAAAATTTAATTGCATTTCTTAAGTACCTAAATCTTTTTGCGTCCTTGAGAGTCAATCTTGGTTCCTTTAGGAACCCATACCAAAGTAGAAGACATCGTTTTATCAAATGATTTCAATGGACAAACAAAATATTTATGACCAATTTTATTGCATATATTACAAATAGTTGGACCAACAAATAAGTTATTATAAACCACAATAAAAGATTACGACTAAACTCTGATACCAATTGTAAGATCAATATAACCTGGAAGGGATGAATTATGTTATTAAACCTTTTTATGATTAAAAACAATTTTAGTTTACACGTGTAAAATTGATTATACTTCTCAATCAATTGGTGATTCTAAACTCAACAATTATCACAATCAACAAATAAAGAGAGAGGGATAAGCAAGTGGAAACAAATTTGTTAATGCGTTTCAGTCAACTTTGGCTACGTCTGCACTTCAAGACTCTTCCTTGAAGATTCTTTCCCAACTCAACTCCTCGAGTATACTAGATTAAATTTCTGGACATCAATCCAAAGTCTTACACGTGACTCGTTTTTAGGGCGTCATCCTTTACTAGTTCACCAAAGTACAAACGTAAAAGTTCGTAAAAAAATGAGCAAAGTCTCACACACTCTCAATGATAAAATTTCAAGTTGTTTTAGTAGGAGAGGTGTGAAATAAGCTGAAGATTTGAGTTTTCAAGTGAATTTGGTAGCACTTCATTGCCATTTTCAGGTTCAGTAAATTTGCACACCTTATTCTATTTATAAAGTCTTAAAAAAAAAAAACAGTGTACCGGTCGACACCTTTATCTACTCAGTCGACACTTATGTGACCATTGAGTGATTTTTCAAATGTTTTCAATAACCTAATCGACATTGTGATAGATTGCACCGCTCGACACTTTGTCTGAGCATTCGACACTTTGAGCTCTTTGAATTTTTTCAACATGCTAGCAGTCAATACTTTTGTCTAGCCAGTCGACACCTTGAGCTCTCTATAATTTTTTCTGTAATTGTTCGTGCAGTCGACACTTCAATATTGGTCGACACTAATCTATTTAAATATTTTTAATGTTGATCAACACCAACACATAAAACACTTAGGATTTTCATTCATAAAAATCCAAACTTTATATATTGTCTATGACACTTCTACGTTTTATAACGAAATATAAATTTTATTTAATAATGATTGAAAACCAAACAATATTTATGTGATTCCTTGAATCAATAACACTAATGACTGAGCCGCGCAAGCTATTCAACGTTGAAAAATTTAGCATCGGAGAGTTTCAAGTAGGGGTGTACGTGGTCCGATCCGGTCCAGTTTTGAGAAAATTTAGGACTGGACCAATAATATTCGGTTTTTAATTTTAAGGACCGGTATCATTATAATTTTTTAAGGACCGGACCAGAATTTTGGTTTCGGTTCTGGTCCGGTTCTGGTTTTCCCATTTTAAAGTAGATTGACGAACTACTTCTCTTCGAACAAAGCATAACATTCTTCTAATTTTAGAACAGGGTCTTTGCGAAGAATTTCTACATGAATTTGCTTAAATATTCCGTCTAAGCCAGCAAGAAAAACGTGAATGTCTTCAATTAGTTCATTGAAACTATCTAAAAATATTTCTAAGAGAGAGTGAACCGAAGAGTTCAACGATTAATTAGGGCTTACCTTCACCGAAGAGAGGGTCGAAGTCTCGAAGAGAGAGTGCGACCTTCGACCGATCAGCGACTGCGAGAGGAGACGACGAGTTTTTGTCGAGGGCGAAGGCGAGAGACTCGAGAGTCGAGTCTGCGAAGATGAGCCTGAAAGACAAAACAGAAGATGATTCTGCGTCTGCGATTTGCGAAGAGAACTGAGAGATCAGAGAGAAGGGAAGTAGGGAAGATGAGCCTGAAAGACAGAACCGAAGATGATTCTGCAATTTGCGAAGATGATTCTGCGTCTTCGATTTGCGAAGGGAACTGAGAAGTGAGAGATCAGAGAGAAAGGGAAGTAGGGATTAAGGAACTCAACCGACGATAGTTAGGGGCCTAGGGCATAAGTGAGAAATCGTGGTCCGGGTCGGGTTTTCGGGAATTTTGGCATTAAACCCAAAACCGAACCGAAAATTTCGGTTCTACTAAAGCAGAACCAAAATTCACTGTTTTTTATGGTAAAACAGACTAGAACCGGACCAAATAGGTCGATTCTGGTCTGATTCTTCGGTCCGGGCCGATTTTGTACACCCCTAGTTTCAAGAGCAAAATCAACGCTTGAGTTGCAATGTTTATGCCAACAACCTCTCCATCTTTCAACTAACATTTTATACAAGCGATATGTTAGTGAATCAGTGACATTTGTAAAGTTAATAATTTTTTAACCTCGAGCCTTAAATCGCAAACGATCGAAATACAAAAGATCAGTTATTGTCATCTGCAAGGCACAAAGTATAAATTGTCAATTATTCTTAATTACAAGACTACACATTTTCTTTTGTTTTGTAATTGTCATAATATAGATTTTATTCTATTTTTTGTGTTCTTATCTAAAACTAAGTCTAGATATGATCTATTCATATTTGGTTTAACATATTTGGTCGAATTTATTTTATTTATTAATATGTAAAACTTATGAAAAGCTCTATTATTGCTTAAAACGCAAATGAAGAATGATGAGGCAGAGAGAGGTGAAATCTATCATCTTATCCGCAAACCCAAGAAACCAATGGAAACACTGCCCAACTATTGAAGAAGACGACGCTTCCTCTGTAACAGACTCTGCCTCCGCTTGCTCCATCAAGCTTCCTTTCTCCCATGGCGTCCGTTCTCGGAGGATCTTCCTCTGCTGCTGTTTTAGCCTCTCGACCCCTCTCTTCCCCCTCCTCTAACCCTTCCATTTCCTTTTTCTCCCTACCTACAGGTATGACCGACTAAGTTTTTTGCTTTCGGAACTGTAATTTGGATCTACATTCCACATACCCAATTCATCTTTAGTGTTCATCTGTCTAAGTTAACTGGAAACTCATGAGATTTTGTGTTGCGAATGGTGGGTTTTTAGCTGTTTCTTTTGTGATTTTGTAGTGCAGAGTAGTGGAAGGAAGTTCTCTGGGAGTGTTGGGATTCCAGGTAGAAAAGGGAGATCTCAGTTCCATGTTGCCGTAAGCAACGTTGCCACTGAAATCAACTCTGTTCAACAGGTTCGGATATTCCCCCATTTTTCATACCTATATTTTCATAAGCTTGATTGGTAATTCTCTTTTATATTCTCACTAGATGATGGGTCTGTCTATGGCTGATTGGGTATTGTTCATGTACAATAATGCTCTCATCTTTTTTGAAGATAATATTCTTAGCCAAATTATCCAACGTTGAGTGAATAATAGTTTGAACTTGTGACTCTCAGGCCCAGAAGATTATTTCTAAGGATAGCCAAAGGCCGGTTTATCCTTTTTCTGCGATTGTAGGACAGGATGAGATGAAACTAAGCCTTTTACTGAATGTCATCGATCCGAAGATAGGAGGTGTGATGATAATGGGGGATAGGGGAACAGGGAAATCCACGACAGTCAGGTCCTTGGTTGATTTGCTTCCGGAGATTAAGGTTGTCTCTGGCGATCCATACAACTCCGACCCGGAAGATCCAGAATCCATGGGAGTCGAAGTGAGAGAAAGCCTTATGAAAGGCGAGCAACTTTCTGTCGTGATGATGAAGATCAACATGGTTGATTTACCACTAGGGGCCACAGAAGATAGGGTGTGTGGAACGATCGACATTGAAAAAGCACTCACCGATGGTGTCAAAGCTTTTGAGCCTGGCCTTCTTGCCAAAGCCAATAGGGGAATTCTCTACGTGGATGAAGTTAATCTTTTGGATGATCACTTAGTGGATGTTCTACTGGATTCTGCTGCTTCTGGATGGAACACAGTTGAGAGAGAAGGCATTTCCATTTCACATCCCGCTCGGTTTATTCTGATTGGCTCGGGAAATCCGGAAGAAGGAGAGCTTAGGCCGCAGCTTCTTGATCGATTTGGAATGCATGCGCAAGTGGGGACAGTGAGGGAAGCCGAGTTGAGAGTGAAGATTGTGGAGGAGAGAGCTAGATTCGATCAAAATCCGAAAGAGTTCCGAACTTCGTACGAGGAAGAACAGCAAAAATTGCAGGACCAGATTTCCTCTGCTAGAACTCAGCTTTCTTCCGTCCAAATCAGCCAAGATTTGAAAGTAAAAATCTCCAGAGTATGTTCAGAGCTAAATGTGGATGGATTGAGAGGAGACATTGTGACAAACAGGGCTGCTAAGGCTTTGGCTGCTTTGAAAGGAAGAGACGAAGTAAGTCCCGAGGATATTGCTACTGTAATCCCGAACTGCTTACGACACCGTCTTCGTAAGGATCCTTTGGAATCTATTGATTCGGGTTTGCTCGTCATTGAAAAATTTTACGAGGTTTTTAGCTGAGGAAGTCGGCCAAATCTTTTTTTTTCACGTGATTTTATCAAACAGATTTGATGTCTTTCATTTTTGTAGTAATTGACTTCTCAATTTTGCAAATATCTTCTACTTATTTTCGACCATTTTCGGATTCGATAGTTGCTGAAATGAACTCATCTCTGAAAAAGGCTCAATTTCTTACCATAAAACTAGGAAAACGACAAAAGAAAGCAATAAAAACTAAGAGAAACCCGTCATCAATCTTTGTCAATTATCAACTATATAATCTCGACTTGCTCATAACTCAGCCCTGGCATCAATGGAGGCACAGCAACAACAACCTCAACCTCTTAAAACGACCAAATCTGACCACACGCGGAGAAGAAATCTGAGAAAACATTTCTTCTGCTCTCGATGCCAGTTTCTCTCTCCATTCAGAAAAAAAAAAAAGAAGCTCGGATTTGTGATCTTGTTTCTTCCATTTCATAGCTTCCTTGAACTTAAGACATTTCCGAGTCGATGTCGACATTTCGTGGAATCTTAAAGACGGGATTCTGCTCCACAAATGGCGGTGGACGTTGGAACACAACCGTCGCAGCTCTGATCAAGATTCCAGCTGTTAACCCCCAAACCAAATACTTCTTATTCTCCGTTTCATAGTCGAAGAAATGGATTAAATATTTGTTCCCCATCCACTCTCTCTGCTCCGATCTCCGGTTCTCATCCTGACCCAAGATTTCTCGAGCAATTTCAGTCCAGAAAGTAGCAAAGTTAAGTGAGAGAGAGTGAGATTAAAGGAGGAACATAACCTTGATAAACATTTCCAGAGGAGCATCAAATACTGCTTCAACTTCAGCAGGATTTGGAGAAGGATTGAACGCTTTCCTTTCACTCAGTATGCCAATAACAGGAACGACTCTTAGTAAGTGCTGCACCGAAAACCATTTGTTGCTCTTACTTCCCACAAACTATGATCTATAAATTAAGTAAATGAATGATCTTCAACCATATGCAGTTAGATAAACATCAATTTCAACAGCTTATTCTACTAGGCTCAACTCTATGTATTCCTCTACCACAAAGATTCCAGCAGAAGTTTTCATGATCAGTGTGGGGGGCTACCAGTTGATTCCAAGATTAGAAAATCATAAACAAGCACCTATGCGATAAAGAAACACTGCCTGTGCTCTAACACTTCCACTTTCTGGATCATCCAAATTCTTGGGTATCAATTATTCCCAAGAAACTGTCTGGTTTCCTCAACTACATATCCTTGAAAATAATCCAAGCTATGGTGATTTTGAGAGAATTGTTAAACTAATCTATTTCTGAGCACAACAAGATCAAAAAGTTTGAGAGAGAGGTTCTAAACCTTTGAGAGAAAGGGCTCAAGAACAGTGACAACTTTTACAAGTGAAGGATCCAAACCAATCTCCTCCTGTGCCTCTCTTGTTGCAGTGTCTCCATCATCCTTATCCCCCTCTTCTGCTTTCCCACCCGGCAATGCAACTTCACCTGCAACAACCAATTGAACTTACATTGCACAATCATCGTCGAAATCTTGGGCGAATTTCAAATTTTCTTTTCCTTCATTTTCGATTGATTTGCTTCTCTGAATCAATTTTCTCTAACCAAACAAAAGGTGTCAATTTCTGCACCTACCAGAGTGAGTAGACAATCTCGACGACCGTTTGGTGAGAATGACGCGCAGATCGCCCGCATCCCCTTCAAAGAGACAGACCAAAACAGCGGCTCTTTTAGGTTTGAATTTCACGGAAACTCCAGCAACAGAGGTTGCCGATTCAGCAAATCCCACTTGAGAAACAACCTTTCCGTCGCTTTCTTCGCTGCTTGGTTCGTCTATGTCGTCCAACGTCGGAGGCGGCTTGTAGAGCCGGAGCTGCTGGGCCAATTGAAGAAGTTTCAGAGAACTTCCAGAAGAACATCCCAAATCCATGAGCCTGGAGATTTGTGCAGTCGCCGGAGACGGTATGGATACCCTTCTGAGGATTGAGATCATGGATTAAAACCTTCTTCCCAATGAAGAGACATTACTAAATCAGACTACCTGTGGGAGTGTTGGGATTTCCTCTTTTTAAGGCAAATTAGATTGAGAATGGCGGAGTTGAAATTCAGACAAAAATGGTAGCACAAAATCAAAGACACCCGCTACGCCATTAGCGTCCCTCTGTCAAAATTGCCTGCTTCGTGTTGTCTATCACCCGGATATAACCATGGTATATTATTATAACTTTTATCTCAAAATCAGGTTGGGTTAAAGCGATCTGTTATGCTTGGTGTCGCAATTCATTCATACTTCACTCAAGTTGCGCTTCACTTGATTTTTTTTTTAATCAGAACTCTCAAAGCAGAGATGTAAGGTTCAAATCTCTTGCGTGATGAAATTATTAAAGATTGAATTTGTTAATATAAATATGTGTTGGCAAAATTAATTAAAGTATTTACTTTGATTATCTTGGAAATTAAATAAAGATTGCAGTATTATTGAAACATCCGGGTATTTTCGGGTTTTAGGACTTTCCGATATAAAAAGAGTATTTTTGTAAATATAGTAAATTAGGTCCGTTGTCCAAATAAAAAGTTTGAGTAGAGCTCTAGTAATAAATAGGAATTTTTGGTGAAATAATGAAATTTGAAGAAACCGAATTGATAATTAAATAACGAAATAAGTAAAGATTAAGTATAAAGGGCAAAATGGTAATTGATAAGTTAAATTAATAAACAAAAACCTTTCCCCCATCTGTTTTTGTCCATTTTCCACGAAGTTCCAGGGAGCTTTCTCTCCTTAGGCGATTCAAGCCTTCTCCACGGTGATTCTTCAACGTCGGCCATTCTTCCTCCGATTTTCAACTTTTCTTCACGTTTTCTTCTCCAATCGACATCCTAGGTGAACAAGCTCACGGACAGCACTCAGATTTGCTTAGGGCCCAAGGTAAGTCTTCATGACTTGTTTGGCCGATTTGGCCTACACCATAAGGGAGTTTATTGATTGAGAAAATTGATGATGTATGTAGATTGTTAGGTATATGGTTTATGGTTATGTGGTAGGGTAGATTAAGTTATACAATTAGTTGTTGATGGATAGATCTGTCTAGATAGTTATGTTATGTTTATGATTATGTTAAACTGAGGATATGTATTGTTTATGCATTCTGTTTTTATGCAAGAAAGATAACGAATGAAATGAAAGAAAGTACGTAAGAGTAATATGTGGGTGGAAAAGGAGTATGGTCGTCCCGTAAGGTTTGGACCAATAGGTGTGCCTACTTTATTTTCTTAAAGAGCGAGTATGGCCATCCCGTAAGGTTTGGACCAATAGGTGTGCCTACTTTATTTTCTTAAAGAGCGAGTATGGCCGTCCCGTGTGCCTACTTTATTTTCTTAAAGAGCGAGTATGGTCGTCCCGTAAGGTTTGGACCACAAGGTGTGTCTACTCCAGAGATATAAAAGAAATTAAAGACAGAAAGAAAACAACATGATTTTATGAATACCACATGCATTTTCATTTATGAAGCTTACTGAGGCTTAGCTCATAGAATGTTTTATGGTGTAGGTGATCTTGAGCAAGGTGAGAATGTTGTTCTTCCACCCGAGGAACGAGTTGATTGAAGAAGAATGCCGTGGGAGTGCGTTGTGCAGTCGATGCGAATTTGACCCGTGAGAGCATAGGTTATGTATTTTGAGGGTTATGGGTTATGATGGGCTGATGGGTGATGATATGGAATGAATTGTATAGAAACCCATTTTAGGATGCTTGGTGTCTGGATAGTGTAAATACTAACGTGATGAAATGACAATTAATATTGATGTTTTAAATGTTTCTGGAAGTTCTGGGTGAATGGTGTGTAGGTACAGGGGAAAGAATATGAAGGCAGCTCTCTGGACAAAAATTCAAAAAGCTAGCCGATCGATCTCCAGGAAGGGGCGATCGATCGGGTAATGTATGGTTTAGAGTCGGGATTTTATAAGTTTTTGGATGTCGTCCAAAGTATGGATGTCGTCCAAAGTTGTTATGTATTCTGAAGGTAAAGCCCGATTTTAAGTGTGAATCGGTCGAGGTTGTCGACTCCAGCATATTAGAGTCATTTTGAGGAAATTTAGTTAAGTGTCGTCGATCGATTTTGGTCAGTGTTGACATCGACCGATTTTGGTCAGTGTTGACATCGACCAATTTTGGTCAGTGTTGACATCGACCGATTTTGGTCAGTATTGACATCGATCGATTTTGGTCAGTGTTGACATCGACCGATTTTGGTCAGTGTTGACATCGACCGATTTTGGTCAGTGTTGACATCGACCGATTTTGGTCAGTGTTGACATCGACCGATTTTGGTCAGTGTTGACATCGACCGATTTTGGTCAGTGTTGACATCGACCGATTTTGGTCAGTGTTGACATCGACCGATTTTGGTCAGTGTTGACATCGACCGATTTTGGTCAGTGTTGACATCGACCGATTTTGGTCAGTGTTGACATCGACCGATTTTGGTCAGTGTTGACATCGACCGATTTTGGTCAGTGTTGACATCGACCGATTTTGGTCAGTGTTGACATCGACCGATTTTGGTCAGTGTTGACATCGACCGATTTTGGTCAGTGTTGACATCGACCGATTTTGGTCAGTGTTGACATCGACCGATTTTGGTCAGTGTTGACATCGACCGATTTTGGTCAGTGTTGACATCGACCGATTTTGGTCAGTGTTGACATCGACCGATTTTGGTCAGTGTTGACATCGACCGATTTTGGTCAGTGTTGACATCGACCGATTTTGGTCAGTGTTGACATCGACCGATTTTGGTCAGTGTTGACATCGACCGATTTTGGTCAGTGTTGACATCGACCGATTTTGGTCAGTGTTGACATCGACCGATTTTGGTCAGTGTTGACATCGACCGATTTTGGTCAGTGTTGACATCGACCGATTTTGGTCAGTGTTGACATCGACCGATTTTGGTCAGTGTTGACATCGACCGATTTTGGTCAGTGTTGACATCGACCGATTTTGGTCAGTGTTGACATCGACCGATTTTGGTCAGTGTTGACATCGACCGATTTTGGTCAGTGTTGACATCGACCGATTTTGGTCAGTGTTGACATCGACCGATTTTGGTCAGTGTTGACATCGACCGATTTTGGTCAGTGTTGACATCGACCGATTTTGGTCAGTGTTGACATCGACCGATTTTGGTCAGTGTTGACATCGACCGATTTTGGTCAGTGTTGACATCGACCGATTTTGGTCAGTGTTGACATCGACCGATTTTGGTCAGTGTTGACATCGACCGATTTTGGTCAGTGTTGACATCGACCGATTTTGGTCAGTGTTGACATCGACCGATTTTGGTCAGTGTTGACATCGACCGATTTTGGTCAGTGTTGACATCGACCGATTTTGGTCAGTGTTGACATCGACCGATTTTGGTCAGTGTTGACATCGACCGATTTTGGTCAGTGTTGACATCGACCGATTTTGGTCAGTGTTGACATCGACCGATTTTGGTCAGTGTTGACATCGACCGATTTTGGTCAGTGTTGACATCGACCGATTTTGGTCAGTGTTGACATCGACCGATTTTGGTCAGTGTTGACATCGACCGATTTTGGTCAGTGTTGACATCGACCGATTTTGGTCAGTGTTGACATCGACCGATTTTGGTCAGTGTTGACATCGACCGATTTTGGTCAGTGTTGACATCGACCGATTTTGGTCAGTGTTGACATCGACCGATTTTGGTCAGTGTTGACATCGACCGATTTTGGTCAGTGTTGACATCGACCGATTTTGGTCAGTGTTGACATCGACCGATTTTGGTCAGTGTTGACATCGACCGATTTTGGTCAGTGTTGACATCGACCGATTTTGGTCAGTGTTGACATCGACCGATTTTGGTCAGTGTTGACATCGACCGATTTTGGTCAGTGTTGACATCGACCGATTTTGGTCAGTGTTGACATCGACCGATTTTGGTCAGTGTTGACATCGACCGATTTTGGTCAGTGTTGACATCGACCGATTTTGGTCAGTGTTGACATCGACCGATTTTGGTCAGTGTTGACATCGACCGATTTTGGTCAGTGTTGACATCGACCGATTTTGGTCAGTGTTGACATCGACCGATTTTGGTCAGACATCGACCGATTTGGTCAGTGTTGACATCGACCAATTTTGGTCAGTGTTGACATCGACCGATTTTGGTCAGTATTGACATCGATCGATTTTGGCCAGTGTTGACATCGACCGATTGGAAGGAAATGAATTTCAGTTAGTTAGGACGTCGATCGAAACCCGAGAGGAAGTGTTATCTGCAAAAGGCAGTTCGTCGACCGATTTCTTTATAGAAGCCACGTCGACCCCTACTGTACCATTTGTCCAAACCCGATAGAAAGAATTGTCGACCCCTACTGTTCCTTTGATAAAACCCGAGACAAATTGTTATAGACGTCGACCAAAGCCTCTATTTTATTATTTTATCACTGTTATACCAAAGTTTAATTTAATATGAGATTGTCCATACGTAAATAGTATTCTGCTGATTAGGGTTAAACACCCTTAGGCATGCATGATTAAATTACAGAATAAAAGTTTAAATTTCATGTGAATTTTATGAATAGTTTAAAGGTCAAATATGGGGATGTTACAATTATTCAGTTGCAAGGCAGACAGATTTTGTGGAGATTATGATACCAAAGCTATGCAGAATATTTGCTTTTGGTAACCTTGAAAATTAAGGAAAGTTAGTTACTTGGAAATCAAGTTATCAATTATATTTATCTATGGAAGGCCGATTTGAAGTTTATGAATTCTGTATATCATAACACAGAGCAAGATTCGTGATCCAACTATTCAGGGATTCAAATCTATTTTATTCTGGTACTTTCCATAAATATAGCATAGAGTGTCACGACTTCAGATTTTGTGATTGCGGTTTCCTTATATTGTGCTTTCTGTTTTGGAACGAAAATCTGTTGCAGATATATTTAAACATCTACCCTTCACAGAAGACGTGCGCGAATTATTGATCACTCTCTAATATTTCTTGTGCCGCAAGTCGTCATTATTTTCCTCCCTCACGTTTCTGCGTTTGGGTTGTTATTGATTGTTTCGGTATCTGTTGATTGTTTTTCACACTCTACCTTTGGTGGTTTTCATTGTTCAAACGAGTGTGGTGGTGTGCATCCTAAGACAACGATTGGTGTCACAAGCGGTGTCATAGGAGTGTTCTTTTTATTCTTCATTAAAGCTCAGTCTCGGGAGGAGGCTGTATTCGAACTCTGGAGGAGTTCTATTTATTGACAAGGGGAGCTTGTCGTTCTTGATCGTGGGAAAGGAGATCTTGCCATAACACGGATTCTGGGAGGAGTCTCCAACAACAAGGGGATCTTGTTGTTTTCTAGATCTCGGGAGAGGTCGATCTTAAGTCGATGGGAGCTCGCAAAAACAGTTTCTTTGGGGAAATTAGGAAGAGACGGCGACAAAGATAAGATTGAGTCTTTATTTGTATAAGTCTGATTGTCTTATAACTTTGATAACTCTCTGAAATATTTTTATATCTGGGCATGGCTCCGCAGACGTAGGCTGGTTGCCGAACTGCGTTACCAACCTTGTGTCTCATTCTTTACGCATTTCTTTATTGTCCATTACTGTTGTTTACTATTAGTGTCATAAGTAGTATTGATAAGTGTGTATTTTACACACTTAATTATACTTTTTATACTTGATTTGATAAGTTTTTCTCAAGTGATTGAAAGGATTTGATGCGATTTGTTTGAGTGTGCAGCAAATTTTATTGAAAAATAGGAACGAAAAGAAAAGAAGAAATTGTTGAATTAAAGGAGAAACAAAAGAAGAAGCAGAAGAAAATGAGAACCAGTAGAAGGCAAACAAAAGAATGAGCGATCGATCTCCATGCAAGCCAGAGATCGATCGCTACACTACTCATGCCCACAAATAAAAGGAAGCAGCGATCAATCTTTACACATACCAGAGATCGATCGCCACACAACACATGCTCGCAAATAAAGGAGATGCAGCGTTCGATCTCTATACATGACAGAGATCGATCGCCGAACATGAAGAGAAGTAAGAAGAAGCGATTGACATTTAGCGACTGATCGCTTGCAATTTTGAGGGCATACATATCAGCGATTGATTTCCATAATTGTCAGAGATCGATCGCTGATCAAATTAACAAATATGGAAAGGTGATTTGTTTTAATCCAAGCCGTTCACTTGAAGATAGATTAATCTCAACCATTGATCGAGTTGAAAGATCACAATAAAAAGATAGCAAACCTAAAGACTGAGGAGGAGGAGGGCATTCGGCATTCTTGAGAGGCGGCGACAGAGAGCAACACCGAGGCGATTTTCGGCGAGGAGGGGCGATCAGGCTAATTTCATAATAGTTTTATTTTCTTTTTACTTCCATACTATTTCATTATGCAACTTTTTAGTATTATTATTATTTATTTATCTTTTAGCATGAACTAAACTTCTCGTTCTAGGGTTTCGACGTAACTTTGCTATGATTATTTATTTTTCTTAATTCAGGTTTTTTATTTTCTGTTCCTGTTCTGTGTTGAGTAATTTATTCTGAACGTAATACTTAGGTTTGCTTGATCACCAAAACTAAGAACTTTAGGGTTAGTTCGGGATGCGAGAGCGGAGAATTTAACCGTGCACTGAATAACTTGCCTTGAAAAGGACCCTAGGCTAGAGATAGTTAGGGCGTTTGAGTGGTAATATAATTTCTTGTTCTTAATGTATTCAATTAATTCTCAGGATTAGAGATCGAGAGGTGATAATTCGTTAATTGAACAAGTTTGTCTTTGCTCGAGAGAGATTGATGAATATTTTCGTGAAATTGCCATCAACACAAAGGAATATGAATTGATTACTTGAATTAGGTTTAATAAATAGGATTAGTTAAGTGAAATCGGAACCCTGCATTTTCTCATCATATAATCTTACTCTTTTACATTCAAATCTTTTATTTAAATTGTTATTTGATTTTTATTTGAATTATTTTAGTTTAAAATCCAAAAGCCAATTATTATTTCTTTTCAAATTAAACTGAAAATTAGATATTCAATATTTAACATAATTATTCCTCGTGGGATCGACACTCGTACTTATACACACTTTATTACTTTTGCGACACGTGCACTTGCGTATCACAATTTTTCGCAACAAGTTTTTGGCGCCGTTGCCGGGGACTTAATTTTGTTATTATTGAATTATTTGATTTTAGTTTATATTTGAATTTTCTTTTGCTGCGAGGTCTAAATTACATTATTTGCACATTACAGGTGTATGCGAAAATTAGGTACTGCCAACCTAATCCCTCTCGACGCTGAAATTGAACGAACCTGTTGCCGAAATCGAAGGGAAACAAGACAAGCAATTATGGCAGATAATCAAAATGCAGATGTACAACCGATTATCGAGACTGAGGGAGTCGGGCGACGAACTTTGCTCGACTATGTTATGCCATCCATGGACGGGGTTCAATCAGCAATTCGGAAACCTGCCATCACATGCAACAATTTTGAAATTAAGCCGGGAACAATGCAAATGATCCAACAGTATCAATTTTGTGGCCTGCCTAATGAGGACCCTAAGGATCATATTGCTAGCTTCGTCGAGGTCTGTGATACTTTTAAATACCATAATGTCTCTGAGGATGCTATCAAGCTCAGGTTATTCCCCTTCACACTAAGAGATCGCGTGAAGAATTGGTTGAATTCCTTACCTTCGGATTCAATTACCACGTGGAATGAATTAGTGCAGAAATTTCTATCCAAGTTCTTTCCCTTTGAAAAGATGGCGAAACTCCGTAATGAGATCACCAATTTTGATCAATTTGATGGTGAGACAATCTATGAAGCATGGGGCCGATTCAAGGAGCTTTTAAGAAAATGCCCCCAACATGGTCTACCACAATGGATGCAAATACAGACATTCTTCATCAGTTTATCAGTTTCTACACGGACTCTTGTCAACTCAGCGGCTGGTGGATCACTATTACAAAAGACGGAAGAGGAGGCGTTCAACCTGTTAGAGGAGTTATCCCTCAATAATGATCAGTGCCCGGTGAAACGTCAGATTTTGAGGAGGCAGCCAAATACCCCAGAAATGGAAGCGATAAAAGCATTGACTACTCAAATTGCTTCCCTCACTCAGCACATCCAGGGTAATCAAGCTCCAGTTAATGCAATTCATTCCCCAATCATACAATGTCATTGGTGCCAAGGACCACATGCTAGTGAAAACTGTCAGCAAGGGAACCAAATGGCTAGCAATTCATCTGAACAAGCTCAATTTGTGGGAAATTATACTAGACCAACTTACCAGAATTCAGGGAATTATTTTAATGGGGGGCGCAACAATCATCCGAATTTTTCATGGAAAAATCAGAACAACGCCGTGCAACCGCCTGAAGTACCTCAACAAGGACCACCAGTGCAGGAGAGGAAAGTTAATCTTGAAGAGTTAATTGCAAAGATGGGAGAGCGCACCAATAATATGATTGCTGAAATGGGGGAGTACACAACTAAATTTATGGCCGAAACACGAACAACCTTGCAAAACCAGTCAGCCCAAATTCGAAGCTTAGAAATGCAAATGGGCCAAATGGCAGCTGCACTAAATGGACGCCCACAAGGTACATTACCGAGTTCCACTGAAATCAACCCTAGAGACCAATGCAATGCCATCACACTTAGGAGTGGAAAAGTTATCGAAAATTGCGTCAAAGAAAATAAGAAAGTGGTCGCACATGACGGAATGCATTCGTCATCATCCGAGTCCACACCAAAGGATAAAGGGCTATTGGATGCTCCACCTCAGTTTCCAAAAGAGATCATCCCAAAAGTCCCTTTCCCACAACGCCTGAAAATTACAAAGTTGGATAAACAGTTTGAAAAATTCTTGAATGTATTCAAAAAGCTCCACATCAACATTCCCTTTGCCGAGGCTCTCGAGCAAATGCCTAAATATGCTAAATTTCTGAAAGATATTTTGTCTCATAAGCGTAAGATCGAAGACGACAGTATGATCGCTTTAACAGAAGAATGCAGTGCTATTATTCAACGGAAGCTTCCACAAAAATTGAAAGATCCAGACAGTTTCACTATTCCATGCGAAATTGGGAATTCTATATTTGAAAGGGCACTTTGCGATTTGGGGGTGAGCATTAACCTGATGCCTCTATCAATATTTCGGAAACTTGGTATTGGCGAAGCAAAGCCCACAAGTGTATTTCTACAGATGGCTGATCGCTCTATCAAGCATTCGTATGGGGTGATTGAAGATATCCTTGTCAAAGTTGACAAATTTATTTTTCCTGCTGATTTCGTGGTTCTTGACATGGAGGAAGATCGTGGCATCCCTATAATATTAGGTCGACCATTCTTAGCAACAGGGGGTGCTATAATTTATCTTAAAAAGGGGGAGCTCAAATTGCAGGTACAAGATGAACATGTGACATTCAAGGTATACAAATCATTGGAGTACCCAATAGCTAGCGATGACATATTTAGGGTGGAACTCCCTACCGCTGTAACAAGGGAAACTTCATTTCAACCAAACAAATTTTCTGAGCCTAATGGGAAGCAGTGTGTTGAAAATTTGGGGGAGTCAAAATTACGGGTTTTACCATCTATTCAGAAACCACCCGACTACAAAAAGCTTCTGGCAAATGATAAGTTGGTAATTGGGCAACAATGGACACTATATGGGGACGGTACAGTTAAAAGTGAAAAATCTATTATATATCTCGACCCAACATGAAGAAGTATACTGTCGGGCTGTCGACAATAAATACAAGCGCTTGGTGGGAGGCAACCCACCCAAGTATCCTTTTTAGTTCGTTATTTCAATTTTTGTTTGCATTAATTTTATTTTATTTTTATTTTTATTTTATTTCATTTCATGTTTATTTTTATTATTTCTAAATAAAAAAAAAAAAAATCCTGATTGATCGCTCCTTCGACCGAAGCTCCACAACACTGACGGCTGCCCGAGACGTTTTTTAGGTACTTTTATTTTACTCTACTCATTTAAACTAATTTAACATTGGGGACAATGTCTATCTTAAGTTTGGGGGGGTTTTTATTTGGATATTATTTTTGTTTGTTTTTAATTAAATTTATAAACATGTTTAGATTGTAAGTCTGCTTAATATTTTGGATTCTATGGTATGATTATTTATTTCATTTGTTTAAAGTGTCAATGACTGCACCTTTGATCAATGCATATTTCAACTTCTGAATAGATTCTGAGATAGTATGATTTGTGATAGTAGCATTGATTGGAGCTTAGGAAGTTAGATTTGTTTGTGTGGAAATGTTCATTCTTGTTTAAATTTAGCTGATAATGATATAAATTGTTGTCTTGAGATCGAGAGCCTAAACACAGTAAGGGAGTGCTTGAGTGTAAACACTGAAAGGGAGTGAGCTCCATTTAAATTTAGCGAGTGATTAGTGAGTATTAAATTGTTCTTGGTTTTGCCCCGCATTCATGAATACAAATTGTGATTTTTGCAGAAATAAAAGAATGACTTAGGCCATTTTTGAATTGTTTGAGCTTTTATTGACATACCTCATTTGTGTCATTTAAATGGCATCCTTAGTCTCCTATTTGGACCTTCATTTACCACTATTTTGTCAACCTTAATTTAGCCTACCCTGAAATTATTTTGACTATCCTATTTATTAAGCACAGGGTTGTGGGTACATATTATGGGGAGAGTTGGAGAAAGTAGTGGTGAGAATCAGAGCTAATTCTTTTGTCAATTGTCTAAGTTGTTAGTATTTTGAGATTTTATTTATTCTTCTTTCATGTTCTTCAGTGATTAAAGTTGTGAAAAAAAAAAAGAAGAAGAAGAAGAAAAAAAAAAGTTATTGGAAAGTTGAATTGTTCAGTAGTAGAACAATTTCTTATATGCTATTTAATTTGTTGTTATTGTTATTATTTGTTTGTTAGTAAAGACATTGACAAATGAGTTGGTTTTGAAAATTAGAGAGTGAGATAAGTTTGGGGGGACTATTGAGTTAACTGATTAGAAAAGAGTTCAAGTGAGTGTAAGGAGTGAGGGTGGCATAAGGATGGATTGTGCTCTAGAATTTCGCTTGAATCTAAAAATTTCCTACCTTATAAACTCGGCCTTACATTACAAGCTTAATTAAAAACCTATCGACTTTTATTCTGTTTACTCATATTTGTTATTAGTGAATAATGGGCAAGACTGATGAACAATAAGAGTGGATGGAGTGACCCTGAGAGATATTTTTGATTTCCCTTCTCATAAGACACAATTATAGATCTATCAGTTAAACGAGAATGAGTTTGAGCATGTACACATACAAGAATTTCTAATTAAGTTTCTCTCAATGTGATATCATGAGTTGTATTATTGAAAGTGTTTATTTAGATGGTTTATTTGCATGCAAATATCAAGCTGAGACGAAATACTGCGAACTATGATTTAGATAATTCTTTCATGGCAATTTTAAATATTTTGCAGACTTAAAAATTTAGAAATTCCTGGATAAACTTTGCTAGATTTCTATGCTTATTTTTGTTCACTTGAGGGCAAGCTTTCATTCAAGTTTGGGGGTGTGATAAGTGTGTATTTTACACACTTATTTATACTTTTTTATACTTGATTTGATAAGTTTTTCTCAAGTGATTGAAAGGATTTGATGCGATTTGTTTGAGTGTGCAGCAAATTTTATTGAAAAATAGGAACGAAGAAAAGAAATAAATTGTTGAATTAAATGAGAAACAAAAGAAGAAGTAGAAAGAAATGAGAACCAGTAGAAGGCAAAAAAGAATGAGCGATCGATCTCCATGCAAGCCAGAGATCGATCGCTACACTACTCAGGCCCACAAATAAAAGGAAGCAGCGATCGATCTTTACACATACCAGAGTCGATCGCCACACAGAGATCGATCGCCGAACATGAAGAGAAGTAAGAAGAAGCGATTGACATTTAGCGACTGATCGCTTGCAATTTTGAGGGCATACATATCAGCGATTGATTTCCATAATTGTCAGAGATCGATCGCCGAACATGAAGAGAAGTAAGAAGAAGCGATTGACATTTAGCGACTGATCGCTTGCAATTTTGAGGGCATACATATCAGCGATTGATTTCCATAATTGTCAGAGATCGATCGCCGAACATGAAGAGAAGTAAGAAGAAGCGATTGACATTTAGCGACTGATCGCTTGCAATTTTGAGGGCATACATATCAGCGATTGATTTCCATAATTGTCAGAGATCGATCGCCGAACATGAAGAGAAGTAAGAAGAAGCGATTGACATTTAGCGACTGATCGCTTGCAATTTTGAGGGCATACATATCAGCGATTGATTTCCATAATTGTCAGAGATCGATCGCCGAACATGAAGAGAAGTAAGAAGAAGCGATTGACATTTACAGAGATCGATCGCCGAACATGAAGAGAAGTAAGAAGAAGCGATTGACATTTAGCGACTGATCGCTTGCAATTTTGAGGGCATACATATCAGCGATTGATTTCCATAATTGTCAGAGATCGATCGCTGATCAAATTAACAAATATGGAAAGGTGATTTGTTTTAATCCAAGCCGTTCACTTGAAGATAGATTAATCTCAACCATTGATCGAGTTGAAAGATCACAATAAAAAGATAGCAAACCTAAAGACTGAGGAGGAGGAGGGCATTCGGCATTCTTGAGAGGCGGCGACAGAGAGCAACACCGAGGCGATTTTCGGCGAGGAGGGGCGATCAGGCTAATTTCATAATAGTTTTATTTTCTTTTACTTCCATACTATTTCATTATGCAACTTTTTAGTATTATTATTATTTATTTATCTTTTAGCATGAACTAAACTTCTCGTTCTAGGGTTTCGACGTAACTTTGCTATGATTATTTATTTTTCTTAATTCAGGTTTTTAATTTTCTGTTCCTGTTCTGTGTTGAGTAATTTACTCTGAACGTAATACTTAGGTTTGCTTGATCACAAAAACTAAGAACTTTAGGGTTAGTTCGGGATGCGAGAGCGGAGAATTTAACCGTGCACTGAATAACTTGCCTTGAAAAGGACCCTAGGCTAGAGATAGTTAGGGCGTTTGAGTGGTAATATAATTTCTTGTTCTTAATGTATTCAATTAATTCTCAGGATTAGAGATCGAGAGGTGATAATTCGTTAATTGAATAAGTTTGTCTTTGCTCGAGAGAGATTGATGAATATTTTCGTGAAATTGCCATCAACACAAAGGAATATGAATTGATTACTTGAATTAGGTTTAATAAATAGGATTAGTTAAGTGAAATCGGAACCCTGCATTTTCTCATCATATAATCTTACTCTTTTACATTCAAATTTTTTATTTAAATTGTTATTTGATTTTTATTTGAATTATTTTAGTTTAAAATCCAAAAGCCAATTATTATTTCTTTTCAAATTAAATTGAAAATTAGATATTCAATATTTAACATAATTATTCCTCGTGGGATCGACACTCGTACTTATACACACTTTATTACTTTTGCGACACGTGCACTTGCGTATCACGATTTTTCGCAACAAGTACTACGACACCACATAACTAATCATGATTTCAATTGGTATCAGAGCGAGACGTTTCTTTTTCATAAACGGGAACCACGGGATTTGATCGTGTATTATTCTGTGCAATGGACTCTATGAAAGAAGGAGGTTCAACAATGCATCCACCCCTATTGGACGGAAGCAACTATGCTTATTGGAAGGCTAGAATGAGGGCTTTTATCAAAGCTATTGATGAGAAAGCTTGGAAATCTATTTTGATAGGATGGGATCCTCCAACGTTTACAGACACGGAAGGTGTTGCAACTCTCAAAGCTGAAAAAGATTGGTCTATTTCTGAAGATACAATGGCCAACAGTAATTCAAAAGCTCAAAATGCTATTTTCAATGGTGTTGATCCTACTCAATTCAGACTTATTTCCACTTGTGAGTCAGCAAAAAGGGTTTGGCAAATTCTTCAGATTACATATAAAGGGACGTCGGCTGTGAAATTATCCAAAATGCAGATGATAACTACAACATTTGAGAATCTAAGGATGCATAAAGAAGAAAGTATTGCTGAATTTAATGCTAAATTGTGTGATATTGCCAATGAGGCATTTGCTCTTGGTGAGACTTTTTCGGAAGAAAGACTAGTAAGGAAGACTCTACGATCTTTGCCTCAACGTTTTGCATATAAAGTCACAGCCATTGAAGAATCCAAGGATGTCTCCAAAATGAAGCTAGAAGAATTAATGGGATCCCTTAGAACTTTCGAAATGAATCTCGGAGTTGACAACGAAATGAAGAAGGTAAAAGGAGTTGCTTTAAAAGCCGATACACAGATTTTGAGTGATTATAGTGAAGATGACCTTGAGGAATCTCTAGCACTATTATCTAAGAATTTTGGCAAGTTTATGAAGAGTTTTGGAAGAAATAATAGAGGTGTCAAGTCCAATGTCAATAACACTAAGAATGGTTCTTCCAGCAATATAAAATACAGAGAAGAAAAACATACTTCTGATCAACCTATCCAGAGCAGAGGAATTCGGTGTAGAGAATGTGATGGTTTTGGACATATTCAGGCATAATGTGCTAATACTCTGAAGAAAAAGAAAAATTCCCTCAACACGACATAGAGTGAGGATGAGTAAGAAAAAGAAGATGAATTTCAGAACAACCAAGTGGCTCTAGTTGCTAACTCTAAACACACAGATGATGTCACAGAGGATATATCAGATTGTGATGATGAAGTTACAAAAGAAGATCTCATTGTGGAGTACAAATTTCTTCATGAAAAATGTACTGAGCTTGTTAGAATTAATCAGCGTGTTCGCATTCAGAATGGAGACTTGAAAGCTGAGAAGATCAATCTGCAAAATTTTGTTACTGAATTGGAAGCCAAATTGAGAACGAGTCGGGATGAAGCAACAAAACTACTTAACGAGCTGAATCACACGAAGAAAAATGTCAAGATGTTAAATACAGGTTCCTCTAAGCTACATGATATTCTAAGAATCAGAAAATCAAGTGGTGATCACTCTGGAATCGGATTCAAAGGAGAAAGCTCAGTTTCACAGACAGTGTCGCATACAGTGTCATCACCAGTATTAAACTTTATATCATCAAAATTGTCAGAAAATATTTTTGAGTACAGAAGGAAGAAAGTTGCAATAAGCACTACTAGAACTGAGCAGAAAGAAAAATCTCATCCTGTTCCCATAAATAAAGGTAACAGACTTACTTCTATTTGTCACTATTGCAATCGACGTGGTTATATTCGCCCTAGATGTTTTACATATCTAGCTGACTTAAGACAAGGTACTACTAGAAATTTTCCTTCTCACAGATTTCCTCAACAAAGATGGGTGATTAAATCAAATTTGACATGTAATGCTATGCAAATCTCTCTAAAGGCCACTACAACCAATGCTTGGTATTTTGACAGTGGTTGCTCTAGACACATGACTAGTGAAAAGAAGTTCTTGAAGGACATCGTATCTGAAAGTGTGGAAAAAGTGACTTTTGGCAATAGTGTCAGGTCTAGTGTCATGGGAAGAGGTACACTAAATGTTCCAGGACTACCAAAATTAGAGAATGTTCTTCTGGTCGATGGTTTAAAGGCTAATTTAATTAGCATTAATCAACTGTGTGATCAAGATCTAAATACAAGTGGAAAGTGCGTGGTGTCCGATCATGACAGAAATTGCATCATGGAGGGAGTAAGATCTTCAGACAACTGTTATCTTATTTATTCATCTTCTACTTCTTTTCGTTCAAACATGGAAGATCCTATTTTATGGCATAGAAAGTTGGGACATGTCAATGATCGAATGCTAAAGATGATTATATCAAAGGGAGCGGTCCGTGGGGTTCCCAAGATGAATTTCGATGAAGGAAGAATATGTGGACCATGTCAGATTGGGAAGCAAACCAAGGCGTCACATCCAGTGTCGTCGACACCAGAAACAACTCGTGTACTTGAGCTGCTTCACATGGATCTAATGGGTCCAATGGCTATAGAAAGTATTGGAGGTAAACGATATGCTTATGTTACTGTGGATGATTTCTCTCGATATACATGTGTAACGCCCCAAGTCCTCTGAACCTAGTTCGTTACACATAATCCAAACATAACTGAGAAACTTTGGACCAAATTTAAAACTTCGCTCGAAAGTCAAAATTTGACATTTTTCTAAAGTCTCAAAACATTTAAAATCTTGCAACGGAAATTCTTTTGAGTAAAACAGAATTAAGCAGAGCTACGAAACAATGTTTGAATAATCGGTTAAAATGTTAAGAAATAATTTGGCCCGAAGAGATCAAGACTTAAGCATGAAAACTTGAAAATCGTAAGCGTCAAACACATCTGCCGATAAGCAAAGTCAACGAAAAAGGGGTGGAAACAGAAACTGAAGGCTTCCACCGATCACAAAACGACAAAACTTATTATACACTTCTACCGATGACGTAAGCCGGATGATTCACTCATCTAACTCACACCGATCACAAAACGACAAACTTATTATACGCTGCTACCGATGACGTAAGCCGGATGATTCACTCATCTAACTCTCACCGATCATAAAACGACAAAACTTATTATACACTTCTACCGATGACGTAAGCCGAATGAATCACTCATCTAACTCACACCGATCACAAAACGACAAACTTATAATACGCTGCTACCGATGACGTAAGCCGGATGATTCGCTCATCTAACTCACACCGATCACAAAACGACAAAAGCCTTCACTCACAAAATAAAAACACATCGCCCGATCACTAAACGACAAATTTACTGCCTACATCTTCCGATGGCTTTTACTGAAGACATCATCCGATGGCCTCTACTGAAGACATTCTTCCGATGACGTCAGTTGGATGATTCAATCCTCCAACATCTGTCGGCAGACAAAACACCCAACTTCTACCGATAGACCAAAAAAAGACTCTAATAAGGAGCAAACCCGACTGCTAAACGATTTTTGTACATTTTGCTGAAATCATTATGACCAACACAAATCCACAATTCTTAAAAATTCACAAACTACAATCGAAATCAAATCATATTTCTAAATCCAGAAAAGAAGTTCACAGAAGCGTTAAAAGCAGTATCAAACTTCTACTATCATTTAAAATTCTCAGAACACTTCATCAGAATACCTAACCACTGAAAACTCTAATCCAGACAAAAGTTAAACCGTCTCATCAGAGCGCCTAACCGTAGCATAGAAGTGCTCCTCCAACTTCACCTATTCCTCAGCAAACTCAGGGAATTCACCTGTTGAATGCTCAGCACCTACATCACAAAACTCATCTATTAGTCTAATGCTACGTAAGTAAAGTAGTAATGAATGAAATACTAAACATAAATTCCTAAACATGCAAATTTCTACTTTCTCATCTCAGTTGCATATGCATTCTGATATGATCCCCCTGTGAAATTGGGAGTTGGATCACTTCTCCCAAAGTCATACGTCCTCTCTCTCGATTAAGGGACGGATTAGTTCCCTTAACAAACTGTTCAGATCCCCCTGTGAAATTGGGGTTTGGATCACTTCCCCCAAAGTCATACATCCTCTCTCTTGATTAAGGGGTAGATTAGTTCCCTTAACAACTGTTACAGTCTGTTCATTCCTTACCATGTCATTTCATGTAAATTCATTTTCGTATACTTTCAAAATATGATGCATGACATACAAACACAATCAAACATACACAATCCTACTGTTTTGTGATGTAGGCCCGAAGGCACAAGCATACTTCACTTACCTGGCTCTCCTGGAAATGCTCGGTTTCAAACTACTTCAGAAGTTTTGTTCACCTAAGTCATAAACAGAATATTAATCAAATTCCTATTAAGCCTCATTCTAATCTATCCAGAAATCTAGGGAAACTAGTTTGGAAGTTTAGTTCATAGCACATTCCCGATTTACCACAAAACCTGTACTAGCTTACCCATACAGCATTCACAAAACTCACTTTTATACTCTCTCCAATCATCGATAGCTACCAATACAACAAGAAATCGAAATAGGGCTCACCTAGTTCGGAGAAGATTCGAGTAGAAGAATTGCCTAGAGAGCTCTGCTGCTTGAGCTGAAGACCAAAAGAGAGAAAATAGGGAATAGTGGCGGCTACAGTGCATTAAACCCAAACTTCTTTCCTTAAATACGTTATTCACTTTTAAATTTTCAATTACTCTTATGCCCTTGCCTTGTCATCCACGAACCCTACTTTTATTATTGCCATTTAAAGTGTACCATTAATTAAAAGAATATAGAATTAATCCGATAGAACCAGGTGTTACAATCTACCCTCCTTAAAAGAATTTTGTCCTCAAAATTCAGTACCTGAATAATTCTGGATGTTGGTCCATCATGTCTTGCTGGCGTTCTCAGTTTGTCCCCTCTATGTTCTGGTTGTGCCATAAGACTTTCACTAGTGGAACCTCTTTGTTGCGTAATACCTTCACTGCAAAGTCTAAGATCCTTACTGGTTTCTCTTCGTAAGTAAGAGTAGGTTGAATTTCAATGTTCTGCTGTTCCACAATTTGATATGGATCTCTTATGCACTTCTTCAACATAGACACATGGAACACACTGTGTATCCCCTCCATAGAAGCTGGTAGCTGCAACTGATAGGCTGTTCTCCCAACTCTCTTCAGAATAGTGAATGGTCCAATAAATCTGGGGATCAACTTGCCTCTCTTCCCGAATCTCACAACTCCTTTAAATGGTGATACCTTGAGGAAAACTTTATCGCCTACATCAAACTCTAATTCTCTGTGTCTTCTGTCGGCATAGCTTTTCTGTCGAGTTTGAGCTGTTAAGATCCTCTGGCGGATGAGGGCAACCTTCTTAACAGTTTGTTGCACAATATCAGGACCAAGCAACTGTGCTTCACTAACTTCATCCCAGTACAAAGGAGATCTACATTTACGTCCATACAATGCCTCATTAGGTGCCATACCTATAGTTGCTTGAAAACTATTATTATAGGAAAACTCCACCAATGATAAGTATTTACTCCATGATCCTTGAAAATCTAAAATGCACGCACGAAGCATATCTTCCAATGTCTGAATAGTCCTTTTAGATTGTCCATCTTTCTGAGGGTGAAAGGTTGTGCTAAAGTTGAGCTGCGTACCCATAGCCTTGTGCAGACTCTTCCAAAACTTGGACGTAAATCTAGAATCTCGGTCTGAAATTATGGTATTTGGAACTCCATGTAATTTAACAACCTCTTGCACATACAGCTCAGCAAGCTGATCCATCGAGTATGTTATCCTTATTGACAGAAAGTAGGCGGATTTGGTTAATCGATCTACTATTACCCAGATTGCATCATATCCCTTTGCTGTTCCAGGCAATCCCACAACGAAGTTCATCATTATTTGTTCCCATTTGCATTCGGGAACTGGTAAGGGTTGTAATGTTCCTGCAGGCCTCTGATGCTCAGCTTTAATCTGTTGACAACACAAACATGATCCTACATACTCTGCCACACACCTTTTCATACTTGGCCACCAATAATGCTGTTTAAGATCCTTGTACATCTTTGTACTTCCAGGGTGAACAGAGAATCTGGAAGAATGTGCCTCGGAAAGAATTTCATCTCGAAGTTCTTTAATAGCAGGAACAAACCATCTATTTCTAAACTTAAGGATTCCTTCAGCAGAATAGTTAAAATCTGATTTGTCCATAGAATCCATGCTTAACTTGTACTTGTTGCACTCTACATCATTTATCTGGGCTTCTTTTATTCTTTCAAGAATGGTCGGTCTTAAGGATATTGCAGTAAGCATGGCTGACACACTATGCACTGCTTCTAGATTAAACCTTTAGAATTCAGATTCTAAGGCTAATGGTACGTCAAGAATCAGGGCTGAGACTGAAGTTGTTACTCTACTCAAGGCATCTGCCACAACATTTGCTTTTCCGGGATAGTATTTAATCTCAAAATCATAATCCTTTATAAATTCAAACCATCGACGTTGCCTCATGTTTTATTCCTTCTGTGTGAAGATATATTTTAGACTTTTATGGTCCGAGAATATTTCACAAGTTTGTCCATACAAGTAATGCCTCCAAATCTTAAGTGCAAATACCACTGCAGCTAATTCTAGGTCATGTGTAGGGTAATTCTTCTCATGTGTTTTCAACTGTCTAGAGGCATAAGCTATTGTCTTTCCCTCTTGCATCAAGACACAGCCAAGTCCAATCTTGGATGCATCACAGTAAATGCTAAATTTACCATCATCAACAGGAAGGGTCAAAATTGGAGCATTGGTCTGTTTCTACTTCAAGGTCTGAAAACTATGCTCACAATCCTCAGTCCACACATACTTCATATTTTTCCTGGTTAACCGAGTGAGGGGTGTTGCAATCTTTGAGAATCCTTCAATAAACTTCCTGTAATATCCTGCAAGTCCAAGGAAACTTCGAATATCTGCAGCATTCTTCGGTTAGGGCCATTCCTTGACTGCTTGAACCTTGGCTGGGTCGACAGATATTCCATCACAAGAGATCACATGACCAAGGAAGTGAACTATGTCCAGCCAAAACTCATATTTGGAAAACTTGGCATAGAGTTGGTGCTGCTTTAGTACCCCTAACACTAAGTTCAAATGTATTACATGTTCTTTACTAGAACGTGAATAGATTAAAATGTCATCTATAAATACAATAACAAACTTGTCTAAATACTCGTGAAACACCCTATGCATAAGATCCATAAAGGCTGCTGGTGCGTTTGTCAACCCAAAGGACATAACCAAAAACTCATAATGTCCATATCTTGTACGAAAAGCTGTTTTAGGAATATCTTCTGATTTGACTTTCAGGTTGTAGTAACCTGACCTCAAATCAATCTTAGAGAAAACTCGTGCACCACGGAGTTGGTCAAATAGGTCATCAATCCTCGGTAATGGATACTTGTTCTTGAAAGTTAACTTATTCAATTCCTTATAATTAATGCACATACGCATCGATCCATCTTTCTTTTTGACAAAAAGAACAGGTGCACCCCACGGTGAAAAGCTAGGGCGTATGAACCCTTTCTCCAACAGATCCTCCAACTGCTTCTTTAATTCTTTAAGTTCTGTTGGTGCTAATCTATATGGATTTTTAGACACAGGCTCATAGCCGGGGTAAACATCTACAACGAATTCAATTTTCCTATCTGGTGGCAAACAAGGGAGGTCATCTAAGAATACTTCAGGAAAGTCTTGGACAACTAAGACATTTTGTGGATTTGCCTCCCCTACAAGTTGTGTGTCTAAAACGCTAGCTAAGAAGCACGAATACTCTCCACATGGGAAGGTTTAGTGTTAATAGAAGTCATCACAGACATTTCCTTATTCTTCTTCGAAGCTTGAAAGGTATGTTTCGAACTACCAGAGGGTTGGAAGCTAACTATTCCAGTCCTACAATCAATTGTGGCGTGGTGCTTAAACAACCAGTCCATCCCTAGGATTACATCAAATCCCATTATATCCATAATAATGAGATCAGCAGGTAAATTCTTGTTTCCCACTATTACCACACTATTAAGCATCACTCGGCTAGAGTGCATGCATTCACCAGAGGGTAACGTGACATTAAACATATGTCCAGATGGCGTAGGTTGTACATCTAGCTTAACAGCAAATGCAGATGCTATAAATGAATGTGTTGCACCAGAATCTATTAAAGTAGAAGTAGGTATATAGTACCTGATACAGTAGCGGGCTGTTCCTCATCCGACTCCATCATGGAGAATATCCGCAGTTTAACCATAGTAGGGCCATTCTTAGGAACTGGGCAATCTCTGCTAATATGGCCGACCTTGTTACAATTGTAGCATCTGGTGATTCAAGGCTTCGGGCATTCTTTGATCGTGTGTCTAACCTCCTCACAGTTGAAACACTTCCCAAAGCCCAATCTGCACTCGCCCAGGTGGTACTTCAAACACTTAGGACACTGGGGAAATTTCCTGACATTTTGTATCTTCCTTCCTGTTCCTTGGCTACTCTGGCCTTCACTAGGCCTCTTCGTTCCTCTTTGTTGGTGTGGCTGGACCAACTTTTGTGGGACCTCTTTTGGTCCAGCACACTTCCTTTCAGCTTCTTCCACTTCCAGAGCAGTAGACACAACTTCACTGAATGTCAAGCCTTTAATACCACAAAATTTAACTCCTCGGTAAATCTCCGGCTTCAGCCCATGCACAAATTTGAACACCTTATCCTCGTCCCTGTGAGCAAAATGTCCAGCAAACCTGGACAGGGACTCGAATTGCCTACTATACTCGGCCACAGACCCTGTCTGCTTCAAGTTCAGAAATTCCAACTTCTTTGCAGTTTGGACAGTGCTGCTAAAATACTTCTCATAGAAAATGTCCCTGAATTGTGACCAAGTCATCGCCAAAACATCAGTGGTGGTCACTATTGTTTCCCACCAGAGTTGAGCATCACCAGCCAAATGAAATGTTGCCAACGTGACCTTGTCTCCCTCTCTAATGTTGGCATACCTAAACATACTCTCAATCTTTCTAAGCCACCCTTCAACAATAATCGGATCAGACGATTGTCCATCAAACGTGGGTGGTCGTAGCCTTCTGAATCTATCTCCAGAATGTTCATTGCTAGAACTCGAGTTGGCACTTCCTTATACCTCTCGGTTCAACAGCACACCTAACTGATCAGACTGCTGACGCACTAAGTCTGTTTGCTGACGCACCAGATCTGTCAGCTGCCTAATCATGCTAGGATCTTCCTCAGCTCTTCAGTTGGGCATCTCTCTTGGTACTCTTGGTCTTCCTGGTCATCTAGCCATTTTCTATACTCCTGTTCAAGTTTAACTACTCTCAGAAACATCTAATAACTAAAGTTAACATAAACACTTACAGTTGTTGGAGTGCTCCCATGCGACGATCGGCACTGATGAGTAATCTTTTGAACGGTTTAACTGAATGTCTCTGATACCATACTGTAACGCCCGGAGTTCTCTGAACCCAGTTCGTTACACATAATCCGAACATAACTGAGAAACTTTGGACCAAATTTAAAACTTCGCTCGAAAGTCAAAATTTGACATTTTTCTAAAGTCTCAAAACATTTAAAATCTTGCAGCGGAAATTCTTTTGAGCAAAACAGAATTAAGCAGAGCTACGAAACAATGTTTGAATAATCGGTTAAAATGTTAAGAAATAATTCGGCCAGAAGAGATCAAGACATAAGCGTGAAAACTTGAAAATCGTAAGAGTCAAACACATCTGCCGATAAGCAAAGTCAACGAAAAAGGGGCGGAAACAGAAACTGAAGGCTTCCATCGATCACAAAACGACAAAACTTATTATACACTTCTACCGATGACATAAGCCGGATGATTCACTCATCTAACTCACACCGATCACAAAACGACTAACTTATTATACGCTGCTACCGATGATGTAAGCCGGATGATTCACTCATCTAACTCACACCGATCACAAAATGACAAAACTTATTATACACTTCTACCGATGACGTAACCCGGATGAATCACTTATCTAACTCACACTGATCACAAAACGACAAACTTATTATACGCTGCTACCGATGACGTAAGCCGGATGATTCGCTCATCTAACTCACACCGATCACAAAACAACAAAAGCCTTCACTCACAAAATAAAAACACATCGCCCGATCACTAAACAACAAATTTACTGCCTACATCTTCCGATGGCTTTTACTGAAGACATCATCCGATGGCCTCTACTGAAGACATTCTTCCGATGACGTCAGTTGGATGATTCAATCCTCCAACATCTGTCGGCGGACAAAACACCCAACTTCTACCGATAGACCAAAAAGAGACTCTAATAAGGAGCAAACCCGACTGCTAAACGATTTTTGTATATTTTGCTGAAATCATTCTGACCAACACAAATCCACAATTCTTAAAAATTCAAAATAGCAAGCTACAATCGAAATCAAATCATATTTCTAAATCCAGAAAAGAAGTTCACAGAAGCGTTAAAAGCAGTATCAAACTTCTACTATCATTTAAAATTCTCAGAACACTTCATTAGAATACCTAACCACTGAAAACTCTCATTCAGACAAAAGTTAAACCGTCTCATCAGAGCGCCTAACCGTAGCATAGAAGTGCTCCTCCAACTTCACCTATTCCTCAGCAAATTCAGGGAATTCACCTGTTGAATGCTCAGCACCTACATCACAAAACTCATATATTAGCCTAATGCTAAGTAAGTAAAGCAGTAATGAATGAAATGCTGAACATAAATTCCTAAACATGGAAATTTCTACTTTCTCATCTCAGTTGCATATGCATTCGTTTCTGATCTGATCCCCCTGTGAAATTGGGAGTTGGATCACTTCTCCCAAAGTCATACGTCCTCTCTCTCGATTAAGGGACGGATTAGTTCCCTTAACAAACTGTTCAGATCCCCCTGTGAAATTGGGGTTTGGATCACTTCCCCCAAAGCCATACATCCTCTCTCTTGATTAAGGGGCGGATTAGTTCCCTTAACAACTGTTACAGTCTGTTCATTCCTTACCATGTCATTTCATGTAAATTCATTTTCGTATACTTTCAAAATATGATGCATGACATACAAACACAATCAAGCATACACAATCCTACTGTTTTGTGATATAGTCCCGAAGGCACAAGTATACTTCACTTACCTGGCTCTCCTGGAATTGCTCGGTTTCAAACTACTTCAGAAGTTTTGTTCACCTAAGTCATAAACAGAATATTAATTAGATTCCTACTAAGCCTCATTCTAATCTATCCAGAAATCTAGGGAAACAAGTTTAGAAGTTTAGTTCATAGCACATTCCCGATTTACCACAAAACCTGTACTAGCTTACCCATACAGCATTCACAAAACTCACATTTATACTCTCTCCAATCATCGATAGCTACCAGTACAGCAAGAAATCGAAATAGGGCGCACCTAGTTCGGAGAAGATTCGAGTAGAAGAATCGCCTAGAGAGCTCTGCTGCTTGAGCTGAAGACCGAAAGAGAGAAAATAGGGAATAGTGGCGGCTACAGTGCATTAAACCCAAACTTCTTTCCTTAAATACGTTATTCACTTTTAAATTTTCAATTACTCTTATGCCCTTGCCTAGTCATCCACTAACCCTACTTTTATTATTGCCATTTAAAGTGTACCATTAATTAAAAGAATATAGAATTAATCCGATAGAACCAGGTGTTACAAACTGGGTGGAATTTCTTAGAGAAAAATCCGACACTTTCAAAGCTTTCAAATCTTTGTGTCTCCGACTCCAACATGAAAAAGATTGTATTATCATGAAGATTATGCACATCCGCAGTGATCACGGGAGAGAATTTGAAAACTCTGAATTTTCAGACTACTGTAATCAGTATGGTATATTTCATGAGTTCTCAGTACCTAAAACTCCTCAACAAAATGGAGTTGTGGAGAGAAAAAATCGAACTATTGCGAAGATGTCACGAGTGATGTTACATGAGAAGAATATTCCACAAAAATTCTGGGCTGAAGCTATGAACACTGCTTGTTATACTATAAATCGGGTTTATCTCCGTGGATGAACTTCATTGACACCTTATGAAATATGGAAAGGTAAAATCTCAAATCTTAATTATTTTCATCCTTTCGGTAGTACTTGCTATGTATTGAATGACAGAGAACATAGAGGGAAACTAGACCCCAAGAGTGATGAAACTATTTTCTTGGGGTATGCTACAAATAGTCGTGCTTATCGAGTTTACAACAAAAGGACTCGAAATGTCGTAGAATCTGCAAATGTTCAAGTGGATGATTCTCTGGAATCAGTTGTTACTCACATAGACAACGAAGTACAGAATTCAAATGATGAAAAATTCGATGTTTCAACCAGTTTTACAGGTGATGTTACGAGTAGTGTCACGGATCAGGATGCACAAATTGATGAAGTAACTACCTCGGATCAACGACAACCATCCACGCGTGTCCAGAAAAATCATTTTGCAGATGACATTATAGGAGATCTAAATGATGGTATTCAAACCAGAGACAAACCAAGAGTCAACTATAGTGAAATGATTCAATTTGCATGCTTTACATCCTCAATTGAGCCCAAAAATGTGAAAGAAGCCTTGTTAGATGAATATTGGATTGATACTAATGCAAATCTACTTGGTTATTGTGATGCTGATTGGGCTGGGAGTTTGGATGATCGAAAAAGTACCTCCGGTGGATGTTTTTATTTGGGACATAACTTGGTGTCTTGTTTCAACAAGAAGCAATATTCAGTCTCTCTATCTACTGCCGAGGCAGAATATATTGCAGCTGGTAGTAGCTGTACTCAGCTCCTCTGGATGAAACAAATGCTGAAAGATTACGGTGTCACGCAGGATGTCATGACACTCTATTGTGACAATATGAGCGCCATCAATATTTCCAAGAATCCGGTTCAACATTCTCAAACAAAGCATATAGATATTCAACATCATTTTATTAGATCTCTTGTGGAAGAAAAAATTATTACTTTGGAGCATATGGTAATGGAAAAACAAATTGCGGATATCTTAACCAAAGCTTTGGATGGTGTAAGATTTGAAGAATTAAAGTCTGCCTTAGGCCTCTGTGTCATGTGAAGAAATACTTCTGGTTGTAAGTTTTTCTTTGCTTTCATAAAAAAAAAAAAATTGTTAGCATTTTTGCCACTTGTTTTAGGCAACTTCTTTATTAGCTAATATTTTTTCGATTTTAGTCTACAACTCCTTGCATGACACATGATCTATTATGAAGATTTCGGCTGATTCTGTGAAAATTGGGTTTATTTCCAAATTTGAGTAAAAATTTATAGTTTCTTTCTATAAAGATTTTGGCAGATTTTATGGGAACTGGGAGATAATTTATTCCATATTTAGAGAGATATTGGTAGAATTTGATCTGATTGCCTCTTGAGTTTATTTATTTGAAGATTTTAGATTTATTTTCCAAACTTTATGGGAATTAGAAGATTTTTCTGGAATTTGAAGAATTATTATGATTCTTTTCAAATATGAATTTATGGTTTATTTACATAAACACTTCAAACGGCATTTTATCTTTCTCACTCACAACCAGTTCAAGGGTTCACTGTTCATCAAATTTTTCTCTTCTCAAGATTATGGTTTTCTTGATGATCTTAACAGAAAAAGGTCGGGTAAGATAATTGCAAATGATGTTTTTGAGGAACAGAAAGAAAGAAGTTACAGGTCTAATTGATGATCTTGAAGGAAAAATATCTCAAGATGATTTTGTTGATGATATTTTTGAGAAACAGAGGTCTGCCAATAAATCTCAAGCTGATGATGATGTGGACAACCAAAGATGTTGCTGACTCTAATGAAGAAGTTGATGATTCTATTGAAGAATTTGCTGATGCTGAAACTCAGGTTCCTTCTACACCTTCTGATAATGATCTACCTGGTGTCACTTCTGATGTCATGACTGCAGCGGAAACTGAAACTAGTTTTACTCAAAATGACCAGTTACCAGAATTCGGGTTTGTTATTAATTGAATACAGTGTTTAACCATACTCTTTTGTTGCTGGATTTTCTCTTTTGCTGATGGATTCTTTCTATGCTGAGCTGGATATTTAATCTTCTTTTATCTTTTTGTCCTTTTCTGGCAAAAAGGGGAAGTAATTTAGAAGGTTTGTGTTTACACTGATTGTTGGGATATGGATATTTTATGTCATGAACAGTGTGGAGCTTCGATGACTCTACATCCAGCATTCAGGGGGAGTTCTCGATTTTGCCAAAAAATGCCAAAGGGGGAGATTGTTAATGTAAATATATGTTAGCATAGATTTGTTTGGAAAAATTAATTAAAGTATTTACTTTGATTATCTTGAAAATTAAATAAAGATTGCAGTATTATTCAGTTACAAGGCAGACAGATTTTGTGGAGATTATGATACCAAAACTATGCACAATATTTGCTTTTGGTAACCTTGAAAATTAAGGAAAGCTAGTTACTTAGAAATCAAGTTATCAATTATATTTATCTATGGAAGGCCGATTTGAAGTTTATGAATTCTGTATATCATAACATAGAGCAAGATTCGTGATCCAACTATTCAGTGATTCAAATCTATTTTATTCTGGTACTTTTCATAAATATCGCATAGAGTGTCACGACTTCAGATTTTGTGATTGTAGTTTCCTTATATTGTGATTTCTGTTTTGGAACAAAAATCTGTTGCAGATATATTTAAACATCTACCCTTCACAGAAGACGTGCGCGGATTATTGATTACTCTCTAATATTTCTTGTGCCGCAAGTCGTCATTATTTTCCTCCCTCACATTTCTGCGTTTGAGTTGTTATTGATTGTTTCGGTCTCTGTTGACTGTTTTCCACACTCTACCTTTTGGTGGCTTTCATTGTTTAAATGAGTGTGGTGATGTGCATCCTAAGACAACGATTGGTGTCACAAGCGGTGTCATAGGAGTGTTCTTCTTATTCTTCATTAAAGCTCAGTCTCGAGAGGAGGCTGCATTCAAACTCAGGAGGAGTTCTGTTTATTGACAAGGGGAGCTTGTCGTTCTTGATCGTGGGCAAGGGGAAGATTGTTAACTTAAAGTATGTTTTAGAGTTAATATGTATTTTTAATGATGAATATTTTTATTCAAATTTCCGTTGATTGATGATAATGTCGATAATAAGTAAAGGAAATATTCTTTTACTGCTTCTCATTGAAAATACCCTTTAAGAGAGATATTTAATCTTACTAACGTGTGTGTTCAAGATTTTTTAGTCTTTAATAAACCTTTAGACCTTAAAATTAAATGTTTGCAAAAATACCTTTAAAGTGTCAACCAAAGTGACAGAGTTTCGACCACTAATCATATTTACAAAACTCCAGAAAATGTCAAGTTTCAATCGGATAGTGCTAGTGTCGACCGCATAAACTAATGCATAAATTCAAAAGTTTTAAGTGTCGACCATACAGTGATAGTTTCGACTGCATGAACAAAGGAAAAAATTCTCGAAAACTACAAGCGTCGACCGGACAGTGCTAGTGTTAACCATAGGATCAAATCCAGAACTTTCATAAGCCTTAAAGTGTCGACCGAGTTGTTTAACGACTTTTAAAATAACACACAACGTCAACAAAGTGTCGACTGAGCAAGAGGAATTGTTGATCGCACTAGCTTTTTTTCTGAAGACACTTATAAATAGAAGAATGAAGACTCATGAAAACCACCGAATCTGAAAAATTGCAGTGAAGTTCTGCCGAATCAAAACTTGAGAATCTCTTCCTTCAATTGATCTCTCACCTCTTCTAGTTCATCAACTTGTGATTGTATTCATTGAGAGTGTGTGAGATTTGTATTCTTCAATATTTCGATCTCATTACTATTTGTGAACTTGTAAAAGGTGACGCTCTGAAGAAGAGTCTTGTAAGGAATTGATTGACGCCCGAAAGATCAATCGAGTGAACTCAAGAAATTGAGATTGAGAGGAATCTTCGAGGAAGAGCCTTGAACGCAGACGTAGGCAAGATTGACCGAACCGTGTTAACAACTCGGTTACATCTTTTCTCTCTAAACTCTTTAGAATTTGCTCACTATAAGTTTTAACTCTGAAAAATTAATTTTATTGCATGAGAATATCACTAAACTTGAACTTGTACAAATTAGTAAGATAATCACAAAAAAGTTTTTAATAATCTAATTCACCCCTCTCTTAGGTTATTTTTGACCTTACACTATTGTGTGAACAAAGTTTTTATTGGTCAAATTGAACCCAAGAATTTGATGAGGCCAAAATTAATGACAAATATATAATGGTCATGGAAGATGAATTTAACCAATTTGAGAGGAACAAAGTGTGGTATCTAGTCCCTAGACCCAAAAAACACTCTATTATTGAAACTAAATGAGTGTTCAAGAAAAAATATGACGAAAACAAGGTTGTTGTAAGAAACATGGCTAGATTACTTGCAAAGAATATCAACCTACAATTCTAACAGCAGTCCATTGTACAAAATATCATATCATTCTATCATCAATACAACCAGTGTATATATATATATATAAAAACCTAGAACAATACATGTCCTTGAACCTTATATCATCAAACAACTGTCCATATACCATTAAACATAACGTAAACAAGTCATCGAGCGATATATCACCAGCCAATATATCTCCCGAAAGAACCCTCTAGCTGGCTCCCTCGGTTGTCATAAGTCTGTTCGGCGGCCTCAATGTCTAGCGCTCTCGCTACAATCTCAGCATAGGGCACATTCTGCACCCCTGATATAATGAAACTTTTTCTGATCCCCTGAATTAGCCCTTGCATAAACCGACGCACCTTATCCTCATCAACACTGACCTGGTGTGGTGCGAACCGGGATAGGGCCTCAAACCTTCTGACGTATTCGGCAACTGAACCAGCCTGTCTCAATTGCATGAACTCCATCATTTTTGCCTCCCGTACTGTATGGCTAAAATATTTGTCATAAAATATGGCTTTAAACCGCTCCCAGCTCATCACGGTCACATCTATGGTCGCCTTGATCGTATCCCACCAAAAACGGGCATCCAGTGCCAAGTGATAGGCAACGAACCTATGCTCACGTATGCCAGCATATCCTCCATAGTTCGAATCCACTCCTCGGCTAAAGAGGGATCCGATGATTGTCCGTTGAACACTGGGAGTTGTAGTTTTTGAAACCTCTCCATTCCTCGATTATTAGGAGTTGCCACCTCCTGAGCTCTATTGCCCTCTCGGTTAATCAGCGTATCGAGCTGTTGAGACTGTCTTTCTACGTGTTGAGCCTATCGTTCTAAGTGTTGGGATTGTTGAGCTATAAATTCTCTCAACTAGTCTATCGTGTCATCTCTCTCATCTCTATCGTTTCCTCGGCGTATCATTTTGTAAACCTATAAAAGTTAAAGACAACATATCTAAGAAATCGAAATAAAAGAAACCGTATAACGTACTTACAGTTGAAAAAGCATGTCAGTGTAGTGGCTTGCACAGTCGAGCAGTCTACAGAACCGATTTTAAAATCTGGTGGCTCTGATACCATAGCTGTAGCGACCCTTATCCGTACCCTTAATTTTTCGTAAAATTTTTCATTTTATAACATTAAGTAATTTTAACTTCGTAGGCTTTAAATCGAAATCTAATTTATTGAAATTGTCTTGAAAATCATTTAAAGAAAACATATTAAATAATAGAAAACATTCGGCCAAATAGTCATGGGCATAAAAGGCATTTCACCCAAAAATTGTGTGGTCGATCGATCGGCTGCGGCATTTTCATGCCAGGCGATCGATCGCCTGATCGATCGCCCCTGGCATCGCACATGAGCTGATCGATCGCCTTCATCAAGCGATCGATCAACACACGCTCTGGAATTTCTTACAGAGTGTAGCCAAAGAAGGCCGATCGATCGCCCTTTCTGGCGATCGATCGGCACACTCTCTGGATTTCGAAGTCCAGAGAGTCGCCTTCCTTTTCATTCCCTTTCTTTCTTCCTGCACAACACACTTTCCATTCCTTTCCTCTCATCAACTATCGCTTTAACTTATCAACACTCTACTATCCTCTTACCTTTCTCATTCCACCAATCACCTAAGAACCCACTCAAACATATTTAAAACGTATTAAAATTTCATGAAAACGAACTGCGTGGTTTGGTTTAAAAACTAAACAATTCCTCCTATTTAAAAGAAAACACCAAGAAGTTCAAGTAAAACTTTAAAATCAACATTATCACTTAGACTTTACGATTTGTCCTCAAACCATTTTCAATTGTAATATTCTATGCCCAGCACGCTCCCACGGGCATCCTCCTTCATTCTGTGGGTTTGTCTGGCAGAGCGACATCGTCCTCACCTTGCTGAAAGTCACCTACACCATACAGACGCCTATGAGATAAAATTTCAGTAAATTCTACGTAAACGTCTATGCATTAACATGTATATGCTATCCGACAAGCTGAAATCGGAAGGATCCTCGGACGTCATGCTCAAACGATGCTTCTCACACTTCAAGTCTTCCTGTTGAGCTTCCCGTACTTTATCAAATATCGGCGGCCTAAGAGAGATGTTCGCGAGCATAGTGAAGAAGTCTGCCACGATCTCCACATCAAACCTCTTAATCTCAGACTTCAACATCACCGACATCGCTACAAGGGAAGGCTGACTCGCAGTAGGCAACTTGCTCAAGGCATCTGCAACTTTATTTGCTTTTTTTGGGTGGTATTTGATTTTGAACTCATAGTCCTTAACAAACTCCAACCACCTTCGTTGTCGCATATTTAGCTCCTTCTGTGTAAACAAATATTTGAGACTCTTGTGGTCTGAGAACACCTCGCATTGCTGCCCATACAGATAGTGTCTCTAAATCTTTAACGCAAAGACTACTGCTGCTAGTTCTAAATCATGCGTCGGATAATTGTGCTCATACGGCTTCAACTGCCGAGAAGCATACGCAATAACTTTCCCCTCCCGCATAAGCACACATCCAATCCAACCTTCGACACATCAAACTATACGCTGAACTTGTCACCTTCAACTGGCAGTGTCAAAACGGGAGCCGTGGTCAATCTCTGTTTTAGCTCTTGAAAGCCCTTCTCACATGTAGCTGACCATATGAACTTCTCATTCTTTCTTGTTAAGTGCGAAAGAGGAACTGCGATCTTCGAAAATCCCTTAATAAATTTCCTGTAATACCCGACCAATCCGAGAAACCCACATACCTCACGCACATTCTTAGGTTGCGGCCACTCTTTAACAACTTGTATTTTGGCCAGATCTACTGAAACTCCTTCCTGAGATATGATGTGGTCGAGAAAGTTCACTCGGTCAAGCCAAAATTCACACTTGGACAATTTCGGGTAAAGTTGGTGTTGTTTCAAAATTTCCAGGACGATTCGAAGTTGCTCTTCGTGCTCCTCTCTTGTCTTCGAATAAACCAAGATGTCGTCGATAAAAACAACAACAAACTTGTCCAAATATTCCTTGAAGACACGATTCATTAAATCCATAAATGCCGCTGGGGCATTCGTAAGTCCAAAAGATGTAACAAGGAACTCGTAGTGCCCATACCTTGTCCGAAAGGCCGTCTTTTGAATATCCTCCCTCCTGACCTTCAACTGATAATAATCCGAGCGTAGGTCGATCCTTGAAAACACTCGGGCACCTTGCAGCTGGTCAAACAAATCATCTATTCGGGGCAACGGGTACTTGTTCTTCACTGTCAATTTATTCAACTCTCGATAGTCGATGCACATCCTGAGAGTTCCATCCTTTTTCTTAACAAACAGCACTGGCACACCCCATGGAGAAAAGCTAGGTCGGATGAATCCCTTATCCAACAATTCTTCTAGCTGAGACTTCAATTCCTTCAATTCAATAGGCGCCAATCTGTACGGATTCTTAGATACAGGTTCTGAACCTGGATATACATCAACTACGAACTCTATCTCCTGGTCCGGTGGCATTCCGGGAAGATCATGGTGAAAAATCTCCGCAAACTCCCTGACAATCGGGTTGTCACTTGGCGTTACCCCATTATGTAATTGAGTGTCGACCACAGTGACCATATAAACTGAGCATTCGCCTCTAAACTGCTCTCTGACCTTCATCGAGTAGGAAGTTGGTAATCCACTCAATCTATTCATTGCCTGGTAAGCAAATTCTTCTTTACCCGAGGGTCGAAAAGTCACCAACCTGGATCGACAATCGATGGTGGCGAAATGGCGAGATAGCCAATCCATTCCCAAAATAAGATCATACTGCTCTATGCTCATAGCTATCAACCGGGCATAAAGGGTGTTGTTCCCAACAGAGACGACATTGCCCTGATAGATGTGATCTGACTGCATAAACTCCCCTGAAGGCAGCATTACTCGATACTCGTACTCTGCTAACTCAAGCACTATCTTCAGTCTAGCTACGCATGCAGTAGAAATAAACGAGTGCGTAGCACCCGTGTCTATAAATGAAAATACGGCTACTCCCGTGACCAAAATAGTACCTGCAATAACGGAGGGCTGAGCCTCGTCGTCAACATCGCTGGGTTCAATAAAAGTAAATATTCTCGGGGCCACTCTTCTTTGATCGGTAGCTGCCCTTGGACAGTTCTGAGCAAAAGGGCCTACCTCTCCACATCTATAACAACTGTTCGTGCCCAATCGACAAGGGCCGTAGTGTTCCTTCCAGCATTTGGGACAAATAGGCTTTTGAGTAGCCCCCTGGGATTGCTTCCCCTTGCCTTGATCGCCTTTACCATCATAGGGTCTTTTTACACCCCTCTGTTGTTGTTGTGGCTGTCCCCTCGATTGCCAGTCCTTGTTCTGAGGTCGTGGCTGTATCTCCCAAAAGAACCCTCTAGCTGGCTCTCTCGGTTGTCATAAGTCTGTTCGGCGGCCTCAATGTCTAGCGCTCTCACTACAATCTCAGCATTGGGCACATTTCGCACCCTTGATATAATGACATTTTTTCTGATCCCCTGACTTAGCCCTTGCACAAACCGACGCACCTTGTCCTCATCAACACTGACCTGGTGTGGTGCGAACCGGGATAGGGCCTCAAACCTTCTGACGTATTCGGTAACTGAGCCAGCCTGTCTCAATTGCACGAACTCCATTATTTTTGCCTCCCGTACCGTATGGCTAAAATATTTGTCATAAAATATGGCTTTAAACCGCTCCCAGCTCATCGCGGTCACATTTATGGTTGCCTTGATCGTATCCCACCAGAAATGGGCATCCAGTGCCAAGTGATAGGCAACAAACGCAACTTTCTCCCCATCCCCTATGCTCGCGTATGCCAGCATATCCTCCATAGTTCGAATCTACTCCTCGCTAAAGAGGGATCTAACGATTGTCCGTTGAACACTGAGGGTTGTAGTTTTTGAAACCTCTTCATTCCTCGATTACTAGGAGTTGCCACCTCCTCATCTCTATTACCCTCTCGGTTAATCAGCGTATCGAGCTGTTGGGACTATCTTTCCACGTGTTGAGCCTGTCGTTCTAAGTGTTGGGATTGTTGAGCTATAAATTCTTCAATTGGTCTATCGTGTCATCTCTCTCATCTCTATCGTTTCCTCGACGTACCATTTTGCAAACCTATAAAAGTTAAAGACAATATATCTAAGAAATCGAAATAAAAGAAACCGTATAACGTACTTACAGTTGAAGAAGCATGTCCGTGTAGTGGCTTGCGCAGTCGAGTAGTCTACAGAACCGATTTTAAAACCCGGGGCTCTGATACCATAGCTGTAGCGACCCTTATACGTACCCTTAATTTCATGTAAAATTTTTTATTTTATAACATTAAGTAATTTCAACTTCGTAGGCTTTAAATCGAAATCTAATTTATTGAAATTGTCTTGAAAATCATTTAAAGAAAACATATTAAATAATAGAAAACATTCGACCAAATAGTCATGGGCATAAAGGGCATTTCGCCCAAAAATTGTGTAGCCGATCGATCGGCTGCGGCATTTTCATGCCAGGTGATCGATCGCCCCTAACGATCACACATGAGCCGATCGATCACCTTCATCAGGCGATCGATCGGCACACGCTCTAGAATTTCGTCCAGAGCATAGCCAAAGAGGGCCGATTGATCACCCTTCTGGCGATCGATCGGCACACTCTCTGGATTTCGAAGTCCAGAGAGTTGCCTTCCTTTTCTTTCCCTTTCTTTCTTCCTGCACAACACACTTTCCATTCCTTTCCTCTCATCAACTATCATTTTAACTTATCAACACTCTACTACCCTCTTACCTTTCTCATTCCACCAATCACCCAAGAACCCACTTAAACATATTTACAACGTATTAAAATTTCATGAAAAAAAACTGCGTGGTTCGATTTAAAAACTAAACAATTCTTCCTGTTTAAAAGAAAACACTAAGCAGTTCCAGTATAACTTTAAAATCAACATTATCACTTAGACTTTACGATTTGTCCTTAAACTATTTTCAATTGTAATATTCTAAGCTATTTCACCAAAATGCATATCTATACAATTTCTACCCATATCTAGCCCAAAATACCTTTACGTCGTTCCCCCACTGGTCGAAATACGCGCCGACTACCCAGCACGCTCCCACGGGCATCCTCCTTCAATCTGTGGGTTCGTCTGGAAGAGCGACGTTGTCCTCACCTTGCTGAAAGTCACCTACACCATACAGACGCCTGTGAGATAAAATCTCAATAAATTCTACGTAAATGTCTATGCATGAACATGTATATGCTATGCTATGAAATAGTCCGTCCATGTCAATTCACATATCAGTACGTGTCATTCTATGGTTATCGAAAATGCTCGACAGATGGATGGGCACGTGATGAGAACCACGGGTATATGAAACCCGAGACCCTTCAACAACGCGGAATAGAAACTCAGGAACGCCTTTGAAATCAAGTATGAGGAACTTGACCCCAATCGAACCTTGCCGACGGAACCAAAGTTATCAAACAAGGAGCTTGACCCGTAACTGAACTTGTTGTTAGAACCAAAGCTATCAAGTTGATCTTTCAAGTTTTGACCTGAAGAAGATCTAGTTCTTCACAAAGAACCAAAGAGAAAATTCTCACAAAGAGTAACTCAAAATCATTTATTGCTTAATAATGTTGAAGAGCCTATGCCTTTAAATAGGCTACAAAATATCCTAAAAGTAATTAGGAAATATTACTAAAACGATAATTAGGAAACTTTCTAAAACAATACTTAGGAAAACTTTCTAAATCTATGATTAGGAAAGCTTTCTAAAACTATAATTAAGAAACTTTCTAAAATTATAATTAAGAAACTTTCTAAAACTAGAATTAAAAAACTTTCTAAAACTATAATTAAGAAACTTTCTAAAACTATAATTAGGAAATAATTTCTTGCCAAATTTGTTTTGTTGTTGTGCTTCCATCTCTCTTGCCCCTAATCTTTGGGTAGTTTTCAAGTATCTTCGGCCTTCTTTTCTTCCCAAGCATCCTCTTCAATACTTAACAAATTTATTAATTTCAGCTCTTTTTGTAAAGAATCTTTTTCTTGGATTTCTATAATCAATCCATTTAAGACTTTTTGCATTTTCTTGATTCTTGATCTTGTCATTGGACCTCCAATATCTTGACATGGATCTTTAACTTTGGGCTTGAAGTTGGTTGCACTCTGATTCACATCATTCCCTCTCTCCTCGAAAAGATTCGTCCTCGAATCCCCTGCATCATATAATGATAAGTCAGAAACATTAAAAGTAGCACTTACATTACCATATTCACCAGGTAAATCAATCTTGTAAGCATTGTCATTGATGCGTTCCAACACTTGGAAGGGTCCATCTCCTCGAGGTTGCAACTTGTTCTTTCTTTTGTTGGCAAATCTTTCTTTCCTTAAGTGAATCCAAACCCAATCTCCAGGTTCGAAAATAACTTTCACACGATGCTTATTTTCTTGTCTTGCATAATGTTCATTCTTTTTCTCAATGTTTTTCCTTACCCTTGCATGTAGTTCCCTAACAAATTCGGCTCTTTTCTTTCCATCAAAATTAACAAACTCGTTAGTTGGCAAAGGTAACATATCCATTGGAGTTATAGGATTAAAACCATAAACAATTTCAAATGGTGAATAAGATGTAGTAGAATGAACAACCCTATTATATGCAAATTCAACATGTGGTAAACATTTTTCCCATTGTTTTAAGTTCTTAGAAATAATGGCTCTCAATAAAGTAGAAAGTGTTCTATTTACTACCTCGGTTTTTCCATCCGTTTGAGGGTGTGCTACGGTTGAGAATAAAAGTTTAGTGCCTAACTTATTCCACAGAGTTCTCCAAAAGTGACTCAAAAATTTAACATCTCGATCACTCACAATAGTTTTAGGTAAGCCATGTAACCGGACAATCTCTTTAAAGAATAAATCCGCAACATGTGTAGCATCATTAGTTTTTGAACATGAAATAAAATGTGCCATCTTATTAAACCTATCAACAACAACAAAAATACTATCCTTTCCACTTTGAGTTCTCGACAAACTATAACAAAATCCATAGAAATATCAATCCAAGGTTGAATAGGTATTGGGAGAGGAGTATACATTCCATGTGGTTTGATTTTTTATTTAGCTTTTCTACACTCAATACATTTATCACAAATTAATTGCACATCATATCTCATCTTAGGCCAATAGAAATGCTCACATAAAACATCCAAAGTTTTGCTTACTCCAAAATGTCCCATTAATCCACCTCCATGAGTTTCTCTTACAAACAATTCTCTCAAAGAACACTTAGGAATACAAAGCTTATCTTTCTTAAATAGATAACCGTCATGCCTATAATAATCACCATATGCAACTTTTTTACATAATTTCCAAATTTCACTAAAATCTAAATCTACTACATATAATTCTTTAACAAGTTCAAATCCAAGCAATTTAGATTGTAAGGAGGTTACGAGTACATACCTTCGAGACAATGCATCGGCCACTACATTTTCCTTACCCTTTTTACATTTGATCACGTATGGAAATGTTTCAATGAATTCCATTCATTTTGCATGCCTTTTGTGTAGTTTTCCTTGCAACTTCAAGTGCTTCAAACTCTCATGATCGGAATGAATAATAAATTCTTTTGGCCACAAATAATGTTGCCACGTTTGAAGTGCTCGAACTAAGGCATACAATTCCCTGTCATATGTGGGGTAGTTCAAAGCCGCTCCATTAAGCTTCTCGCTAAAGTAAGCAATACGCTTGGAATCCTGCATTAAAACACCACCAATACCTTTTCTCGACGCATCACATTCAATCTCAAAAGCTTTATCAAAATTAGGTAAAACAAGTAATGGTGCATTAGTAAGTTTACCTTTTAGGAGATTAAAAGCTTGTTCATGTATTTCAGTCCACTTAAATTCAACATTCTTCTTTACAAGATCATTTAAGGGAGCCGCAATGGTGCTAAAATCTTTAACAAACCTCCTGTAAAAGCTTACTAATCCATGAAAACTTCTTACCTCGTTGGCATTCTTTGGTCTTGGCCATTCCTTAATTGCCTTAACTTTTTCTTCATCCACCGATACTCCACTTGAGCTAACTACAAAACCAAGAAACACTACCGAATCCATGCAAAATGTGCACTTCTTTAAGTTAGCGTATAGTTGATTTTCTCGTAAAGCATTAAAAACTAAATTCAAGTGTTTAACATGTGCATCTTGAGTTTTACTATAAACCAAGATATCATCAAAGTACACAACAACAAACTTTCCAATAAAAGATCTCAACACATGATTCATCAATCTCATAAAAGTACTTGGTGCATTAGACAAACCAAATCGCATTACTAACCACTCATAAAGACCATATTTAGTTTTAAAGGCAGTTTTCCATTCATCTCCCTCTTTCATGCGAATTTGATAATATCCATTCTTTAGATCAATTTTTGAAAATAAGCATGCACCATGTAACTCATCAAGCATATCATCCAATCTAGGAATAGGGTGTCGATACTTTACCGTGATCTTGTTGATAGCTCGACAATCAACACACATTCGCCAAGTTTCATCTTTCTTCAGAACTAAGATGACGGGAACTGAGCATGGACTAAGGCTTTCCTTTACAAATCCTTTCTCCACTAGTTCATCCACTTGCTTTTGAATTTCCTTAGTTTCTTTGGGATTAGCTCGATATGCCGGTCGATTAGGAATTGATGCTCCTGGCATGAAATCTATTTGATGTTCAATCCCTCTCAACGGAGGTAACCCTTTCGGTAATTCTTCAAGAAACACATCCTCAAATTCCTGCAAAAGAAAAGAAACAACACTCGGAATAGATTGAGTTAGCTCATTAGTCGCAAGATAAACATCTTTGTACAACAATACAAGTACTTCTTGCCTCGCTATCATCCAACTTTTAACCTTACTTTTTCTTGCCATTCCACTTATTCTCCCACTCTCCTCTTGTTTTCTCTCAATCTCGTTTTTTCTCTCTTTGCACTATTTTTTCTCTCTTTCACTCTTCTTTTCACTCACTCTATTCTCTTCTTTTTCATGTTTTTTCTCACTCAATGACTTTTCTCTCTTTTTGAATTCTTTTGCAATCCTATATTGATCCTCACTAGCCTCCCATGATTTTAGTGGTTTGAGAATTATCTTCCGACCATTTTGATCAAAGGAGTACTCATTCTTGAAACTATTGTGCTTGACGTTTCTATCAAATTGCCATGGTCTCCCCAAAAGGATATGTGTGTAGCTTGCATGGGTACTACATCGCAAAGAACCTCATCTTTGTACTTACCAATTACGATTCCAACCTTCACTTGCTTAGTTACTTTCACTTCTCCACAATCACTCAACCATTATAGCTTGTATGGCTTAGGATGCTTAACAGTTTCCAAGCTCAATTTTTCTACTAATAAAGTGCTAGCAACATTAGTACAACTCCCACTATCAATTATCAAACTACATATCTTGTTATTCACGTGGCATCTAGTGTAAAATATATTTTCCCTTTGCACTTTATCTCCATCCTCATTGGCTTGAACGTTGAGTATACGTCTAGTGATCAACAATTCTCCTCTCACGGGTTCCTCTATATCCACGTTGCTACAATCTTCTAATAGTGACATTTCATCGTCACTTGAACTTACACTTGCTATATCACCATTATCCAAAATAATCATAGCTCTTTTATTCGGACAATTAGAATAAATATGACCAAAACCTTGACATCTAAAACATTTGATCTCTCGAGACTTAATAGGAGTGGAAGTCTCGGTTTTACCTTTTATGGGGGTGGTATTCGATGTCGTGGTTTTCCCTTTGAACTCCTCCTTCGGTCTTGAATTAGGCTTATCACTCCTCCAATTAGATTTCCATGAAGAGTTTGGGGTTGATCCGATCTTAGAGTTCCTTGATTTCAATTGCCTCTCAACTTTGATGGACTTGTGCAACAATTCTTCTAAATCCACATAATGATGCAAATCCACAATGTCAGCGATTTCTCTATTTAAACCTCCAATGAATCGTGTCATTGTCGCTTCAACATCCTCGTCCACTCTAGCCCTTACCATGGCTACCTCCAACTCTTTGTAATATTCCTCTACACTTTTGATTCCCTGAGTCAAACCTTGTAGTTTCCTACACGCATCTCGATAATAGTGGTTAGGAATAAATCTTTTGCACATTTGTACCTTCATATCATCCCATGTGCGTATGGGTTGTTCTCCATACCTTTTTCGTGTTTTCACTAATTGATCCCACCATATGCTTGCATAATCCGTGAATTCCATCGACACTAATTTGATCTTTTTCTCCTCAGTGTAGTTATGACATTCAAACATCTGTTCAACTTTTCTTTCCCATTCTATATAAAGTTCGGGATCACTTTTACCTTGAAAAGGAGGGATGATAGTTTTGATGTTGCTTAGATTTCCATCCTCACGGTTGTTCTCGCATATCTCTCTCTTCTGTAATTGCCATCCTCGTAATCGGATTCCCCATAGTAATGCTCCATTGGTGATTTGCCCCTTTGTGAACGGCTATTAGAAGGCGACTTTATTCTTTCATACCTCATGTCTAAATTCTTAATTTGCTCTTGTATAGCCTTCATGTACATCTCCAGATCAAAGTTAGCACGTCTTTCCTCACTACTCATAATTTCAAGGAAGAAAAATAAAAATTATTAGTGAACAAAAAAAAAAGTAAGTAAACGGAACTCACTCACTCCCTCACGTGTTTACACTCGATTATATGTCTCTCCACTCGTGTTTCCCTCAAATAATGGCTTTTATATGATAGTCTCACCCTCTTGCCTTTTACCACTCAATTTTCTCTTTAAACTCTTTTTGTAAAAACCTAATCAAGAGAAAAATTCAACAAGCAAAAACAAGTAAGATCAAAGTTTTTAACTCAAAATTCTAATTTCCAAAATCGGTTAGAATCAAACAATTTAGAATAGGATGTAGGACTTCAAGAGAGTAAACTTTTCAAGAAAGGAAACTTTTACAAAAGGAAAATTTTCAAGAAAAGAAGCGTTTTACGAAAGGAAACTTTTCAAGAAAGGAAACTTTTCACAAAAGGAAACTTTTCAAGAAAGGAAACGTTTTACTAAAGGAAACTTTTCAAGAAAGGAAACTTTTCACAAAAGGAAAATTTTCAAGAAAGGAAATTGAGACAATCAAAGAAAAGAATTGAATAATCACACCAAAAAGCAAATAATGATGCATATAATGACGAAGAAGAAATTGATACTCGAGATATTGATACTCGAAATATGGAGATTTTTTTTTTTGAAAGAAGAAAACTTGACAAATAAAGAGAATCGTTGAGTTAATGACTTTTTTTTTCGAATTTCCGAATGTTTTTTTTTTTAATTTTCGGATTTTTTTTTTTCAAATTTCAATTTTTTTTTTTTTTTTTTTTTTGAATTTTCAAAGGAAGAAACTCTAGAAGAAAAAAACAATAAAAATAGAAACTTGAATCTAGGAGCCAAAGCTCTGATACCAAATGATGAGAACCACGGGTATATGAAACCCGAGACCCTTCAACAACGCGGAATAGAAACTCAGGAACGCCTTTGAAATCAAGTATAAGGAACTTGACCCCAATCGAACCTTGCCAACAGAACCAAAGTTATCAAACAAGGAGCATGACCCGTAACCGAACTTGTGGTTAGAACCAAAGCTATCAAGTTGATCTTTCAAGTTTTGACTTGAAGAAGATCTAGTTCTTCACAAAGAACCAAAGAGAAAATTCTCACAAAGAGTAACTCAAAATCATTTATTGCTTAATAATGTTAAAGAGACTATGCCTTTAAATAGGCTACAAAATATCCTAAAAGTAATTAGGAAATATTACTAAAACGATAATTATGAAACTTTCTAAAACAATACTTAGGAAAACTTTCTAAATCTATGATTAGGAAAGCTTTCTAAAACTATAATTAAGAAACTTTCTAAAACTATAATTAAGAAACTTTCTAAAACTATAATTAGGAAATAATTTCTTGCCAAATTTGTTTTGTTGTTGTGCTTCCATCTCTCTTGCCACTAATCTTTGGGTAGTTTTTAAGTATCTTCGGCCTTCTTTTCTTCCCAAGCATCCTCTTCAATACTTAACAAATTTATTAATTTCAGCTCTTTTTGGAAAGAATCTTTCTCTTGGATTTCTATAATCAATCCATTTAAGGCTTCTTGCATTTTCTTGATTCTTGATCTTGTCATTGGACCTCCAATATCTTGACATGGATCTTTAACTTTGGGCTTGAAGTTGGTTGCACTCTGATTCACATCAGCACGTCAAGTGGTTAGATAGCCCACACCATCTGAAGGGAGGAAAACCTGCTCACCAATGAATGCCAGGTCTGAACCTCATCCCTGATAACCCCATGCCATGGTTGTTTACATGATACTTTACTTGCCTTTACATGCATTTTCTTTTCGTGAAATCAATGCGTAAATTCACTTTCATGACGTTTTGAAAACCATGATACGTGAACAGTTCAATACACAATACAAACATATATAACGAGAATACCATCAAAACCATACAAGCATTTCCTATAAAACAAACTAAACCTAAACTACCCATCAAACCATAGAAAAACATTCAATACACCGACAATCTTCAACAACAAAATTCTCGACATATGGTATAGGCCAATCGGCTACAGTAAGTCACGAGAACTTACCTTGGGTCCTTAGCACACCGAGCACTTTGTCCCGAGCTTTGTCACCTAAGTCAATTCACAATGTCCTTTGTTAAAATTGAACCTAAACATTGAAATTTTGTAATCTAACGAAACTCCTAACTAAAAAAATTTCCTAAAATCCTAATTAACTTCTCTCGGGCATTTCATCAAGCAATTTACGCTCACAATTAACAAACGTCCATTAATGGAGGTTTCCAAGCTCCAAATTTTTGATTTTTCAACTTAAACATCAATACACCCAATTTTTCATCCAATAACCTTCAATAATCGTCAATACCATCATAACTAACCTTTTCTAACAAAACCCGACTATTTTCAACAAAACCTAACGAAACCCTAACTATTTAACAACCTAGAAACCGGAGATAAGCCGTTGAAAACTATAGATTCTTACCTAGAATCGCGATAGGGGAAGAAAACGCGAAGAAACTTCGAAGATCGGAGGGAGAACGATGACGAACAGTGAAGAATCGCCGTGAGGGGGGGGGGGGGAAGATCGCCGTTGGAGAGAAAGGAGAGGGAGAGAAAACGTGAAGTGTGGGAGAAAGAGGGGTTTTTTGATTTTATGCATTTGACTTGTCAGATGACAAGTTTGCCCCTCATTTGATTTTTCGTTTAACTCATCGCTGAACTATCGGTTCGGTTTCTCCAAAATCTTCTTATTTCACCAATAATTCCAACTTATTACTAGGGCTCTAATAAAATTTTCCGTTCATCAAACGGATTTAATTTACTATTTTTACGAATTAAACCGCTATGAGGTTAAAACGGAAACTTGGGCGTTATATTTCGGTTTGAATTTCTTAAATTCCCATATTTCTCCAAAAATCCATATTAATTATAAAGGTTCCATTAAAACTCTCGATTAGCAAAACGGGCATATTTCAATTATTTACAAAATTACCATTGCACGCACAATTCAAAATCTTGTAAAGCTAGGTGTTACACATGAGGAGTATCCCTCACCTTTGAATTAATCTAACCATAAAGTTGTCACGTATTAGTGATTAAAAGTGACGAGAATGAATCGTAATAAAAAGATTTTCATGGAGAAATTGCGTATTAGGTTTAGGCTTACCTTCGACAATCTCCTAAAACGAGGAGGCAACTTGCGAGTTCTAGACAAAATAATGTGTTTTTAAGGTTAAGTTTAATGCATATTTATAAAAATCTCACATGACCAGCTGATAGCATGAACCATACTGATCGCTTGCATGAACAGTACTAGTCGCCCCGCATGAACTATCACAACCCGGAAGCAGGCCTAAACAGAAACGCCGGGTTGAGCAACCCGATCTTTGGAGATAACCTAACCGCTCAGCCCAAGGCTAGGTTTGACAGCAAAAGACTTTAAACAAAATAAACCCTTGCCAACAGAAAATGGATTGAAAGCCACATAGCGATCAAATAAAAATAAGATGGTCTAGAAACTTAAATAATCAAATAAGATACTGTGTAGGAAATAAAATACCAAACACCCAATAATTTAAACAGATCCTGAATATGAAAATTAAATAACAAAAGAGGAGGACGAGAAGGAGATCCACTCCTTAACGAGCATTAGTAATATCAGCCTCCACGATCCTAACTTGGAAAATAGAGGAGAGTCTTTGGGTTGAAAGACTAACTCAGTAGGGAACCATATATTATACTCATATGCATATGAAAAACTGGTTTTATCATTTTCTTTCAAAGCCATGATCTGTTATAAAAAATATAGTGCATGGAGTTACGTTCAAAAATGTTTTCTCTTTTCAAAACAGGCTCCACAAGCCAAGGATTTCAAATCGTTAAATCTTTTTTACCATTTTAAAAACAGTTTCAACAAGCCATGAGTGAGGCAATTTCAAAAATGTTGATACATACATAGATAGGTGCACATAAACTACGTCATCACCATTTTTGTTAGAAAACACCAATGAAAAAGGAGTGTCACACAAGGATACCCTCCAGTACACTATCACAGAAAGGTGGTGATCCAAAGACCCAACAATGTCTCATGAGTCAGATAGGAGCTGAAAAATGATGGTGATCCGAAGATCCAACAACGTCACCTGGGATACTAGCGAGTAACTCAACGAGGTACAACCCGTGAATCAAATGATGGCCAGCGAGCAAGATCCAGCACGACACCATCTATATAAATGTCCACTAGTGGTCGGCGAGCAAACTCCAGCACGACACCATCCAGTGTAACAAGTAAAACACTCTGGCCAGTTTTAGGGGCTATCAGGTCCCCAAAGAGCGCGTCGTCTCTGTCCTATTACCATTTTCGTAAATATATAAATCAACCAACGTTCACGCAGCAGAATGTGCATATCAACGACTCCGATTGCTTTGGTTGCTCAAACACTAACACAATCCAAAACAACCGAAGGCCGATGTCAGAAAGGCTCAAACAAGCATTAGGTTGAACTCTAGTTATTTTGGTTACCTAGACATTGCAACCCAGAACAATTGGAGTCTGACACCAGAAGACTCAACTAGCCCAATCAAAAATAGCTCATCGAGCATGCATATACAACAATATAAAACCAAATACCATGCACATGAAATTTAAACATAGAAAATATATGTACATATACTTAAAATCGACCGTGCCCCGTTAGGGTTTTCATAGGTGTCAATCCACCAAAATAAGTTTTGAAAACTATGTAATACAATGTAAATTAGTATAGTATAAAAACCTTTACCTCAATTGCGATCACAACCTTACCGACAATCCAAACACGCTAGCAAGATCAGGCAAAGGAATCGAGCCATCAAAAACATGGACACCATCGAAACCTATAATCAACTCAACATCAAACTCCAAGTCAGAATATGAAATATTCCAAGAGAAATTAGGACAAAGGACGACGTTAAAACCTTAAATAGTATACTAGGACATACCATGGGGATCCTATATCGAACCTAGGAGCCCAACCAAGAGGCCACAACAATCGGTCGCAAACTCCGCTGGACGACAAGATTTTCCAAAAATAAAACTATGCGATCGACACCTTGACAGTTGGAACACTCGATTTGGCCTAGCGGTTAACACCTTACCCAAGCGGTCGACACTTCATCCTATCGGTAGATACTTTCAAGCTCTCGGGTTAAACCATCATGATGGCCTAACGGTCGACACTTCTTGTAACGCCCCGAATTATATAAACTCGGTTCGCTACTCATAATACTGAACTGAACCATGACATTTTGGGTAAATTTTAAAACTTCATTCAACGGTAAAAATTTGACTTTGAAATAACGTCAAAACTTGCAGCAGAAAAACATTTGTATAAGACAACATTTATTAATTAATTAAAACATTAAAGACTGTTGGCTGAAAAGAGAACAAAACAAAACAGACACCTCTACCGCTGAATAGTTCAATCGGTAAGCATAAAATAAGAGATATCCACTGCCAAACAGTGCCAGCGGCGTAAGCAGAAACAAGACCTCTACTGCTAAACCGCGTCAGCCGAAACAACACGTCGACTTCTCGCGTCCACCGCTCACGTCCACCGCTCGCATTTGTCGAACTACACGTCGACTCCTCACATCTATCGATCACGTCCACCGCTCAACAGTAACATTCGACTCCTTCATCCAACATCTACCGGTAGACTACATCCACCGATAGATAAAACGACAAAACCTAATATTCACTTCTACGCTCACATCCACCGGTCACAAAACGACAAAATCTAATACTCCCTTCTACGCTCACATCCACCGATCACAAAACAACAAAACCTAATACTCCCTTCGACGCTCACATCCACCGGTCACAAACGACAAACCTAATACTCCCTTCTATGCTCACATCCACCGGTCACAAAACGACAAAACCTAATACTCCCTTCTACGCTCACATCCATCGGTAGACTACATCCACCGATAGACAACAATACTCAACGTCCACCGGTGGACTACATCCACCGATCGACAATAACACTCAACATAACAACATATCAACCATTTTCACTCTAAACAAAGAAAAACTCCGGCTACCAAAAGGGTTTGTACATTTTACTGAAAATCGTTCAAAACAACATAAGTCCATAACTTTCTAAAAATATCCAGCAAAGCAACTACCTCTAAACCAAATCATGTTTTTCATACTAAGAACAAGAAAAACATAAAGTTGTTAAAAACATCAAAACTACTAATGTTATTAAAACCCTCTGCACACTTCCACAAAACACTTAACCACTGAAACTTCATATATAGACAGTAGTTAAACCGCCTCATCAGAACACCAAACCGTGGCATTGAAGTGCTCCCCCAACCAACCTAGTCCTCAACATGCTCAGAGAACATACCTTCTGAGGTTTCTTCACCTACATCACAAAACTCATCTATTAGCCTAATGCTAAGTAAGTAAAGCAATAATGAAATGATATGCTGAAACATAAATCCTAGTCATGCAGTCTCTACTTTCACATCTCAGTTGCATTCACGTTCTTTCCCTGATCTGATCCCTCGGTTCCATTGGGAGTTGGATCATTTTTTCCAAAGTCATACATCCTCTTCATAAATTAAGGGGCGGATTAGTTCCCTTAACAACTGATCTGATCATCAATTCCATTGGGAAGCGGATCAATTTTTCCAAAGTTATACATCCTCTTCATAAGTTAAGGGGCGGATTAGTTCCCTTAATAGCTTGTCTATTACAATCTGTTCATACCTTACCATGCCTTTACATGTAAATTCATTTTCGTATTCTTTCCAAAAACATGATGCATGACATATAGAAAACATTCAATCATGTATAAACCTACTGTTTTGTGATGTAGGCCCGAAGGCACACACATACTCTACTTACCTGACTTCCTGGAAAAAGTTGGGTTGCAAGCGGTGTAACGGCCTAGACCCCATTCCCACGGGCGTGTACCGCCCTTCGGGGACCCACGTGGCAGTAGCCCATCGGTGGGACCTGCACGACTTGGGCCCGCGGGAACGGGGTCCAGGCCGTTACAAAAAAGGTGTTTGAAACGCCCCCGAACCTGTCCCGGCTCGGTACGATACTTTGCTAACTCAACCTGTGTTAAAATGGCGTTTAAAATAACTTTTCTTAAACTTTTTGACTCGATTTTGGGTTTTACGAACCCTCGAAAAATATCAAAAAATGCGCCAAAATATATTTAAAATACGTCGGGTTGAAATAATTCGGGAATAGGAAAACTTTTTAATTTTTTTTTTTTTCGAGAGGCGATCGATCGCCACCCTCTCGGGTGCTACGGTGCCCGAGAGGCACGATCAGCGACCGATCGCCGCTGGGCGCGCGATCGATCGCCACTGCGGCGCCCAGCGCCCCCTGCGCGCGCCCCAGCGCACACCACCCACGACACCCACCAATTGTCCTCCACTTTTTCCAGAGCCAAACTCCTCCAAATTTCACGACTTAAAACAGATAACAAAATAAACCCGACATTATAAACATTTTTAACAAAAGCCGACAACATAACGGCTAAAAGTTTCTAAATCCGAAACCCTGAAAACATGCATTTAAACCACAATTTTACCAAATCCACACCAGTATCAAGCCACAAGTATTTACCCCCAATCAAATCTAACAAACCAAACGACAAAACAATCCATTTTAAATCAAAACAATATCTATACAAAAATCTCCAAACCACCAACCAAATACCTCAAAAATACCAACATAACCAAAAAGTAACTATCACTCACAACTCCCCGAAGACCATGGTCGAGACGCCCCGACAACTGCCTGCACCGGCATGCCCGTACATCACCAACTGCGTTCTAGTTCTAGCTTTCCGTAAGGCTCTCACCTGTAATCCTATCAACACCTACAACACGGAACACAAAATGTAAGCCTAATGCTTAGTAAGTAGAGCATAATGCATACGAAAACAAAGTGCACACTGCACACATCACCCTCACACACAACCCTAATACATGCGGTTTCTAACTCTCGGTTGTGTTCAACTTATTCTCGTTTCATTACTCTTCACTTTCACTTGTGCGTCAAGCGGATACCTATCCTAACAGGATGGTCACGCGTTGACCACGTAGAGCCAGATCCGAGGCACACATCGTGTTCACACACGGGACTGCCATACATGATCTTCTCCCACATCGATCAATGAACCTCGTTCATAATCACGACAACTTACATGCTTTTAGTTGTGACTCTCTTGTAGACACCTCCCGAATTGCCATTCTTTCAGGCACTAGTTCGCGACGGGGTGACTTTGTGATAACCTCCCAAATTGCCATTCTTTCAGGCACTATTCGCGACGAGGCTACCTTGTGATAACCTCCCGAATTGCCATTCTTCCAGGCACTATTCGCGACGAGGCTACTCCACAAGAGACCACCACACCTCTTTTGTGAAACCCACCTGAACTGCCATTCTTTCAGGCACTAATTCGCGACGAGGCGACTCCACAATAGTTCACATTGCCTCACATATCTTTACATTTCACTTCCACAAATTGCAAACGATGCTCAAAACACGTATTTCGTAGTTTAAAACCCATGATGCATGCCACATACAATGCACGACACAAGACAAAAACAAAACAACCAAGCAAACAATTCCCTACCGTTCCATGGTGTAGAGGCCCGAAGGCAAAACACAAGCGATCCACTACTTACCTGGTGTCTCGACACGTTCTCGCTCACTCCGTCCGACCAAATTACACGCTCGATCACCTAAAATAACGGAAACTTAACTTAGTAACACACTAAAGGATTCTAAAGAAATCAACTAACCAAACTAACATTAACTTTTCAACCTAAAGCCACCAAACCCGATTTTTATACAGTTTTTTTACCGTCCACATTCAAACGGCCATAACTTTCTCGTTTTTCAATAGATTTTGACGTGCCACCCCAACTCGGAAACCTCTAGACGTCTACTATCCATTGAAACACTCAAATTAACCAAATAAATCACTTAGCCAATCCGAAAACCAAGGAACAGAATCGGTCCCCTTGATGCCAAATTCTGTTTTTTTTTTTTTCCAAACTCACTTCCAATTCTAAATCTAACCACTCAAACAACCTAAACTAATTCATTCAACAACTAAAACATCAAATTTGGAAAGAAAACAAGAATTTGAACCCCAATTTTCGGACTCCATGGTTAGGGTTTTCCAAACCCTAACCAAATCCAATCAAAACACACTAAAACCAACCCTAAAATATATATAATTAAAACCCCACATAATTTTACCTTAAAAACCTTGAAGAACCTTGATGGAAGATGGAGAGAACAGCAGCTATGGAGGAAGGGAGAATTGCGTGGGAGTTGGAGGACGAAGAAGAAGAAGAATTTTCCATTTAAACCTAACATTTCATTCATTTTTAAATTTCCTCCTCCAATGATTTTAAAATTGCAATTTAAACCCACACTTTTCCTTTCTCTTTTCTTCCAACGTGACTACCATCTTTAACCACTTCTTTCATTAAATTTTTCCAATTTTTTTTTTATTTCACCTAATTTCCCTTCTATTTCACTTTTACTAAATTTCTATTGGTTAATAAAACTTTTGACTTTTTAAACACCTTTTGTGGTTTGAATTGTCAACATCATTTCTTCCCTTTGTATTATACTCTAATCCCTTCATCACTTAGCAATAAACTCTCATACGTAACTTAACCTAGGGCTATGCACATTATCGAAATTTTTCGGGTGTTACACTCGGGATTTTGCTCACCTAAAATCATAAACAGAGCATTAATTCAATCTTCACTATAACTCATTCTAAACCATTCAGAAACCTAAGGAAGCTAACTTGGAACTCTATTAATCGTGCATTTCTCGGTTTATCACCTAAACCCAAACCTACTCTCATTCACAGCATTCTCAAAACACACATTGTACTCTTTCTGCTATCTAGCCACTAAAACTCAAGAAAACCCAAGAAAACTCACCTAGGTTGAGGGATGGAAATCGGAGAGGAAATCGCCTGAAGAGCTCTACTGAGCTTGAGCTGAATACCGAGAAAGGAAAATAAGAAAACAGTGGCAGCTAAACCTCATTAAACCCTCTCTTAAATACGTTATCCACTATAAATCTCAAATTACCATTATGCCCTTACATAGTCACTCATTAACCTAATCAATAATTCTCCCAATTTCATCCATAAAGTGTACACTATTAATTGACAAGGTAAAACCGGTTCAATGGAACCGGGTGTTACACTTCTCTCAAAGTGTCGACACCTCAAGTGTCGAGCGACCCTCATAGAGGTCGACACTTCGAACTCTCTATTTCCAATCGTAGTGTTTCAAGTATTGACTAGCCATCACAGCGGTCGACACTTGAGCGATTTCCAGCGACAGAGATCGCGAAAGATCACTCGATCTTTGCCGGTTTTCAAATCGCTTTAAAAGCCTGCACACTACCCAACCATAGACAAATAACCTAAAAAATACTAAACATTTCAAGAATCCAACTCAAAAACCGTATCCAACCAAAAATGTAAACCTAACTCAAAAATCAAAGAGAAATGAGTTTAGAAAATTAGCTTATCCTTTATGAAACATAGAGACCAGGACGAAATGAACTCCAGGCTGACGATGGAAACTCGCCGTTTACAAACAACTCCCCTTTCCCTCTCTCGGTTTCTCTCCTGCGCGTGACCTAAACAAGGGAAAGGCCTTTTCCCTTTTTTAAAATAAATAAAATTTCATGTATAAAATAAAAAACTATTTATTCAATATATAAAATATAATATAAATTATTATATTTTAAATATTAAACAAGTTATGAATTCCCGACGAAACTAAATTCAACCCAAATTTCTCAACCAAGACGAGAAAGAATTCCAAACCTTAAACGAGAATTTATCAGCGACAATTTGATTTACTTAACCAAATTGCTCAGTAATCAAACTCACAGAAAATTCTCAAAATTCAATGAAAGCTCAAATGCTCCAGGAATTTCTTCTAACAAACCCTAACGACAAAACACCAATTTACCCAAAGTGAGACATCGAGATCTCACTACGCGGAACACGAAAATAGAGGGTTTGACCAGTTTGATCGAAAATTCACAAGTGATCAAATGCCAACAAAACAAGAAAATTCGAGCCAATACGAACACGTTAACCTCGAATAACGCAAAAATTAATTCAAAAAATAAAGGATAGAGAAAAAATACCAAATATCAAATGAATAGTGTCGGACGACCGAATGAACAGTACTAGTCGACCGCTGTAGTACTTTTACAAGCCTTATAGGTAGACTATTCCACCAATAAAGAAAATTACTCTTAATTCAATTAATTTATCCTTTTATTTTATTATTTAACCCTCATGCAGAATGTATTATTTTTACCAAATACTCCATAATCATCATAGTAGTAATGTAAAATATAAACTTGTCTTTAAATACAATATTAAATCTTACCAAAGTTCTTGGGTTTTACAGGGGCACCCTGAGATGAGATGCAAAAGCCTGGAGACATACATAAAGACATGCAAGGGTTACCCAAAGTGTTTCATGGTAGACTTGCTTATAGATAAAGAATTCAAAATAATGCTTTTGTGGACAACCAATCACGAATTTTGGACGCCTAATGAGCTTGCTCCCAGCTTAAGTCACAAAAGTTTATTGCCTCATTGATGTCTATAATAGACATATCGTGGACCTAATGACAATTAGAGGACGCCCGCAACTCGAGAAATTTGAAGAGTACTATAAATAAAAGCTCAGTCTACTATGTAGCTTACCTAGAGACTCACGTTGAAGTGCTACTGACTTTTCTTAAGATGCAATATTCTCTATTCTTGATCGGCTCCGACCTATAGACGAAATGCAAAAACAACTGCAACAATACACATGATTAGATAAACCTGGTTCTAGCTGAGATTTACCTCAAGCAACCAGTATGTATAACTTTCTCAAATTAAATCCAAACGACCTGAAAATTTAACAACCTTACTTTACTCGTGGATGAAAGAAGGATTCTCCCTAAATTAAATCTAAACGTCGTGGTCGAAAATATGTGGAGGAAATACTGCTGGCTCAAGAAGGTGATAAATCTGCACCTCTCGGGTTTGGTTCCTTTTGAAGAAGCTCTTCAACAAACCTTGAATGAAAGTTTCTGTGCACCCTTGCTGGGGTTTTCCACCTATAGAATAAAGTAAGAAAAGGGCACAACAATGAAGGATTGACACAAACACGACCTGAAATGGCCCTTGTTAGTACCCATAAAACAACAACTAGTGAGGTTGCTCAAATTACCGAGAACACTCAAAGAAGCAAGTAGAAAATGGATCAAATGATCTTTAATGAACACAAAATTTGATGGAGCTCTTACCCTATTAATGAAGTACTAAACCCTGAAATAACAAGTGATAACATGATATGAGTGAAAAGTTAGAATGTAATGTCCAAAAACTGTCCGATGAGCTAAGATTATAGCTCTCAGCATTCACTTCTTTCCAAGGAAAGAAATGGCGGCGATGGATGCTGGTTTCAACCCACCTTCCACTGCTTTCATACTCTTGAAAGAGTGGAGAGAAGAATGAGGTTATTGCTCAACAAGAAACCATGGTCTTGATGAACAAAGGAGGCGCTCTCCTATTGGTTGTAGCCAACCGCAACTTACCTTCTCGGCAAGGTGGAAACCTTCTCGGTTTTGGCTTGAACACAAAGCTATAATTCTCATTCATCAATAACTTCTTACAAACACTAATAGCCATGCATATATAAGCCTAAGGTGGATTAAGTTTGAAATTTAAATTGGAGCCAAAATGGTTGTTGGAAATGTTGTGATGAGCAACTAGGCTGGTACTTTGATTTGGATGGCCGAGATGCTCCTTTGGATGTTGATCAATTGGTGAAAGGAAGCCACGCCAACCTCTCTTGATTCTTCAACTAGAAGTTACTCCAAGTGTTGGAGCAATTTTAGCTCAAGAATGGTGGTCCCCTACCCTTGGTGCAATCAAAGCTTTCGTTCCCTATTTGCCAAGTGTAGCTGTGAGGGCCCCCTCCTCATGCAAGTTCTTCTCCATTTGATTAATCCAAACTCTAACTACCAACTAACCTATCATTCACCTAGCTCTAATATACATATAATGCATACATGCAACTATATAAGGCTAATATTAGCCAATGTTACAAAAAGCCTAGAGTTTGCCAACAAAATACAACAAAGTAAATTACACGGTTTTGTTCTCGAGAAGAAAAATTCCCTCTTGAGCTTGATTCTCCTTAAGTTGTGCCTTCTTAGTGAGGACATACATAGGTCCATCTTTCTCTTGTGCATTAAGCTTCCAATCCAATCCTTGAAATAAGTTTTTACCTGCAAAAGAAATAAATTTGTTAGTAAATAAATTAGGTAAAACTTGACCCTTAGTTTGAGATCGGGATAGGGATCTCTAAGGCATGTCAAGGATTCTCCCTAAACTTACAAAGGAAAGAATCGATTGTTAGCTCACTCACTCTCGGATCTTCACTCATCGATTGCGAGAAAGGAAGAAGAATAAACTTCAAGTTTTCATTTAAACAAAAACTACTCTTACAACCAGAAAAGGATGCTTAAATACCTCCCCCTTGTGCATCTAGGGTTCAGCAAAAAAAGAAGGAGAAAGCTCTAGAACTGGTGCCTCATTGGGCCACCTCATCGGCCACCTCATGGTCGAGCCCTCCTTTCTCTCTCCCACGATCTCTTGTAGTTGCCACATTCAAAATTCAGCTCATCTTCCTCCAAAAACCATCAGCCATGCAAGCTATGTAAAGTGTTCAACCATGCATGCAATAAAAACATGGAATAAACTAGGTTTTTAAGCAAAAATAAAAGGTGGTTCCGTTACAACACTTGTCTCAAGGAAAAAAAATTCCTCTTTCAAGAATTGCTGTGACCGAAGGTTGCTACCAAGTCAGCAAATGAAGAGGCTTCTCCAAGTTTTTTGAGCTTGGTTCCCAATTCAAATCTTCAAATGGAACTACACCTACAAAACAGACAAACTTTTTAGAGAATGGTTCGGTCGCGTGCATGGTCTTAGCTCAGGAACGTGTTATAAGGTCCCTTGGCATATCAATTCTTGAGTAAATCCCTAACTCACTTATACTAAAACTTGAGATTTATTATTTATGGGAGTTAAGTTTTGTGTTAAAAACCTCTACACTTGTTATTTGTGAAACGATTTAAGGGTGACGCTCAAGATTTTTTATAATTAGAGGTAGCAAATAGTTAAGTTCTTGATCATACGAAAATGTTTAGATAACCTACTTCACCCTCTTTCCCCCTTAGGCTATATTGATCCTACAGAAAGAGTCATCGAGTTTTGTTTCTTAGAGAACCAAGAAACCAAGAATTTTTTAAGAACTTTGCAATTGCCACTAGGGACCTTTCGGTGCACTAGATATATAAATGCATAAATCATATGTCTAATTTAAATATATGAATATTCTCTATACATGATATAAGTGTGATTCCTTAAAAAAAGGATTGAAATCAAGCGCATAAGCGTATACGAAATGGAATTTCTTGTCTACTAACAATAGAGGACCAATCTGTAACACCCGACATTTTGGCCATGTAATCGTCTTTAAATTTATTTGAATGGAAGAAATTTGCTATTAATATAAAGAATATTTTATTAGAATTTGGACCTCAACAATTTACGGATTTAAGAAAATTAGAGTGAAAAGGAGAGAGTTAAAACGTGCGTGATTTTAAGTCAAAATAACGAAACTTATCGAAGAATTTTCGTTAAATTAACAACCAAAACTCCCCCCCTTAAGTTTCTCTCTCTCTATCTCTTTCTCTGTATAAATCGCCAGAAGCCCCTTTCCCCTTTTATTTTTTTCCCTTAATTTCTCTTTCTCTTCCAGGTGACGAAGAACCGCCTCCTCTTCACGTCGACGACCAACAAAGCTCCTCCTCCCCTCTGTTTCTTCTGATTTCTTTGTTTAAGGTAAGCATGTACGTTAGTTAACGAGTTTAGGCTAGTTATACGTTGATTTTGTTGGAGGTTTTTAGGTTTAGGGTTTTAGAAATTGGTCAATTTTATGCTAAATCATGCTAGAACGTTATTTAAGGTTTGAATTGATAAACTAAGGAAAAACTAATCTTGTTCGATGAAAAATGGAAATTCAATCGAAAATCAACTTTTTGCAAGGCAGCCTACGAATTTGAAATTCTGCGGTCGTTCCCGATCCTTTTTTTAAAATTTAATAATTCCATGTTAAACTAGATGTAATGAAATTTCCGAAACATGTTTAATCGTCAAAAAAGGGTAAGAATAGAGAAAGTTACGACCGTTTGAAATTTAGCCTAACAATAGGAGAAATCTAAGATTTTTGAATGGAAATTTGCTTGAATTCAATATTCGATTGTTTTAGGCTATCTGAATGGAGCTTGGATTGTGTCTTACTTAGTTTATTAGTTAGCACCTATGTAACGTGTATTAAGGTTCAATTATGTGTGTTATAGGTTCATGAATCGCTGAGGAAATACGTTCAAGGCTTGTAAACTCAACGGACCTCAGGTAAGTTCATATGCATGTGTTTGTCCCTTAAGACCTACATCAAAGAGGTGCTAGGATTTTATGTACTATGGGGTTCGTTGACGAGTATATAGGTCATAGTACTTTGTTTAGGTTAAGTATATTTGTTTTATGTAGTGTCTTGATGATCTATCGCTTATTTTATGCTTCGAGGACTTGTCTTTTAATTATGTTATGTTTATGCACAATGTATGTTCATGCATCACGTTTTCACGAAAGTCATGCAAAATGTTTTATGCACATGTTTTGAAGTAAGAAAGACAAAAATATAAATGTAAAGTACGGTTAAGTGCGGAACGGGGACTGACATATGTTCTTGTCCTTCTCTGGGACTAATGTAAAATCGTCCTTGCCGCGGACAATATATTTTTATCCCTCCCTGGGACAAGGCAAAACCACTAACCCATGTCATGTATGTATGTTCGCCTGTTCCCCTATAAGCCACACTTATACCACATGTTCACTTGAATGTAAATGTAAAGCATGCTCATGTTTTTGAAATGTTTATACATAGCAAGTGTATCCTTTGCATTATATTATATGATCTTACTGAGCTTTACACTCATCAGTTGAACTCTATGATGTAGGTATGGGTCGTACGAATGAGGACTCTGAGCCTCAGGTCAATGTGTAGGCACAGTTGGCAGGACTAGCTTGCAGGGTTGGTTACGGCAGTCAGGCGTATTTTGACCCATGGGTGACGTTTTGAGGTTTATGTCACGTTTGTATAGTCTTTTTTTTATTTAGGTAGATGTTTTAAACTTTTATCTAAATAGTTGATTTTGGAAAACATATTGGAACTGTTTGGGCCATTAGGTTGTGCATGGATACGTTTGATTTTTAGATTGATCCATGCAGTTTGATTTCGTAAAATTTCTGCCACGTTTTCTAACACATTCTTAGATACATTTTTGAGTCGTGTTTTTGGGGTTTTAAAGTACTTTACGTTTAGAGAGGTTGTGAATGGTTTTAGGTAAGTTTAATGTGGAGTGTAGGTGGAAGAATTGGGAAAAATGTGAAAAAGGGAGAAAAGGAGTGAAGTGGTGTGCGGGGTGTACCAGATGCACGCAGGGTGCGTGCGGGGCGCACTAGGTGCGCGCGCAGGGTGTGCGCAGCCGATCGATTGGGCCGATTGATCGGTTGAAGGTAGGGGTTTTTGGTCGGGGACAGAGGGTTAGCCGATTGATCGCACGAGGGGCGCGATCGATAGGTCGTGACGTTTACGTGGTCGGCACCAGAGCAGGCGCCGATCGATCGGCTGCCTCGCGCACGCCACAAGGGTGTTGCGCGCACCGAGTTGGCACCGCGCGTGCCACCCGGGTGTTGCACACATCAAGTGGGCGACGTACACGCTATGAGTGTGCCGCGAGCACGACGGTCTCGAGCCATGCGCGCGCGACGGTTGAGGGACGCGCGTGCCCAATGCGTGCGCACCGCAGTGCACCAAGTTGATTTTTTTTTTTTCAAGTTTCGATTTTCTACCCTGTTTCAACCCGACATTTTACGATACTTCCAAAACATATTTTTTGACGTTTTCCCACACATTTTAAACGATTCAAAAATCGAGTCAACATTTTACCGAAAACGAATTTAGCCTCCGTTTAATTTGTATGAAAACAAAATTTTTCACCTCCAAAATGTCTACGCCTAGAGTCAATGTCAGGTCAGGTCGAGTGGCGGCCCTCGATGTAGTAGGTGTAGGACCGTTATTGTCTAAGAGGGGGGTGAATTAGACTTTTCTCTTCTAATTGAGTTTACTTACTACAATATAAATTACTTGTTATTGTTTACTTATTCAAATTAAACAGAGAGAGAGAAAAATAACACCGTGATTTTTACGTGGTTCGGCCAATCTTGCCTACATCCACGCTTCAAGGATTCCACCCCCTTGAAGATTTACTACTTCACTTCCACGAGAAATCTTGATTGAACTTCACGGGCGCCAATCAACTGCCTTTTACACTTCGATTGATCTTCACGGCGTCAATCGCTGCCTTTACACTTTCTAGGTTGTAAGGAAGATAAATCAAATCTACACCTTCTTGAAAGTTATATCTCAAGTTAGGATTTGGGAAGGTGTAGAAAACCAAAGAGTATTACACAGATTAACCTCTTGAAAAAATATGTGCAGCAAGTAGAGGTTCGCGTGTGGGGAAAAAAAATTCAAAAAGTATTTTTCCCAGCTTCTGTTCTTCTATTTATATGGTCTTCGTAACCATTCGGACGACTCCTTGAATCCGTACTAAAATATTACCGTTACGTAAACAATATATCCGTTGGGATGTCAGCTTTGGTCGATGTTACTTTTGGGCAGAGTCTCCTTAGCTCAGACGGTATTAACCGTGCGGGCAAAATCTTCGTTCGGTCGACATTGCTTTCGGTTGACTTCTAAGTCTGGTTGACATTGATTTCGGTTGACTTCTGTGTTCTGCTACCGATCGATTTATCTGCCTTTCCACCGGTTGACATACCTGGCGGCCGACATTCTCGCTTTAGTATAACAGACGATAAATATTGATAAGCCAGCAGTCGATATGTCTAGCGGATGAATTCACTTCTTTGTCCAACCACCAGTCGATATATACTTTCGATATTTTGCATCTTTCATTTGCATTGACTGGACGATATCTTACATGCGCTAGAACTGCCTTTTTGTCTTTAAATAATAACACTTAATGAAGATCATCAGAAACATAATACCCTTTTTAAGGGGCATTTTCAGTAAAAATAGTTAATCACGAACCATATCTTCATTAAGCATTCATCTACTCATTCATTTAAGATAATCAATTTATATCACATGAATTACATCATAAAAAAATAGTTAAATTTAAAAACATTTTAAGTTAACGATATCCCCTTTTTTGATGATGACAAAACGACAAATTGATTAATCATACTCCCCATACTATATGCAACCTATCAATTATTTTCGTTCATATACAGTATGCAGATGCAGGCTAAAATCAATATTTTCTCCCCCATTGTTATTATCAAAAATAGGACATGGTGCACAAGGTAAAATCATACGTAGAAGTATATTCACTAAACCTACTCCCTCATGCTCTATGCACTCCTATCAATGATTTCAATTATCGCTCCCATTGTAAAAAAAATAGTCATACACAAGCATGTCATTCAACATAACACAAGGGGGCAACAAAGAGGAGATGAAAAATATCACTGAATATCAGCCAAAAGTTTAACGTAATATAGATCTAATTGTCTAATTGATCAACTCAAAGAGTAAGTACTTGAAGGGAGGTATTCAGTTGATCATTCTGAGAGATGGTTATGGACTGCATAATGCTGATGGTAGAGCCGATGCTTGCAAGAATTGCCCTGAGCTCATTATTTTGATCCTCAGAGATAGAAACCTTCTCATGAGGAAGGGCTTGTGTAAGAGCAAAGAAGGATTGAAGGGATTGAGGTTGCAGAGGAACAGTTGTTTGAACTGCAGGAGGATCAGCTGGAGAAGCTTGAGTAGTAGGAGCTTCGACTGGTGAGGAGGTAGTATTGGTGTGGATTTTAGGAGAGGTAGTAAGCAGGTAAATTTCTAAAAGAGGAGGAGGAATTTGAATTTCTTTAGGAAGAAAAGGAGTTTGAACTTCTGGAGCAATAGGAATTTGAATTTTAAGAACTGGAATAAAGATTTGAATTTCTGGAAGAGGAAGAGCTCTCACTGGAACAGAGGTTTCAACAGAACGACCTTCCTCAGGAATAGAGGGAAGATCAGAGCAGGATAAAGAGGGTAAGATTGGGGCTTGAGAGGAAGATGGGGATGAATCAAAGGCAAGAATCTGATTCCTCGTGCAAAATGAGACGTCTTTTGCCAAGTCAAGAGGAAGCAGCTCGAGATGTACCCTTTTTTGGCTTACTAAGAAAAAACTCACCCTTTTTGTTTTAACCAATACCCATCCTCGAGAGAGTGGAGGCTGAATAGTAATTCGTCCATTGTAAACATATGGGATCTTTGGCTTCAGGAAATTCAACTTCAAATTTTTCAAAATTTTTCAAAAATCTTCATTAGGAGAAGATTGTAGGGAAGAGATTTGGATGCTGAGGTGACTACTTGAAGCATTCTCCTCAATATAATGTATCCAACATTGAAAAGTCTATGCTGGAAAAGAAAAAACATAATAAAGAGATCCATCCCACGCACATGATCTCTATGTCCATCCTTTGGCAGAATGTTGTAGCCGATCATTTGATGAAATAATCTAGCTCGAATGTTAAAATCTCTGCTCTTAAGTTGAGAGGGAACGTTGTTTGGATCTTTGGCTATCATTTTCTTAAAAGCTTGACCCTCAGGAGTGTTAAGACATTGAGGATCCTTTCCAAACTCATAAAATAGTTCCATTGCATTGAGGTGGGCACTACCCAATAGAGATTTAATTGTGTGGTAGGTCAGTTCTATGTGTTTGCCATACACATAGCTACTGAGTACAGCAGAATCTGAAGAATGCCCTAAATTAGCATAAAACATTTTAATGGCAGAGGTATAGTAGAATGAGTCCAGATCAAACAGCCCTAGAATTCCAATTTCCTTCATAGGCACCTCAAGATTTAAACCATCTATATCTTCAAAAACAACACCCCTACTCTGGATTAAAGATTTGTGCTTAAAATCATCGTGATACCTCTCTTTTGCAGCTTGACTTAGAAAGTAGAAAGAAGGCCATTGAGAAGCACGAGTCAACTCCTTTGTTTGAGTAGACTTTGGATGTGATATTTTTGCCTTCTTCTTAGAAGGCTCTTGATTGGAGCGGGAGGTTGATGCCATTGATTTAGAGGACAATACGAGTGAATGAATTTTCAAGGAAGAAGGAGTTGAACATTGGGATTGAAGATCAAAGAGTCGCTGAGGTCGCTGGAAGAACGAGGGAAGTTGAGGAGTTTTTGAAAGGGTTTAGTGCTTTGGATGATAAATAAAGTTTTGTTTTTTTTTTGAAGATCGACTCTGTTTTAAATAGTCCGAACTTGATATCGTCCAATGCGGAATGGCTGATACACGTAACTAAAACGTAGGCTTTGAAAGACACCTATCGACCGATGACTAGTGGTCGATACTATCTAGGAAGTGAAGGACATTGACCAAACTTTCTCAACACTTAAAATTTTCAGACCCCTCAATCCTAATCAAACCTAATCGAATCCGAATATCATTGAATGACTTTTCATCTAAGGGTTTTGTAAAGATGTCTGCTAATTGGTCGGAAGAATTGACAAATTCTAAGGTGATATCACCTTTTTGAACATGATCACTAATGAAATGTATCTGACCTCGATGTGCTTAGTCTTAGAGTGTTTGATAGGTTTTTTTGAAATGTTGATAGCACTTGTATTATCACATCTGATCGGAATTCAATCATAGGAGAGATTATAATCCTCTAGAGTTTGCTTCATCCAAAGCATTTGAGCACAGCAACTACCGGCGGCAATATATTCACTTTCGGTAGTTGAAAGTGCTACAGAATTCTACTTCTTAGAGTACCAAGATACGAGTGATTCTCCTAGGAATTGACATGTCCCACTAGTACTTTTTCTATCAACTAGACTTCCTGTATAGTCTGTGTCTGAATAACCTATTAAATCAAATGAGGTTCCCTTTGAATACCACAAACCTAAATCATATGTCCCACTTAGGTATTTGAAAATCCTTTTGACAGCATTCAAGTGTGACTCCTTGGGAGAAGCTTGGAACCTAGCATATAGGCACACACTAAACAAGATGTCCAGCCTACTAGCGGTTAAGTAGAGAGGTGAACCAATCATTCCTCTATATTTTTTATGTCTACATTTATGTCATTCTCATCTTTGTCCAATTTTGTAGTGGTGCTCATTGGGGTTCTAAATGGCTTAGAAGAATTCAATCCAAATCTTTTTAGGAGATCTTTGATATATTTTTCTTGACAAAAGAAAATACCATCTGGAGTTTGACTAATCTGAAAAACCTAGGAAAAATTTTAGCTCCCCCATCATACTCATCTCAAATTCACTTTGCATAAGAGAGGAGAACTCATTACTAAGAGAGATATTTGTAGATCCAAAGATGATATCATCCACATAGATCTGCATAATGAGTATATCTTTGTTCTTTTGCATGGTAAATGGGTTGAATCAATATTTCCCTTCTTAAACTTCCTTTCTACAAGAAAATTTTTCAACCTATCGTGCCAAGCTCTAGGAGCTTGTTTAAGTCCATACAGTGCCTTCTTAAGTTTGTACACATGTTCAAGTTTGTCATAGACTTCAAAACCTAAGGGTTGCTCCACATAAACTTCTTCCATTATATATTCATTTAGAAATGCACTCTTCATGTCCATTTGGAAGAGTGTGAAGTTTTTGTAGCATGCATAAGCTAGGAGAATTCTAAGTGAGTCTAAACGAGCCACGGGGGCAAAGGTTTCCTCAAAATTTATTCCATCTTCTTGGCTGTAACCTTTGGCAACTAACCTAACTTTGTTTCTAACAACAATACCATTTTCATCCACCTTATTCTTAAATACCCATTTGGTTCCTATTATTGGATGATCTTTAGGCCTTGGAACAAGTTCACATACATTGTTCCTCTCGAATTGATTCAGCTCTTCTTGCATGGCCACAATCTAATTTTCATCTAGCTCGGCTTCCTCAAATTTCTTAGGTTCTATTTGAGAGATGAATGCTATATTAGCACATAGATTTCTAAGGGAAGCTCTAGTTTTGACTCCCAAGGTAGGATCACCTAGAATGCCATCTACTGTATGACTCTTGACATATCTCCAATCCTTAGAGAGATCATCATTTGCATCTTGGATAGGAGTACCTTCTAATGGATTGGCTGATGGTTCTAAGGTGGTTTCCCATTGAATGTTTTCATTAGGCTGTTCTAAGGATAGAGAATCCATTTGCTTTTCAAAATTGTCATCTTCTTCCACATTGATTGTAGCTTGGAGATTCTCATCAAATTTGACATTAACAGATTCTTCGACAACTAGAGTTCTTTTGTTAAAGACTCTATATGCCTTACTGGATAGGGAATAGCCAAGAAAAATTCTAAGATCAAATTTGGAATTGAATTTTGCAAGTTATCCTTGGTGTTTAAAATGAAACACTTACAACCAAAGGCTCGAAAGTACTTGACAGAAGGGGTTTTGTCTAGAATAAGTCTTATGGAGACCCGATTTAGAACATAGCATGTTGTGGAAACAGCTTCTGCCCAAAAATATTTTGGAAGTGAGTTCTCATTGAACATGTCCGAGCAAGTTTTTGAAGAGACCTATTTTTACTCTTAACAACTCCATTTTGTTAAGGGGTTCTAGGGGATAAGAAATTGTGCTCAATTCCAAGTTTGAGACACAAGAGTTCAAATTTTTAATTCTCAAATTCTCCACCATGATCACTATGAATAGCAACAATGGTGAGCTCCTTTTCATTTTGAACTCTCTTCCTAAAGTTAGAGAAGGTGTCAAATGTTTCATCCTTAGACCTTAGGAAGAACACCCATATGAACCTAGAGAAGTCATCTACTATAACAAAGGCATAGAGTTTTTCTCCTAGACTAGCCACGTTTAATGGACCGAAAAGGTCCATGTGGAGCAATTGAAGAGGTTTGGAAGTTGTAACTATATTCTTTGATGAAAAAGAGATTTTAATTTGTGTGCCCATTTGACAGGCTTCGCAAACTTTATCCTTTTCAAAAGATATCTTAGGAAGACCTCTAACTAGATTTTTCTTAGAAATCATAGCTAAAGAATCCATTCCAACATGCCCTAATCTTCTATGTCAAGTCCAACTATCACTAAGAGAATTCACAGCAAAACACTTTTCATCAATATGTTCAAAGTTATCTAAATCAATAATATAAACATTCTTTTTCCTATTACCTTTAAATAGAATCTTTCTATTTGAAACATCTTTAATCACACATGCATTTGATTTAAATGTGACTTTGTAACCTTTATCACACAGTTGACTAATACTTAACAAGTTGTGTTTCAAACCATTAACTAATAGTATATTCTCAATAATAGGGTTGATAGGATTACCTATATTGCTGATACCAACAATCTTACTCTTTTGATTTCCACCAAAAGTAACGTTTCCTTTCTTGTTGTTGACAAAAGCAAACTTTATTGAGTCTTCCGTCATATGTATTGAACATCCGCTATCAAGGTACCATTGATTCGACATACAAGAACACTCAACCTATAAAAGAGAATCATGTGATCTTCTTAGGTACCCAAATTTTTTGGATCCTAGCGTTAGGTTTGGTTCCCTTAGGAACCCATTGTAATGTACTACTTGATTTCTTACCAAGTTTCAAAGGACATTCATATGATTTATGTCCTATCTTATTACATGCATGACAGGTAGTTGATTTGACAAAGAAATTCTTATATGCTTTCTTTTTATTAAACCTTTCATATCCTAAACCTGTTTTATCAAATGTCACTCTTTGACTGCCTAACAACATATTCAAGTTCTTGCTACCGTTAGTAAATTTAAGAACAATGTTATTCAAATTCTCATTTCTACTTTTAAGATCATTTATCTCATTTTCATGCATGTTGACTTCTTTAGCATGCTTTTTGACTAAGTTACTATTTTCCTTTTTCAATGAATTAAATTTAGCCTTTTTCATACTAAATTGTTTTACTAAGTCATTGAAAGCATCAACAAGTTCACCATCCTCATCATCTTAACTATCACTAGAAGAATGACTAACCTCATTTTCCTTGGCCATGAAGCACAGATTTGCAACTTCCTCATCTTCGGACGAGGTGCCGCTCTCACTATCATCCCATGTTACCTTCATAGCTCTCTTTTTGAATTTCTTGGGATTCTTCTTGGCTTGTGGACACTCGGCCTTGATATGACCGGGCTTCCCACACTCAAAGCATGTGATTTCTTTCTCTTTTTTAGGTTTTTCTCCCTTTGAGAATTTTCTCTCATGCATTCTTTTCCGTTAGAGGAATTTGTTGAACCTCCTCGTGATGAGAGCTATGTCCTCATCATCATCTTCTTCCTCAGATTCTTCTTGTTTGCTTGAAGAAGCTTTGAGTGCAATATCTTTCTTTTTGCTGATCTCTTTCTCTTTGAGATCTTCCTTCTCATTGGCTCTCATGGTTATCTCATGATCATTAGAGAGCCAATGAGTTCTTCAAGCTTGAGAACTTTGAGATCCCTAATTTCTTGTATAGTTGTCACTTTCGGTTGCCAAGCTCTTGGCAGGAACCTAAGGATCTTTCTCACAAGTTCTTCATCTGAATAAGTCTTACCAAGAACTTTTAAGCCATTAGTGATGTTAGTAAATCGAGTAAACATTGAAGAAATAGTCTCATCCTTCTCCATTGAAAATAGTTCATATTCATGTACAAGCATACTCAATTTACACTTTTTAACTTGGTTAGTTCTCTCATGTGTAATCTCTAGTAAGTGCCATATTTCTTGTGCACTATCACACCCTTGAACTCTGTTGAACTCGTCTCTGTTCAGTGCACAATATAAGGTGTTAATTGCCTTAACATTTAAGCTCAAATTCCTTTTATCGGACTCAGTTAATTCATTAGGGGCCTTAGGAACATTAATCTCATTCTCAGTCTTCATAGTTTTAAATGGTCCATTTTCAATAATGTTCCATATTTCATAATCCATAGCTTGAACAAATATCTTTATTCTAGACTTCCAATATACGTAGTAATTCCCATCAAAGAAAGGAGGTCTGGTAATGGATTGGCCTTCTACATCTGAAGTGTTTGTGTTGAATGCTATTTCTAATTATATCACAATATAGACAATACTAAAATAGGCTCTGATACCAATTATAGGACCGTTATTGTCTAAAAGGGAGGGTGAATTAAACTTTTCTCTCCTAATCGAGTTTACTTACTACAATATAAATTACTTAAGTTATTGTTTACTTATTCGAATTAAACACAGAGAGAGAGAGAGAAAAAAATAACACCGTGATTTTTACGTGGTTCGGCCAATCTTCCCTATGTCCACGCTTTAAGGATTCCAATCCCTTGAAGATTCACTACTTCTCTTCCACGAGAAATCTTGGTTGGACTTCACAGGCACCAATCAACTTCCTTTTACACTTCGATTGATCTTCACGGACATTAATCGCTGCCTTTACACTTTCTAGGTTGTAAGGAGGATAAATCAAATCTACACCTTCATGAAAGCTATATCTCAAGTTAGGATTTGGGAAGGTGTATAAAACCGAAGAGTATTACACAGATTAAGCTCTTGAAAAAATATGCGCAGCAAGAAGAGGTTCGCGTGTAGGGAAAAAAAATTCAAAAAGTATTTTTTCCAACTTCTGTTCTTCTATTTATATGGTCTTTGTAACCATTCGGATGACTCCTTGAATCCGTACCAAAATATGACCGTTATGTAAACAATATATCCGTTGGGATGTCGGCTTCGATCGATGTTACTTTTGGGCGGAGTCTCCTTAGCTCAGACTGGTATTAACCGTGTGGGCAAAATCTTCGTTTGGTCGACATTGCTTTCGGTTGACTTCTAAGTCTGGTCGACATTGATTTTGGTTGACTTCTGTGTTCCGTTACCAGTCGATATATCTGCCTTTCCACCGGTTGACATATCTAGCGGACGACATTCTCGCTTTAGTATAACAGACGATAAATATTGATAAGCCAGTAGTCGATATGTCTAGCGGACGAATTCACTTCTTTGTCCAACCACCAATCAATATATACTTTCGATATTTTGCATCTTTCATTTGCATTGACCGGACGATATCTTACATGCACCAGAACTATCTTTTTGTTTTTAACTAACAACACTTAATGAAGATCATCAGAAACATAATACCTTTTTTAAGGGGCATTTTCAGTAAAAATAGTTAATCACGAACCATATCTTCATTAAGCATTCATCTACTCATTCATTTAAGATAATCAATTTATATCACATGAATTACATCATCAAAAACATACTTAAACTTCAACGCATTTTAAGTTAACAGTAGGGGTTGCTACAATAGTGGTATCAGAGCCCCCGGGTTTTAAAAGCGGTTCTGTAGACTGTTTAACTGCGCAATCCGCCACGTGAGATCGCTTCATCAACTATAAGTGTTTAAGTTTATGTATAAGTTTTACTTTATTTAATTGAGTTTATTATCATATATAGGATTTCTTAGAATGGTGAGAGGATGTCAAGGAGAAGCTGATAAGGACGACGCCATCCGACAATTGACTGAGTTGGTTGGTGTTCAAACACGTATGGTAGAACGTATGATGGCGAGAGAAGATAATGGGAATAACAACAACCACGCAAATCCTCTACGTGACATTAGTGGAGAAAGGTTCTGGAGGCTTTAACCGCCAATGTTCGATGGACAGTCGACGGACCCAACTCACGCAGAGGATTGGATCCGGACGATTGAGAGAATGTTTAATTATGCAGAGGTGGAGGAAAGTGAAAAGGTCATGTGTGTCGTATTTCATCTCACCAACGGTGCAGGATTTTGGTGGGACACCATACAGACGACGATGTCAGCTAAAGAAATGACTTAGGATGGATTCAAGAGGATTTTCTACGAGAAGTACTTCGACCGTAGTGTGAGGAAGAGCAAAATGATTGAATTCGCTCAACTACAGCAATATGGATCGGTGGCCAAGTATGTCCAGAAATTTGAGTCACTATCCCGTTACACAATGCATCTAATGGACACTGAGGAGAATAAGGTACACCAATTCATCCAGGGACTGAAGATGGACATTTTATGAGGGGTTACGACAGCGGGGTTTGACAAGGCACTGTATACGAAGGTGGTGGCCAATGCCTTACAGTTAGAGGCCCTTGAAGCGAAATTTCAGAAGCAGATGGAATCATCAAGGAGGTTCATTCAGGATGTTCCCCAACAACAACAACAGCAAGGTCGTGGTTGGCAACCACAGCAGCATCAGAACATAGGCGTGAAGAGGCCCAACGAAATAGCTGCCAACCAAGACAAAGGAAAAAGACCACAAGGAGCTCCTCAACTCCCTGTATGTACATTGTGCCAAAGAAGTCATACTGAGGAATACAAGCTTTTTACTGGCCATTGCTTCAGATGCGACAAGGAGAGCCGTCACATTAGAGATTGCCCTATGCCAAATAGGAGGCCGAACCGAGCTACCCCAAGAGTGTTTGCGATGATTGAGGACGATGATGATGCTCAGCATACAGTTATCACAGGTACTATTTTGATTTGTAACTCACATGCCTATACTTTGTTGCACACGAGGGCCACACACTCATTTGTGGCGATGGACTTCGTAGTTAGGGAGAATTCATGGTTCGTGTCGACGAACCAGTTTTATAGTGTTATGCTACCGTCTGGGAAGTCTATGCACTCTGATCAGGCAGTGCAGGCGATATAGTATCGGTAGGAGACCAGCAATTATATGCAAATCTTATCATCATCGGTATGAAAGGATATGACAAAATTCTAGGAATGGATTGGCTATTTAGACATCATGCCACCATTAATTGTAGATCAGGCTTAGTGTGTTTCAATCGCCCAAACGAGAAGGAATTTTCCTATCAGGCAATATCAAAGAAACACAAAATGCCTATCGTATCCTCCTTAGAAACTCAACAGCTGATAAGGTCAGGATATGTAGGGTTTTTAGCCTACGTGGTAGATGCTCAAAAACAAAGTGAAGTGGGACTCTAAAATATTCCGGTAGTTCGAAACTTCCCAGAGGTTTTCTTAGATGACTTACTTGGATTGCCACCGGATCGCGAAATTGAGGTATGTCCTGGTGCTGAACCCATATCGTATGGCGCCAATAAAGCTGAGGGAGTTAAAATCTCAGCTAAAGGAATTAGTGGACAGGGGCTTTGTACGCCCTTGTTTCTCTTCGTGGGGCACTCCCGTCCTATTCGTCAAGAAAAAGGATGGATCACTGCGCAGGTGTATTGACTATCGAGAGCTGAACAAGTTGACTATCAAGAATAAATACCCATTTCCAAGGATCTACGACTTATTTGATCAGCTACAGAGTGCTAGGGTATTTTCAAAAATTGATTTGCGCTCAGGTTATTATCATCTGAAGGTCAAAGTCAATGATATTCCAAAGACCATCTTCAGGACCGGCTATGGGCACTATGAGTTCTTGGTGATGTCGTTTGGGTTGACAAATGCTCTGGCAGCATTTATGGACCTGATGAACAGGATATTCCAAGATTTTCTTGACAAGTTTGTAATCGTCTTCATCGACGATATCCTGGTTTACTCTCGGAATAAAGAAGAGCATGAAGAGCACCTGGGGATTGTGCTATCAACTTTGAAACAACACCAATTGTACACCAAATTATCGAAGTGTGAATTTTGGTGGGACAGAATTAATTTTCTAGGCCACGTTGCGTCTGAAAAAGGAATTTTTGTGGATTCGGCCATGATTCAGGCTGTGAAGGAATGGCCAAGGCCGAGGAATGCCAGTGAGATAAGGAGTTTTGTTGGGTTAGCTGGCTATTACTGAAAATTTATCGAGGGATTTTCTGTGATAGCAAAGCCTTTGACCGGCTTAACGAAGAAGGATACCAAGTACAAGTGGTCTGAAGCTTGCGAAGAGAGTTTTCAGACGCTGAAACAGAAATTAACCACAGCTCCTTTATTGGTATTGCCGGTCGAAGATGGCAAATTCAGTGTATATTGTGACGCGTCAAAGATTGCTTTGGGATGCGTGTTAATGCCGGATGGAAAAGTGGTAGCTTACGCGTCCAGACAATTAAAGAGTTATGAGCAAAACTACCCTACTCACGATCTGGAGTTAGTGGCAGTTGTTTTTGCATTGAAAATATGGAGGCACCACTTATATGGACAACCATGTGAGGTATTTTCGGATCACAAGAGCTTGAGGTACATCTTTCTCAGAAGGAGTTAAACATGATACAAAGGCGGTGGTTAGAGTTTGTGAAGAATTATGACATCAAAATTAAATATCACCCTGAAAAAGCTAACGTGGTTGCAGACGTATTGAGCAAAATGTCAAGTACGATGCAGCCAGCTATGTTAACTATGTCAGTGCCTTTGAAGACAGAAATTCTGAAGTTTGAATTGGAAATAGTCTCTGAACTATCAACCGTTCTAGCAGACCTAACTATATGGCCAATCATCCTGGACCGAATTAAGGAAGCTCAAAAGATCAATTCAAAGGAGAAGACTGATATAGTGAGTAAGTTGGCAAATGCCTCCTCCAATTTCAGTTATTCGGGAGATGGTATTCTGAAGTTCGAAAATAGGTGGTACGTTTCGAAGGATAGCTACGAAAGGACATTTTATCGGAAGCTCACTCGTCTTCTTTCTCAGTACATTCGAGAAACGCGAAGATGTATCGAGATTTGAAACTACACTTCTGGTGGCCAAATATGAAAAAAGAGGTTGCCAAGAATGTGGAGTCTTGTATGGTATGTCAGCAAGTGAAGGCTGAACATCAATGTCCAAGTGGAACACTTTAGCCTCTACCAATTCCCAAATGGAAATGGAAAAATATCACAATAAATTTTGTTGTCGGCTTGCCAAGAATAGTTAGAGGCCATAATAGTATATGGGTCATCGTGGACAGATTAACAAAGTCGGTCCATTTCCTGCTTGTAAAGACGACCTACTCTATGGATCAATATGCAGAGTTATACATTGGCGAGATTATCAAGTTACATAGAATACCGGTGCCAATCATTTCTGACCGGGATCCTAGATTTACTTCAAGGTTTTTGAAGAGCTTGCAAAGCTCCTTGGGTACTTCATCCACAAACCGACAGATAATCTGAGAGAACGATTCAAATATTGAAAGATATGTTAAGGTCATGCGTGTTGGAATTTCAAGCTTCTTGGAGCAAGTTTTTGCTGTTAGTAAAGTTCTCTTATAACAATAGCTACCAAGCTACAATCAGTATGGCTCCGTATGAGGCTCTTTACAGCAGAAAGTGCAGATCTCCCTTGTATTAGGATGAAGTTGGAGAAGCCAGGCTTGTCGGCTTCAGATATTACAGCAGATGTCTGAGAAAGTGGCAATTATTAGACAATGAATTGAAACTGCTCAGAGTCGATAGAAAAGTTACGCAGATAAGAGGCGAAGAGACTTGGAATTCACAAAATGCGATGAAGTATTCCTGAAGGTGTCGCCGTTCAAGGGCGTGTGCGATTTGGTAAGAAAAGGAAGCTCAGTCCAAGGTTTGTAGGACCATTTCCTATCTTGAAGAGAATAGGAAGCACAGCTTACAGGCTGCAGCTACCTGCGTCTATGGATGGAGTTCACAACGTTTTTCAGGTGTCCATGCTGAGAAAATGTGTGCAAGATCCTTCTCAGATCGTGGAACCAGTGAACATACAGATCCAGTCGATGCTGACGTATAAAAAAATGCCAATGAGGATTCTAGAGTCTTCAATCAAAGTAATGCGCAATAAGGAGATTCCATTGGTAAAAGTTCTATGGCGCATTCATAATGTGGAGGAAGCCACTTGGGAGAGACAACATGATGTAATAAATAGGTATCCCGAATTATTTGACTAAGCAAATTTTGGGGACAAAATTCTATTAAGGTGGGTAGGATCTAACACCCGACATTTTGGCCATGTAATCGTCCTTAAATTTATTTAAATGGAAAAAAATTTGCTATTAATATATGAATATTTTATTGGAATTTGGACGCCGACAATTTACGGATTTAAGAAAATTAGTGCGAAAAAAGATAGAGTTAAAACGTGCGTGATTTTAAGTCAAAATAACGAAACTTACCGAAGAAGTTTCGTTAAATTAACAGCCAAACACCCTCCCCCCCCTTAAGTTTCTCTCTCTCTCTCTCTCTCTCTCTCTCTCTCTCTCTCTCTCTCTGTGCATAAATCACCAGAAGCCCTCTCCCCCTTTTATTTTTTTTTCCTTCATTTCTCTTTCTCTGCTCTTTCTCTTCTAGGCGACGACGAACCGCCTCCTCGTCACGCCGACGACCAACGAAGCTCTTCCTCACCTCCGTTTCTTCTGATTTCTCCGTTTAAGGTAAGCCTGTACATTAGTTAACGAGTTTTGGCTAAATATACGTTGATTTTGTTGGAGGTTTTTAGGGTTAGGGTTTTAGAAACTCGTCAATTTTTTGCTAAATCATGCTAGAACGTTATTTAAAGGTTCGAATGGATAAACTAAGGAAAAACTAAGCTCGTTCGATGAAAAACAGAAATTTGATCGAAAATCGACTTTTTGCAAGGCAGCCTACAAATTTGAAATTTTGCGGTCGTTCCCGGTCCTCTTTTTAAAATTTAACGATTCCATGTTAAACTAGATGTAATGAGGTTTCCAAAACATGTTGAATCGTAAAAAATCGGATAAGAATAGAGAAAGTTACGACCGTTTGAAATTTAGCCTAAAAATAGGAGAAATCCGAGATTTTTGAATGGAAATTTGCTTGAATTCGATATTCGATTGTTTTAGGCTATCTGAATGGAGCTTGGATTATGTCTTACTTAGTTTATTAGTTAGCACCTATGTAACGTGTATTATGGTTTGATTATGTGTGTTATAGGTTCGTGAATCGCCGAGGAAATACGTTCAAGGCTTGTAAACTCGACGGACCTCAGGTAAGTTCATATGCATATGTTTGGCCCTTAAGACCTACATCAAAGAGGTACTAGGCTTTTACGTACTATGGGGTTCGTTGACGGGTAGATAGGTCATAGTACTTTGTTTAGGTTAAGTATATTTGTTTTATGTAGTGTCTTGATGATCTGTCGCTTATTTTATGCTTCGAGGACTTGTCTTTTAATTATGTTATGTTTATGCACAATGTATGTTCATGCATCGCGTTTTCACGAAAGTCATGCAAAATGTTTTATGCACATGTTTTGAAGTAAGAAAGGTAAAAATATAAATGTAAAGTACGGTTAAGTGCGGGACGGGGACTGATATATGTTCTTGTCCTTGCTGCGGACAATATGTTTTTATCTCTCCCTGGGACAAGGCAAAACCACTAACCCATATCATGTATGTATGTTTGCCTGTTCCCCTATAAGCTCTACTTATACCACATGTTCACTTGAATATAAATGTAAAGTATGTTTATGTTTTTGAAACGTTCATGCATAGCACGTGCATCCTTTACATTATATTATATGATCTTATTGAGCTTTACGCTCATTAGTTGAACTCTATGATGTAGTTACGGATCGTACGAATGAGGATCTCAGCCTCAAGCCGATGTGTAGGCATAGTTGCCGGGACGAGCTTGCGGGATTGGTTGTGGCGGTCAGACTTATTTTTACCCGTAGGTAATGTTTCGAGGTTTATGTCACGTTTGTATAGTCTTTTGTGATTTAAGTAGATGTTTTAAATTTTTGTCTAAATAGTTGATTTTGGAAAACGTACTGAAACTATTTAGGCCATTAGGTTGTGCATGTATACGTTCGACTTTTAGATTGATCCATGCAGTTTGATTTCATGAAATTTCAGCAACGTTTTCTAACACGTTTTAAGATACATTTTTGACATGCCTAGGATGCCCATTACGAGATCTCAAACTAGGGCCCATAATTTAATCAACCAATTTTCTGATAATTTTTCTCTTTTTGCAGGTTTTGACCCCATTATGGATCTCACATGGGAACAGACATCAGAGAATATAGACAAACCCATGCATAGCCTTCATTGGAGCATCTACACGGAGCCTTCAAGCAGCTCAATGGGAATTTGTCTTCCTGGGCCTCTAAATATGTAATTTTTGGTTTTAAACTTATTTGGCATACATTAGCCTTTATTGTATGGATTATTATATTTGCATCATGCATTAGATTGTGTGGTTAGGGTTAGATGTATCTTAGTCGATTATGGGTTGAAGATTATTTCAAAAAGAAGAAAGCCCTTCAATAAATGGATCCCAAAGAAAGACTTGGCCCAAGAAAGAGCCCACACTTAAGGTATGGAATTTTGCAGGTACAATGTGAGTGGCAACAAGGATCCAAGACATGACGAATTCTTAGCCTTTGATAAAGTTGGGCGTGGGACACATCTGGGCCATGCGATCTGGCACGCGCAGCAGCACCATTTTTGTCACGACCCTTACCCGTGATATCGTTTTTTTTTTTTTTTTTTTAACTTTCACTTTAACTGTACATGAGCGGAAATCTCAATCAAAATCGAAATCGGAATTGAAATCGAAGTTCGTTTAGTAACTCTTTTAAAACAATCCATAAAACCATTAAAACTTAAAATAAATAAAACCTTTAAAACAATTAAATAATAAATAAAAGAAATCATTTATTTATAACCTTTTTTTTTTTTTTAAATAGCAGAAAGGGTGGCGATTTGTCGCCACAACTTGTGGCGACTGGGCGCCACAATTTGTGGCGCCCTTGTGGCGACTGGGCGCCACAATTGTGGCGCCTGGGCGCCACCATTTGTGGCGATCAGTCGCCACACTCTCTGGAATTCTCCAGAGAGTGCCCAGAAATTCGCCAAGAGAGGCGACTGCTTGCCTCCGCGAGGCGATTATTCGCCAAGCTCTCTGGAAATTGTCCAGAGAGCATATTTTCTTCCTCCTATATTCTTCTTTCTTTCATCCTCCCACGTCCCTGCACTTCACTCCTTCAACACTAAAACACTTAACACACAATAACACTTCAAATACCTCTCCTTCTTCATTCAATCTTCACATAATCATCGCTTACTTCTCACATAACACTTCCACCCGGATATTTTTACCCAAACTCATAACCAATCCAAATCACCTTTAAACATATACAATTTTCTTTAAACTTTGTCAAATTTCATAAAAATCGAACCGCGTGGTTCCGTTTAAATGTTTAACAATCCAACCTGTTTTAAAACATCAAAACATCCCAAAACATCTTACATTTTCTATACAATTAACAAACACCCTAAAACATATCTAAACATAATAAAATCCATCAAATTCGTCATTATCCCAACAATACCCAAAAACTCTCAAAATACCTAACCGTGAGTCAATCCCATCCTAGCCAAAACACAAGCCACCGCCACGAGCCCCGCCCATCGACCGCTACACTTGATCATCATAAGGTGGTTCCTCACCTTCTTTCTCGTCACCTACATCATACGATAACTACATTAAGCCTAATGCTTAGTAAGGAGCGTACTAAACATAACATAACATATATGCATGACATTTTTAAAAACAGTTTCATTTCGTTTTACTAAACCATTTCCTTGCCCCGTGAGAAACATACGTCTTGCCCCGTGAGAACCATACAGTCAGAAACGTGAGAAACATACAGTCAGAGGAAACATACAGTCAGAACCGTGAGAACATACAGTCAGACCCGTGAGAAACATACGTCAGTCAGAACTTCATAATCATTCATTACTTTGACATTTCATAAAAACATTCTCATATGCACTTTAAGAAAACATGATACGTGATGAAACATACTTAGAAACATCTATCGAACGATCACTAAACTTTGCTAAGGCACTACTTAACTACCCTTCTTACCATCGACCTATGTAACTAACTAACCTCGTCGCAATAAACATATTCAACATCGTTATGACGTAGGGCCTTAGTGGCCGGAAAGCCTAACGCTCACTTACCTGGCGTCCTAAATATGCCGAGCACCGTCCTTTGAGCTTTGGTTACCTAGAGCATTTAATATCACATCATTAATATCGATTTTCAAACATCGAATCTAAACAATCGACTTCTCTAGCTAGGAAAAATCTTTCTAAACACTCCAATCCTTTTCTTTTAGGCATTTCATTAAACACTTTGTGTTCATTAACTTCAAAATCCCATTAATGGTGTTTTACCAACCTTCAACAACTTAGATTTTACATTAAACCTCATCCAACACCATTAATTTACTCCAACAACTTCAACAATCATTAATATATCATCAATGAGTACTAATTAAACAACCCTAACGATTTCTAACAAAAACCCTAAAATTCATCACAAACCCTAACTCAAAACAAAACCCTAAACCACAAATAAACTTAGCCAAAACGTAGAGCTTACCTAGAGGATTGATTTGGGGAAGAAAATAGGAGAGAAACTCACCGGAAACGGAAGGGAGAACGAGCTGTGGAGATGGCGATGAGAAGAGAGGAAATGGCGCGAGGGAGAGGAGAGGAAATTTCGTGCGTGGAGAGGAGAAAGTGAGGAAGAGAGAGAGATTTTATGTTTTAATAGGGTTTTTGACTTTAACAATTACCTAAATACCCTTTTGATATTTCCTTAACTTAAACCATTATTTCGTCCGTCGTTTTAACTTTTCCAAAATTCCCTTATTTCTCCAAATATTTCTATTTATTCTTAGGGCTCTAACGAAACTTCCCGTTCGCTATTTTGGACTTATTTAATATTTCTACGAATTAGAATTTCCAAAACGCTCAAAATATTAAAACTCTAACTTAAGGCCCAAAATCCTTAAAATGAAATTCCCGGGTGTTACAATTTTGGCGCGGGTCAGCGGCGGGCAGCAATCCAGTGCTCGCGTTCGGGCAGGCTCTGGACATCTGATTGAGGCGCGCCCGGCTGCATCTGATCCGTTGGATTAGGGCACGCTGGAGCCTTACCTGATCCGTCGATCAATGCGCGCGGGCATCATCTCCACCACACGATCAGCGCACGCACGGATCACTCTATTGGCCGCCGATCAAAGTCATCCAATGGCCACCATTTTCCTTTTACACTTTGCCAAACCCTAATCCACCTAGGTTGCTTATAAATGCATAGCATTTGTGCTTGTATGAGGACTTTTGCCCAATTTATAAAATAACTCCTTTTCCTACACTTTGTGTTGGTTTGCCTTCGGGTTTCCTCGATTCTTGAATCGAGTGGAGTAGTCCTCCATTGTTAGCCTAGCTTGGGTTGCTAGGTTCACTCTTACCTCTTTCTCTCGCCTTCTCCATTGGGAGTTAGAAGTTGAGGACGAAAACCTAGGCCTACGGTGGTCGTTTTCCTCCGGGAAAACATGCACCCGAGAGATCAAACGTAAGATAGCTCCTCGGGTCTGTCAAAGGTATCCATTTTATCATTTCCATTCACATATTTTCACACACATATCACCTTTAAATTTCGGCCATCACTTCACACACTTCACCATTTAATTTCTTGCATTTTCTCTTCATCTCCTTACATTTTCTCTTCACTAATTTCACACACTTTGTTCCACTTCCATCTTGTCATTTACCATTTGCATTTCATACATTTTATTACCTCTAAAAATCGGCCATCTTAGCACACACCCTCACTTGCATTTTCTTGCATTTTATTTTTCTTTTTTGTTCACATAATCCAAGGTTTTGTCACTTGTGCACACAACCGAGTACTTACTTTGTTTGGTGGGTTTTACACGGCCCCCTTTTCTAAGGGACCCCGTGTCAAGTGGTATCAGAGCGTAAGGTGCTTCCCTTATGCATTTTTATTTGCATTTGACACTAATCAAAAGATCGCACAAAACCAGGAAAGCCGCTCTTACTTTCTATTCTTACTTTTCGATTTTAACTTTGTGCTAACTTGTGCTATTTTATCTTATTACTTGCTGCCATTATTTGAGTCAGTTAATAGCTTAATATATTGTGGAAAATGTGGTATGCATTGTGGCAAAATTGGCCAAGGTGAGATAAATTTCCTCTCGGTTTTTTGTTTGTTTACTTCTCGGGTTTTGCGTATTTTTGCTTCGATTTTTGCTTGTCCAAATCTCGGATTTTTCTTCATCTACATGACCTATGTTGAACCATGTTTGCATCTAGATATTTGTCAAATAACTTGGTATAAAATCTGAATTTTATTGATGCATAAAATCGGCATTAAACTAACACTATAGAATCGGCTCCATGCTTGTATGCACTTTTCGGTTTTTAGCCATTTTGTGCCTTGGTTTTCATATTAATTTGCTGAATGATTGCACTTGGATTTAGCTTATGATTCATCTATTACATGTTAGCATTTGTGCACTCTAAATTGATTTCAAAATTTGTAGCAAAGTTGAGCTAGAAATCGACTATGTTGAATATTATGCACTTACGAAAATTCTGCTCTATTTAACTTGAAATTTCAGCATGTTAACCTTGATAAAACTTGTGTTCTAAATTTATTAGTTGTTGTTTTTGAAGTTATTTAGTTGGTATTAATATTATTTTGAGTGATTATAATTTAAAGTTGTTAACTTTGTTGAAATTGGTCGAAAATTTGTGGTACTTGCACGGTATTAAAATTTTTCATGCTAAAATTAGTTTACCAAGTGTTATGAAATTTCCTAAGTTGTTTTCATTACTCCAAATTAAATGTTAAGTGTGAACATGATCTCTATTCTCTTTTGTCTTAGCTAGGGAACATTCCTTAGTGCCTAAAATTATTTAAGACATTAAACGAGATAATCACCTCACTAACTTTGGATGAGACAACCTAGACAAGAAATTAAAATTGAATTTTAAATTAAAATACTTAGACATGACTAATAGAAGTGGATTCACACGTGATACATCGCACCAAGACCCAAATCGGGTTAGGGACACTCCTCCTCCTGAACCCACACGTCACGAGGGTGAGACTAGCATGCAAGCTGGGATGCAAGGTCAAATCAATGCCTTGACAGGCTTGGTTACTAACCTCACCCAATAAATCAAGGACGTTTCCTTGAGATAGCCCAATTTAAGGAACACATGAACAATCCTCCACGACGAGAATCCCATGACCGAGATCCTTCACGAGAGACCTCCTCTAGGATTATACCTGAATGTCCTAGATGTCGAACTCCTTTCCAACAACCCTTAGAGGAAGAAGAATGGGCTGAACCCCAAAGAAGAAGACCCCGTTATTATGAGTCGGAGGATGAGGATTGGGCAGGAGATGATGAAGAGCAATATCACCCAAATCGTCGTAGGGACAACGAAGACCTCCGTAATGTTAAGATATCAATTCCCCCTTGGAACGTGTGACGGGCACACATTTTTAGATTGGGTTGATAAGGTCGAGAGAGTGTTCGAGTGCCATGATTACTCCGAGAGAGTAAAAATACAACTTACCTCCTTTGAACTTACGGGCCACGCGGCACTATGGTGGTCCAACCTCAAAGCCCAAAGGATGAGAAAACTAGGATACCCCGTCTCTACATGGACTTCAATGAAAGAATTAATGCACGAGAGGTTCGTTCCCCGACATTACAAACACGAACTCTTTCATCAACTCCACAACCTCAAACAAAATAGCCTCTCCGTAGATGAATACCTTATAGAATTCGAAACTCTCAATATGTGTTGTGCTATTGATGAGCCTGAGGAACAACTCATCACGAGGTTTATTCGTGATTTGAACCGTGACATTGGCGATGCGGTTGAAATGCAACAATTGGAAGTCATGGATATGGTCATTCAATTAGCCCTGACGGTGGAGAGACAACTTAAGAGAAAGCGAAAGACCAATTTTTCGAACAAATTTCCACCTAGGCATTTAGACCAAGATAAACCCAAACCCTCATGTAAAAATGAAGATAAAAGGCCAATTAACCGTAATTGGCCACCTAAAGCACCCTTCAACCAAAACAAACCCCCTCCGACGGATAAGAATCAATCAAACCCCTCTAAAGGACAAAGAGCTCGTGATGCCCAATGCTACAAGTGTTTGGGAAAAGGACATTACGTGAATGAATGCTCTAACCGACGAGTGATGGTTATTAAGGAGTCGACCGGAGAATGGGAAAGCGAAAATGACGAAGGTCAATACCTCAAAAAAGAAGAAGAATAGGTAGAAGAAGAAGAAAGTGAGCACGACTCGGATAAATGTTTGGTTCAAGAGGGACCACTTTTGATGCTTATAAGAAGAGCCCTCATTTCTAAGAATGTGAAAGAGGACTGCTAACGCGAAAATATTTTCCAAAGTAAATGTGCAGTCAAGGATAAAGTTTGCTCCATGATTATAGATGGTGGAAGCTGTGTCAACGTAGCTTCCCAAGATATAGTTAGCAAACTTGGGTTAGAAACAACTAGCCACCCTAAGCCATATAAATTAAGATGGTTAGACAATAGAGATAACATCAAGGTGTCAAAGCCAGTGACCATCAATTTCACTATTGGTAAATATAAAGATGCAGTTCTTTGCAATGTCGTTCCTATGAACGCGAGTCATCTTCTATTAGGTAGACCATAGCTTTATGACCGTAGGGTGCAACATGACGGATTCCTCAATAATTATAGCTTGAAATTTGGTGGTAGGGCCATTAAATTGCTTCCTATGACTCCTGAACAAATAGCACGTGACGATACAGTTAGGAAAGAAGAAAAGATTAAGGATAATATTTTCTTATCAAAACGAGGATTAAGAGCTTCTGTCACTAAAGGAAAGACCTTGATTCTTGTGTTATTTAGAGACCGCGTTATGGAGCTTGGAGATATACCTTTACCTGTCCAAAATCTGCTTAAATCTTACCAAGACGTTTTTCCTGAGGAACTACCACCTGGATTACCACCAATTAGAGGAATAGAACATCAAATTGACCTCCAACCTGGAGCTATGTTACCTAACCGACCGGCCTATAGGATGAGGCCTGAAGAGACCAAAGAATTACAAGAGCAAGTCCAAGAGTTATTGGGAAGGGGATACATTAGAGAATCGATGAGTCCTTGTGTCGTGCCTACATTATTGGTACCCAAGAAAGACGGCACTATGAGGATGTACGTCGATAGTCGAGCTATCAATCAAATCACTATTAAGTATAGATACCTGATCCTTAGACTTAAAGACATGTTAGATGAATTAAGCGGAGCATCGATCTTTTCCAAAGTCGATTTGAAGAGTGGTTATCACCAGATACAAATGAAAGAATGTGATGAATGGAAAACCGCCTTCAAAACTAAATACGGATTGTTTGAGTGGATGGTTATGCCATTCGGACTTACAAATGCCCCGAGCACCTTTGTAAGGCTAATGCACCATGTTCTTAAGGATCTTCTTGGAAAGTTTGTTGTCATTTATTTCGATGACATCTTGGTGTATAGCCCCAACCTCCCACAACATGTCAACCATCTCGGGATACTTTTGCAAACTCTCCGTCGGGCTAAATTGTTTGCAAATTTAAGTAAATGCTCCTTTGGTCAAGAGAAAGTTTACTTTTTGGGCTTTATTATTTCAAAAGATGGCTTGGAAGCGGATGAGAATAAAGTTAAGGCCATCAAGGATTGGCCCACACCAAATAGTATCACTGAAGTCCGTAGCTTTCACGGATTAGTCTCTTTTTATAGAAGGTTTATTAAAGACTTCAGTTCGTTAGTTGCTCTTATTACTGATCTCACCAAGAAAGGAGTAGATTTTAATTGGACCCCGGAATGTAAAAGAAGCTTCGATCTAATTAAGGAAAAGCTTTGTCAATCCCCCGTTTTAGCACTTCCCGATTTCAATAAAGTTTTTGAGATCAAAAGTGATGCCTATGGAATTAGTATTGAGGCCATATTGATGCAAGATGGTAAACCTCTTGCATATTTTAGTGAAAAATTAAAAGACGCTGCACTTAACTACTCCACATACGACAAGGAGTTTTATGCCGTGATAAGAGCTATTGAGCACTAGCAACACTACCTCCTGTCAAAAGAGTTTGTGATTCACTCCGACCACCAATCTTTGAAACACATTAAAAGTCAGCACAAACTCAACAAAAGACATCCCAAATGAGTGGAATTCTTGGAAAGATTTCCATACATTTTAAAATATTTGAAAGGATCTGATAACACTGTTGTCGATGCTCTATCACGAAGACGTGTCCTCTTAACAAAATTAGGCATCTGATTCTTTGGATTTGAGTGGATTAAGACTTTGTATGAATCCGACAAAGATTTTGGAACGCCCTACCTAAATTGTCAAAACAAGGTAGAAGGAGGATATAGTATTGTTGATGGATTTTTATTAAAAGGCGGGAAATTGTGTATTCCTGATTGCAGTCTGAAACAATGTCTTCTTAAAGAAGCTCATGGTGGAGGATTGTCCGGGCATTTTGGAGAAAAGAAAACCCCAGAACTATTAAAAGAAAGATTTTATTGTCCTCATATGATGAAAGACGTGCACCACTCCGTTGAGCAGTGCATTATTTGTAAGAAGGCTAAAGCAAGGTTCTACCCCAAGGACTTTATCTTCCTTTACCAATTCCTACACACCTTTGGGTAGAAATTAACATGGATTTTGTTTTGGAGTTACCACAGATGGGACGCAATAAAGACTCTATTTTAGTGGTCGTAGATAGGTTCTCCAAAATGGCGCATTTTATCGCCTACAATAAAACTGATGACTCTGCTGCTATAGCCGACCTATTCTTCAAGGAAATAGTTAGACTCCATGGAATGCCCCAATCTATTGTGTCGGATCGCGATACCAAATTTTTGAGCACTTTTTGGAAGACCTTATGGAAGAAATTGGGGACTAAACTATGCTTTAATACATCTTTTCACCCCCAAACGGATGGCCAAACGGAAGTGGTCAATAGGACCTTGGGAACCCTTCTTCGTAGTGTTGTGGGAAAGAATTTGTCAAATTAGGAAATAGTGATACCACAAGTTGAATTCTGTTACAACAGAAGCCTTCACTCCTGTAATATCCGGCTCGTACGGATTTTTGAAAATATTATTATTATATTATTCGATGGCATCTTTGTAAATATGTCAAATCAGGTCCGTTTTACGAAAAGAAAGCGTCAAGACGGTCCTAACAATTAATAGGAATTTTAAAGAATTTACGAGAATTTTCGGAATAATAACGCTATATTCCGGGTAATTACGTTTCTCGTAATATAATTTTAGTAAAAATAGTAAACGAGTTCCGATTTGCGAACGGACAGTTTTAATAGAACCCAGATAATAAGTTGGATTTATTGGCGAAATAAGAAATTTGAAACGGTTGAAAACACGAGAGGTAGTGACGTTCAATAAAATAGAATATTAGGATTATTATTATTATTATTATTATTATTATTATTATTATTATTATTATTATTAATAAATAAATAAAAACAAACGACAGAATGGTTTTGAACCATTCTGTCGTTCGCCCGAGCCCGACGCCGAAGACAGGGGAGGCGACGCGAGCGACGATCGACGAGAACCACCGGCGATTTCCGGCGCCCTCCGGCCAGACGACGGCGACGACCAGTCTCCGGCCTGACTCCGCGCACGAACCGATCAGGTAGGCTCGGTTTTCTTCTTTTTCGGCTCGGTTTGGGGCTGGCGGTGGCGAGCTCGATTGAGCTCCGATCGCCGGCCGTTTTCGGTCACTTCCGGCGTGGGTTTGCCAACCCTTGCGCCTGCTATTATTGATTGGCCGTGGATTGCTCAATTTGAGCGAATTTCAGTGAATCCCGAATTGGGGATTTCGGGTTTTCCGGTTTAAAAACTTAAATTCTCTTTGGATTATACTAATTGGATGTTAGGATAGTTGATTGGTGTTGAATCGGAGGTGAATCGATAAAAAATCGAAAAGGGAAATTTTCCGATTTAGGGCACTTCGAGTTTTTTATTGTAATTCGGTATTTTCGACTAATTTAGGCTAATTAAGGCTAATTGGGATTGATTGGTGAGGGAATTGATGGAATTTGATGAAAAATTGGAAAGGGAGAAATTTTCGATTAAGGGCAGTTTCGGGTTTTTGATAAATTGACCTAGCTCCGGTCGTTTGTTTTTAAATTTCTTTTGGCATATTAAAATAGGTTATTAGAGGAGTACGTGGCCGCTGGAATCGTTCGATTCCGATAACCGACGCAAAAGTTATGCACGTTTGAGTTTCGGGTCGGTTTTTACCAAACCCAAAATAGTGGCCCGTTTAGTTATGTTTTAGTTCGATTAGATTAGAAATAGTAGTTTGTGAGTAAATTGGTGAATGTAAGCATGATGTTAATGAAGCTCGAATGTTTGTCATAGGTCGAGCCATAGGTGAAGTTGACGTGCCAAAAATCAGCGAGCTACGGACGACAGGTAAGTTCTCGTGATCTTCTCTGGCCGATTGGCCTACACCGTACTTCGATGTAGCGTCGAGGATCTCAATGGATTGTTTGTTTTAAATTGCTTTGGTTGGGTAGATAGGTTTATAATTGTTATAGGTTATTCTAATTTGGTCTTGATGGTATGCATGTTGGTTGTTTAGTTTATGTTCATATCTGCTCATGCATCACGTGTTTTTTTAAAGATCATGAAAAATGAATTTCTGCACGATGTTTTAAAGTAAATGCAAAGAAAGAATGACCCTTCGGTATATAGTTTAAATGGCCCGTCGGTATACAGTTTATAGCAAAGCAAAGCAAAGCAAAGTAAAGAAAAGTTTAAATGACCCTTCGGTATATAGTTTAAATGGCCCGTCGGTATACAGTTTATAGCAAAGCAAAGCAAAGCAAAGTAAAGAAACGTTTACATGACCCTTCGGTATATAGTTAAATGGCCCATCGGTATACAGTTTATAGCAAAGTAAAGCAAAGAAATCGGTATACAGTTTATAGCAAAGCAAAGTAAAGAAATCGGTATATAGTTTATAGCAAAGCAAAGTAAAGTAAAGTAAAGAAAACAATGCATGATTTACAGATTCATATGCACAGCACGCATTTGCATTTACTAGAGCTTACTGAGATTTTTATCTCATAGATGTCTGTATGGTGTAGGTGATCCCGTTACAGGTGACTACGAGATCCCTCCACCCGAGGAGTGATGGCAGTTGACGGAGGATGATGCTCGCGGCAGTGTGCTGGCGCAGTCGATGCTCAACCGACCCGTGGGGACGTATGTATAGATTTTGGGGTTATTGAGATGTTTTGGACTGAGAGTTGTATAGACATTTTAGGATGCTTGGTTCTGGTAGTTGATAGGTTTACTTTTAAGGTTTTAAACGTTTTGGAAACCTGTTTTTATAAACTGTTTTAGTAAAATTTTCATTGGAATCTGTTTAGTTGATTGATTGATGTTTAGATGGTTTGATTCGGGTTAGTGGATAAAATGGGTTTTGATGTTTTGATAGACTTGTTTTATAAAACGTTTTGTTAAGGTTTTTATCTAAAGTTTAATGGAACTGCTTGGTATTTTCTTTTGAAACAGGAAGGATATGTCACACTTTTAAACGGAACCATGCAGTTCGTTTTCATGAAAATGTACTTCATTTTAATCGTGTTTAGAGTCGGTTTTGGGCAGAGTTACGAGAACGTATGAATGTTTGAAACGTTTATGTAAAATGTATAATTGAAATGGAGATAGAAATGATATTGTGAAGAAGTGATAAGTTGATAAATTGAGGAATGATAGAAGGTTGAGTGGTTTTATGTAAACTGTTTTTGTATGATGAATGAATTTTCTTTAAAGGTTTTCGAGGATGTTTTTAATTGATTTAGAGGCTTAAAAAGAAAAATTTCGTACGGGAAATTAGGAATAGTATGAGGGTCGTTACAACTCCACTACCAAGCAAATGCCCTTTGAGGTAGCCTATGGATTTAATCCGAACTCACCACTGACCCTCATTCCTATTCCGACCGAGGACCTTGTCAACCCTTCGGGAGCTAGCAAAGCAGAGCAAGTCAAGAAGTTATATGAAAAAGTCCGCCAAACCATTGAAAAGAATAACGCCAATTACGCTAAACATGCCAATAGGGACAAAAAGAGATAATCTTTAATGTAGGAAATTTGGTATGGTTACACCTTAGAAAGGAAAGATTTCCAGCCAAGTGACGCTCCAAACTCCTACCTAGAGCTGAAGGTCCTTTCAAGATCTTGGAATGCATTAATAATAATGCTTATAAATTGGAATTACCTGGCAAGTATGGGGTGTCATCCACCTTCAATGTTCAAGATTTGTCCCTTTACATTGGAAAATTGAGACATGAAGAGGAGGCTGAGCTAATGGATTTGAGATCAAATCCTCAGCCACCCGGAGGGGATGACATGCCTAGGAGGCCCATTACGAGATCTCAAACTAGGGCCCATAATTTAATCAACCAATTTTCTGATGATTTTTCTCTTTTTGCAGGTTTTGACCCCATTATGGATCTCACATGGGAACCGACATCAGAGGATATGGACAAACCCATGCATAGCCTTCATTGGAGCATTTACACGGAGCCTTCAAGCAGCTCAATGGGAATTTGTCTTCCCGGGCCTCTAAATATGTAATTTTTGGTTTTAAACTTATTTGGCATACATTAGCCTTTATTGTATGGATTATTATATTTGCATCATGCATTAGATTGTGTGGTTAGAGTTAAATGTATGTTAGTCGATTATGGGTAGAAGATTATTTCAACAAAGAAGAAAGCCCTTCAATAAATGGATCCCAAAGAAAGACTTGGCCCAAGGAAGAGCCCACACTTAAGGTATGGAATTTTGCAGGTACAATGTGGGTGGCAAAAAGGATCCAAGACATGGCCAATTCTCAGCCTTTGATAAAGTTGGGCGTGGGACACATCTGGGCCATGCGATCTGGAACGCACAGCAGCACCATTTTGGCGCGGGTCAGCGGCGGGCAGCAATCCAGCGCTCGCTTTCGGGCAGGCTCTGGACATCTGATTGAGGCGCGCTCGGCTGCATCTGATCCGTTGGATTGGAGCGCACTGGAGCCTTGCCTGATCCGTCGATCAGTGCACGCGGGCATCATCTCCACCACATGATCAGCGCGCGCACGGATCACTCTATTGGCCCCCAATCAAAGTCATCCAATGGCCACCATTTTCCGCTTACACTTTACCAAACCCTAATCCACCTAGGTTTCCTATAAATGCATAGCATTGGCGCTTGTATGAGAACTTTTGCCCAATTTATAAAATAACTCATTTTTCTACACTTTGTGTTGGTTTGCCTTCAGGTTTCCTCGGTTCTTGAATCGAGTGGAGTAGCCCTCCATTGTTAGCCTAGCTTGGGTTGCTAGGTTCACTCTTACCTCTTTCCATCACCTTCTCCATTGGGAGTTAAGAGTTGAGGACGAAAACTTAGGCCTACGGTGGCCATTTTCCACCGGGAAAACGTGCACTCGAGAGTTCAAACGTAAGATGGCTCTTCGGGTCCGCCAAAGGTATCCATTTTATCATTTCCGTTCACACATTTTCACACACATATCACCTTTAAATTTCGGCCATCACTTCACACACTTCACCATTTAATTTCTTACATTTTCTCTTCATCTCCTTATATTTTCTCTTCCCTAATTTCACACACTTCGTTCCACTTCCATCTTGCCATTTATCATTTGCATTTCATACATTTTATTACCTCTAAAAATCGGCCATCTTAGCACACACCATCACTTGCATTTTCTTACATTTTATTTTTCTTTTTTGTTCACATAATCCACGGTTTTGTCACTTGTGCACACAACCGAGCACTTACTTTGTTTGGTGGGTTTTACACGGCCCCCTTTTCTAAGAGACTCCGTGTCAGTTTTTAAGTCGTGTTTTTAGGGTTTTGAAGTACTTTATGTTTAGAGAGGTTGAGAATGGTTCTAGGTAAGTTTAATATGGAGTGTAGGTGGAAGAATTGGGAAAATGTGAAAAAGGGCGAAAAGAGTGAAGTGAAGCGTGGGGTGCGCCGGATGCGCGCAGGGTGCGATCGGGCCAATCGATCGACTGAAGGTCGGGGACAGAGGGTTAGCCGATCGATCGTGCGAGGGGCGCAATCGATCAGTCGTGATGCGTACGTGGTCGACACCAGAGCGGGCGCCACCCATGTGCTGCGCGGACCGATTGGGTGTCGCGAGCGCGCTGGGAGTGTGCCACCCGCGCGACGGCAGTGCGCCGCAATGGCCGAACAACGCGTTCGCGCCGCATGTGTTAAGTGCACAAAGTTGATTTTTTTTTCAAGTTTTAATTTTCAACCCGACGTTTTATGATACTTCCAGAATGTATTTTCTAAACATTTTCCCATGCATTTTAAACGATTTAAACGACCCAAAAACCGAGTCAACGTTTTACCAAAAATGAATTTTAGCCATCGATTAAGTTGTACGGAAACGAAAATTTTCACGTCCAAAATGTCTAAGCCTAGAGTCAATGTCAGGTCAGGTCAAGTGGCGGTCCTCAATGTAGTAGGGGTTGCTACACAATCATTCTACGATATCTCTTAATATCCATCCTTTTATCATTCTCATCTCTGTCCAATTTTGTTGATGTACTAATAGATGTACGAGAACATTTTGAACATTCCAAATCTTTTGATGTGCTCTTTTACATATTTTTCATGGTTTCAAGAAAAATTTTTCATTAAATTGTCTACTTTAAAGTCTAAGGAAAAATTTAATTCTCTCATCATGCTAATCTCAAATTCACTTTGCATACTTTTGGGAATTATTTGCAAAGAGACGCATTTGCTGCACTAAAAATGATATCATCAACATCAATTTGTACAATTAGCATATTATTGCCATTGTATTTGGTGAACAAAATTGAATTAATTTTTTAAATCTTAAAGTCTCTTTCTATGAAATATTTTTTCAATTTTTCATAACAAGCTCTAGGAGCTTGTTTAAATCCATAAATACTTTATTGAGCTTATTTTGTGATCAAGTTTATCGTGTGCCTCAAAAATTAAAGGTTGCTTTAGATAAACTTTCTCCATACTATAACCATTTAGAAAGACGCTCTTAACATCCATTTTGTATATAGTGAAGTTTTTGAAGCAATTAAAGGCAAGTAGCATAAAAATGATTCTAAATGTGCCATCGAAGCAAAAGGTGGTTCAAATAAGATATTTCTTTTTTATTATAGTCTTTTGCAACCAATCTTGCCTTATTATTCCATTTTCATATAACTTATTCTTAAAAATCCATTTAATTCAAATGTTCAAGTTGTCTTAGGTCTTTGAACTAATTCTCAAATTTGGCTTTTCTCAAATTAGTTAAGTTCTTCTTGCATTACCACGATATGTTTTTCATCACTTTAGACCTCATCAAAATTCTTATGTTCAATTTGAAAGATGACAACATTGACATGAAAAGTTCTATTAGAGGATTTAGTCTTAACACCTAGAATGGTGAGTATTGGATGACTTTTAGCATATCCCTAATTTTTAGGTAAATCCTTATGTTTTTCTTCAACACCAAGAATTTCCTACTCATTAGGAGGGTATTCAAGAGATTTGCTTGCTCCTTGAGCATTATCATCAACATTAAAGATTTTCATCTTGTTTATCAGCTTGTAGTCTTAATCCTTTTCATTTGATGATTGAAATAATTCATAAAAGTAATGTCCATAAATTCCTCTACAACTAGAGCTCTTTTCTTGAAAACTATACAAGGTTTATTAGTTGTGGAGCAAGGTAAGAAGATGCCATAATCTGTTTTGGAATTGAATTTACTTAGATTGTTTTTTATGTTAAACAGAAAATATGTGCATCAAAAGGCTTACAATAACCAACATTAGAAATCTTTTCATGGCAAAGCTCATACGGTATTTTTTCAAAGATTTGCGTAATTGAAACTTGGTTATGGACATAACATGTCATTGCAAAGGCTTTCGCCCAAATATACATAGTGAGATTATTTTCATTAAGCATAGTCCTAGCAAACTTTTAAAGAGATCTATTCTTTTTCTGAATAACTCTATTTTGTTAAAAGTTTTCATGAGAGAAAAATTGTCTTCAATGTCATATTTATGACAAAGAACCTCAAAACATTTAATGTCAAACTCTCTTTAATGATCACTACAGATTGCAATAGTAGAAAGATCCTTCTCGTTTTGTAATTTCTTCAAAAAGCTAGACAAGGTGTTTTCTCAAAAAGAATACCGAAATAAACGTATAATCATATGAAATAACATAAGCATGATATTTACCTCATAGACTAGCGGTTTTTGATGGACCAAAAGATTTTGGTGGAGTATTTGAAAATGCTTTGTTGTAAAGACAATATTTTTGGAAGTAAATGAACTTTTAATTTCCTTTCTCATTTGACAAGTGTCACATATCTTGTCTTTCTCAAAGTGGATTTTAGGTCGGCCTCTAAGTAGATTATTCCTAGATATTTTACCTATTGTATTCATGCCTACATATTTTAATCTCTTATGTGAAGCCTAACTACCATTAGAGGAAAGATAAACGGCAAAACATGTAACATCAAACCTTGACAAATTATTCAAATCAATAGTATATACATTTTCATTTATATATCCAATAAATAAAAGTTTACCATCCTTACTATTATCTATCATGTAAACTTCAACTTCATGCTTCAAACCATCAACTAATAAACCCTAACTTGTAATTTGTTTAAACCTTGACGGCTCGTTGTCATGTTGTGGGAAACCATGAGTATCCAAATTCTGAAAAATACTTAGATTCTCTACAATGGTTTAAGAGACACATTAGTAATTTTCAATAATATTACAAGTGAATTTTCTAAGATGAAAATTATCAATATTTCCTCATTATAAATTTGTTATCCTAATTCGTTAATGATAAAGAATCATACTGTAACGACCCTAAAATTTAAATTCCTTAGTTTCAAACCCTAATACATTTTTCTCCATTTCAATCCTCGAATGAAACTTGATTAGGTTGTCTCTAAACCCTAATTTTACTGCATTCATAAATCATCAATCAAAAATCACAAAGCTTTAAATCTGTATTTATATTATAATTGAACAAATATATTAATATCAATAAATTCTCAATTATCATTCATTCGACTACATGAATATCATTTAACTACATTTATTAGAATCCAACATATCTAAAAATATCTCGTAAGTCAAAATAATTAGTTATATGCAATATCATAACTATATAATGTTTAAATTCTCCAATACTCCAAATTAAAATTTACATAAAACAAAAAATTAAATTTAATACTAATTAATTCACATTTCTAAATCTAATTAAATCCTCAAAACATGATACACAAATAAACTAACTATCTAGTCATACTAATATAAATAATACATCTTCAAGAATACAAAAGATAATAAACTAACTATCTACTTAAATTTAAATAATAATATCATTTACGTAAATATTTACTACAATTATTTATTTTACATTATTTGATCATTAGTCACTTTGTCTGTATGCTCGTCTGCAATTGGAAGAATCTCGATATGGCTATAATTGCTCCTCAACATAATCCATCTAGACGTGCATATGCGACTTTAATTTCATACGTTACTGAATCTATACTTAAGAGTTACATATTGGTTAGAACTCATTTTTCAACCTTCGTTTAGACTTTCATTAGTCATCACATATTTTTCGTCAATTCCACATTAATAGTTACATACTAGTTGGGACTCATTTTCCAATCTTCCTTTTCATCAGTCATCACGTATTTTTCATCAATTCCATCTTAGTAGTTACATACTGGTTGGAACTTATTTTTCAACATTCGTTCAGACTTTGGATATCTCATACGTTCAGCTTTTCTTTACTCATCTCATATGTTCAGATTTTCATTAGTCATCTCAATTTGTTCAAACTTTCATTAGTCATCACATTCTGTCAATTACGTATTTATGTCAATACCTAACTATGCGTGTCTAATTAAAATATCAAAATAAACAATAAATGAATATAAAAAAAATACTTTGCATACTATGTTTTGTGATACAGGGCCTACAACCAAAACGTTTAAAATTAGTATTTTACTTACATGAGTTTAAGAGAATAGGATTGTGACTTGCCAGCAAGTTTGTATAAACTTGGTTACCTAAATAAATTATTTATTGTTAATATATGTAATTTGAGTATTAATAACTAAATCTTAAAACATCCAATTCTTTTGTTTAACGAACACATTGAGCAAACAGGGTTAAAATCGTTACCAGATACAACTATGGACTTGCGCTACGCTGGATCAGTTTGAACCAATGGATGAGATCAAATCATGAGCTGGTTTAATTACTGAGTCGGGTTGACCCCATTGGAGGAATCCTTGTCATCATCTTCTTCCTTCTCCCTAAATCCTTTTCCTTTTTGTCCTCTGAGTAAGCAACTCGCACCGGGCAAACTGAAGGAAAAGGGAGAACTCGTCGGAGCTGGGTTTGATTGATGAGGTGGCTAGATTTTTATGGGTCAAACGTCGCTAGGGTTGGTTGCTTCAAATTCAATAGAAGAAGGAGCTCTTTGCTCGGAGTCCGACAACGGTTTCGGTCGAAAAGGGAGAGACTTGAGTGATTTGTACGTTTGGATTCTCTTAACGATACTCGTCCGAGGCTGTGAACTTGGGAAAGTCTCTCGCGAACTGCGCTTTGGGTTCGGCCGGAAGAGGTTGGATTCGACTCCTTGGAGTGGAAAACAATGGAGATTTGCAGGGGGCTTGAGGTTGCCGACGAAGAGGGTTTTTCTCATTTAGAAATCTTCCCAGATTTTTTCCTCTGATTGGTTGAGAGAAAAGAAGGAATTGGGAGTGAAGGGTTATGGGGGTTTGTTTCTGTTCGATATTGGCAAGAAACAGAGGCATCAAAAGCTTTGACGAGGAAGTTTAGTTGAAGTTTTTCGGAAGAGAGGTAGGGTGGGCTCTAGTTTATGGAAGAACCAATGATGAGTGAAGGTAGGAGTATTTGTTGGCCGGCGGAGAATGTTCTCTCTTTACACAGTAGAAATCTTTTTGGGAGAGCGATTTTCGTCGGATCTCAAGGGTGAAGGGTAGGTTTTCTGTTAAGACTATGATGGCGGGAAAATGATGTTTATTTTATTAATTGATTCAACTTTATATTATTTATCCATTTTCTTTATCGAATGGGTCATTAAGAGAGAGGAAAATTGGTAGGTACATCAGCCTTAATTTTATTTATGATAGTATTTAAGATATTTGAATGATTTAATTTTCATAATCTTAAAAAGTTAGAGCATTTAACTAATTTGATCTGGTTCTATTCAAAATCACTCTCAAAGTATAGAGTTTTAACAAAAAAAGATCGTAAAGTAATTTTATAAATAACTTTATCCTTAAGTATGAAAAATCAACAAATCAATCACTAGCGACCCCGTTCTTAGAGATCGGCCCCCGATCTCCGAGACCAAGTGCTCGATCTCGCTTAAATCGTTCTAAGATCAGGGGATGGTGACCCTCGTTCTCGACAAAAAAATATCGAATTTTCTTGAAATGTTTACCACATGTTCAGTATATCATGAGAAGATAATTTAAAAAGTTTCGTGATTTTTCAACATTTGTACCATTTATTATAATTTTTTACGTCTATTTTATAGAATATTGTTTAACAAATTATAGTAAATTGTACAAGTGTTGAAAAATCAAGTAACTTTCCAGATTATATTTCCATAATATGTTAAATATGTGGTAAAAATTGCAAGTAAATCTGATTCACTGTGAATCAGATTATATTTCCAAATTATAAAATTTTTTAAATTTAATTTAGGGTAATTAAATTTAACTGGAGAATCGATGATGGACTCCAATCGTCATTGATCCATTCATTGTGAAGCATGAGGCGAGATGGAGAAAACAACAATAACTACGTAGAGAATCGAACATAAACCCTAAAGCTATGTGAATCAAAACCCTCAATGACCAATCCATAACATCATCTACTATCAAAGAGAGCGTCGACATTAAAGTCAAAGGAAGAGGGGTTAGTGACATAGTGTGCGGCATAGGGAGCATTTGGGATAATTAAAAAAGTATAAGTTTGCACTTTGAAGTAATTACTAAAAGGTAATTTTGAATTGTTTAAGAGAGATTTGAGGTGGTGACCCACCGTTCTAGACAAAAAACATACAAACGATATCAGATTTACTTGCAATTTTTACTACATGTTCAACATATTATGAAAATATAATCTGAAAAGTTTCTTGATTTTTCAACACGGGCTGTCAAAGATTGATTTGTTGATTTTTCATACTTTGAGGGTAAAGTTTTGCAAAATTACTTTAGAGTTCTTTTTGTTAAACATCTCATACTTTGATTATAATTTTGAATATTACACTTGGATTTTATTTGATTTGAATTAGCAAGATTTGTTTCCTCCTAATTGAGAATTTTTAGGATTGTATCTGAATTCAAATTTCAATTTTTATTTAGTTAGAAATTTGAAGATGTTACACATAATTCAATGTTAAGCTATCGGTTTGGAAACTAGTCAAGTAAACTTCTAAAATTACAAAAGAAAACTTCTACTTTTCAAATAAACAAACAAAGAACTGCATTTTAAAAACACACCCGCACTAAAATAGATCCCAAGAAAATCTTCTCTATTTACATTGTAATTTACATAGTGTTTTAGTGGCTTTCCAAATTTACAAATCACAAGGAAGAAAATAAAATCCCAAACCCAGATGGTTCTGAAGAACTTCTCAAACAACTCCACAAACATAATCCGAAACCACATTATACGTTGATTCCTTTGAATAAAAACACAAGGATTTTTTAATTTGATCATTGTATTAAGTTGTCAAATTATCTGTCTTGGAATCTTCTTCCACCTTTTTGCTGCCGTCAAGTGTTGCCGGCTTCTCGGAAGCAGGATAGAACAGCCTCTTAGCTTTTGCTGTTGGCTTCCCATTGGGAGAAAGAGACTTAACCAAGACTGGTGTTTTTGGTGAAAAAGAATTTTTCTTCTTACCACCCTTGCTAGACTGCCTACTTAGAACTTTCTTCGGACTGTTTGATAGAGAAGTCACACGACTTTCCCACGGACGAGCAGCTATCCACCGCTCCTTCCAACTCCAACCCCAATTAGATTTCCCCAATTCATCTTTTCCCAGCCATTGGATCTGATTAGAGTTGGCCCTCCACTAAAATCACGATTTTGTGTCGTTATGATTAATTGAATTAGAGAAAACTAACTGTTAAAAGTATTTATTTAAGGGTAGCCCACCTGATGTGAAAAGGCATACGCCATAGCTCGCTCCCGCTTAACTGCAGCCTCTTCTCGATCATGTATTCTAGCCAGAATTGCATCCATCGTTTCAGGGCCACCACACCACTCCACCTGCCAACCATTTAGACACTTACAGGGGCGAGATTATATGATAGAAGCCAATGCTTCAGAAGATAGCATATGAAAAGAAACTCTCCAAGTAGTCAACCTCAACTTCATGAAGCTTGGCCTCGAGTTTTCGTTGATTCTCTAGTTTCTTCTGTTTCGTTCGGCCTTCGGTTACCATATAAAGCCTGCGATCTCTGATTTGGGACTGTATTTTTCCCCATGAATGAAGATAGGCTAAGGTGGATATAGATTGCTTTTTAACAGAACAATTTAGTGATTGCTTTTGCAATCTCACTATCCCTTTCAATCGTCGCAAACTTTTTCTAGCCTGAAAACAGGGGTAGGAGAAGACAATATATGTTAAAAGAAAAATTCACAATTCCCTTAATGTTTGTATGTCACATCCAAGAATAATGGTCTCCACATATTAGTGTGTACACAGTTGGTGCTCTTTCTGCACTAGTACAATATTGTTCGCTTTGATAAGCTAACCTAAGATCTACACATCCCTCATGGCTTTGTTTCTGGGTGTCTCCATTTTCCATAACACATCGATGGTTGGTTTTTCGGGATCCTATGCTTGGTGTTATGACCATCAGTAAATTTCATTGCGTCTAGAATCTTGAAAAACCAACAGTCATAATCCACAAAATTTAGCTTACCTTCCTCCTTTAGACATCATTAATGGTATTTGACAAGAAGATTTTTCTTTCCAAGTCCAAACAACTTATTGAGCTATGATCTAAAATAAATAGCTCACAAAGAAAAGAAATTCTATCTCAGAAAACTAACCATATATGCTCGAAATGCAGTTTGAATCCGAGTAGCTGCTGCGACTTCTACTGGCATATCAGGGGACTCTTTCCTCATAATATTTGGCCATTTTAAAGCACTTGATTTTGCAGAAGATGATGACTTCTATAATACAATAATAAAAGAACACTCAGCAATAATGTGTGACAACATTATGTAAACTCTAAGCTGAAAGCTCCTCTCTTCCGCTTGAGTAACAGATTGAGACATCTATCGATTACCTAAAGTTATAAACTGGGTCTACAAAATCAGAGTATAATGTTAATGAGAGTGCGTAAAAATGGAACTGGTCATATTTTTCTACTTTGATATGCGTCACCAGATATCAATGTTTGAAAAAAGTTGATCATTTTGCAGTTTATCAGTCAGATTCAACAAAATTAATCATACCTTTACTTGCTTAGAATTGCTGTATTTCACTTTCCTTAACCTCAAAACTGTCTTAAACCAATCTCCAGAACCCATTCTGTCTATTCAAAGTGCTTATAATCAACATAAACCTAGCAACAATTTCACGTAAAATTCATTAACATCATTGTCAGACAGTAACAGATCAAAGCAAGCTTCGTTCGTTTATATGATAGACAGGTTTAACTATCTTATTCCCATACTCACCCAATTTTTTCATATAAATTCAATAAAATGTAACAGTCAAATTGACTGAATAAAAACCATTATAGCATTAAATTGTCGTCTGAATTTGGCAAATAAGAAAATTTAGAGGCTGCAATTCACATCTAAACAAAGTAACTTCTGATTGATGTACAACTCTCTCAACCCAATTCATTTTATTCAAATTATAAATTCCAATATTTTTCCATAAGTTTCCAAAAAAAAAAAAAATTCATAAATTAGAACATGAAACAACAAGCAGACAAACGAGAAATAGAATCCTATGATGTAATATCTAGTTTCTGTGTAAATCACCTCTACAGACTAAAGTTTCAGCTACTTATTGTAAACATCCAGATCCTAGTAACACAAATCTCCCAAATAAAATGGGTACCCAGATCACTAATACTGTTGGGTTTATTCTTCCCAACAAGTACAGACAAATAAATGCATCAAATGAACACAAAAAAGGAAGAGAAAAACGAACTGGGTAAAGAGGATATACCAGAAAAGAAGGTCAAATAAGAAACCTAAAAGTCCTTTCTCCAATGGGTAGTCAAGAATTTAATACAGCGTAGCCGCGATTGTGATTGTATAAGTATCCGTAGCAGCAAAGGCAAGGCTGAGAGAATAAAAAGTGGGGGCAGCAATGCAGGTAGAGCGCTCCACCATGGACTAGCAACAGCTTTTTTCTAGTCGAAGAAAATATAATTATGTTTAATCCCTTAATCAGGGGCTCAACCGTCGGTGCAACAACTGTGAACAACTCATATAAAAGCGAAGGTTCGATAGGAAGGTGGGTGGGTTTTCTGAGAATTCAACTTATGTAGGCTACAGCGACCTCAGAACAACCATTTGGCCATGTCTGAGTCAGACAGTCTGACTCAGATGCTCTCTCCCTCTATCTCTCGCCGCATACATATACTTCTTATTTTTAGTCGTAAGATGGAGACGGAGAGAGACGGAATTATTGGCAGTGCAGAAACGAACAAATTAGATATTATGTGAATTTCTGATAATGGGTACTTGACACAGACATGTACTTCAAATTTTTGTAAATTAAAATTTGGATTCAACAGTCAAATGAAATTCAATACTTGAATAAATAGTTGTAGCTCATCCACCTTATCTAGTAGAATAGTTTGTCTCCGACCCTCATTTTCTACACTTTGACCAAAACGTTTTCCTAGTCGTCAACTTGCAATCACGAGTGGCCACAATTCAACTAGTTCCAAATTTGAACTCAAACAAACTGAAACAGCTAACCACAATCTCAAAAAAGTGAAACTTGATCTTAATTTGTTGATAGAAGGTGTTGAAAATATAAACTTTATTTTTTGGATTTTAATTGTTTTTGAATATATTAGTTTTGGGCCTTAATTGTTTAGAAGTCTAAATTCTAGAAACATATTCTAGACAAATAATTTCTTAGAAGTCTAGCTTATAGAAACTTATAGAATAGTCTAGTATATTAACCATTAAATAGCATGTTCTAGAGAAGCCTCTTTTTAAATCCTTCTAAATTAGAATTGAGGTGTATTAATCCTAGTCATTGATTGAGAGGTGTCACTAGTATAAATATAGGTGATGTCTTTGAGTTTGTATGCAGCAAAAACAAAAGTAAGAAATAAGACAAATAACTTTTTTCTTCTAAACTACATTATCTCTCCAATTTTCAAATATTTTTCTTTTCTTTGTAACCTTGCACCATCCCAAAAGTTGCTCCATTGTCATTGTCTCTAAGTCTTTCGTTTCTTCAATAACAGTAAATATATGTTCAAACTTTGAGTTTACCGATCTAAGGATTTTCTCCATAATTTTTACATCATCTAACTTTTCACCATTTCTCCTTAGTTGATTGGCCACCGTTAAGACTCTTGAGAAGTAGTCAGAGATGCCTTCTCCTTCTTTAATATGCAAGGTTTCATACTTGGCTCTCAGAGTTTAAAGCGTACCTTTTTTACTAGATCAGCTCCCTTGTAAGAAGTTTGAAGCTTCTCTCATGCTTCATTCGTCGTCTTTGCTTCTGAAATCTTCTAAAAAATATATGATAGATTAAACAGAGAGCCTTCTTTTCTTTCTTTCTTAAGTATCTCAAACTATCATTTTGAGTTTGAGATAGACTTCTATCTCTCAAACTCTAAGAGCCGGGTTTGAAACCTTGCATATGAATGAAAGCGAAGTCATCTATGACTGCTTCTCAAGAGTTTTAACGGTGACAGTCAACTATAGAGAAATGGTAAAAAGTTAGATGATGTAAAAATGATGGAGAAAATCCTTAGATCGGTAGATTCAAAGTTCACATATCGTCACCGTCATTGAAGGAACGTTTGGGATCGTTGCAAGCTTACAAAGAAAAGAAAATGAAAAAGGGAGAGATCATGGAGCAACTACTCAAGATTGAAGCTGATCCAAGCAAAGAAGAAAGCGACTGTAATGATAACTACTAGCAAAGATGGGTCCATAGACAAGAACGAGGACGAGGTTGGAGACCCAACAATGACAACAAAAACAACTTTCAAAGAGGAGAAATCTCAATAAGTGGTCGTGGGAGAGGCAATCAAAACCGAGGTATGACAAGTCAGACCTGAAGTGTTACATTTGTAAAAAGATTAATCATTACGGCTTCGAATGTAGAGCTCCTAGAAGTAACAACAGAATTGAAGAGAAGACGACACACTATTAGCTTACAAGGATAATACAAAAGAAGAAGATAACATATGTTACTTGGACACTAGTGCATGCAATCATATGTGTGGAAAAAGAAGCATGTTCGTGGAGGTTGATGAATCAGTAAGTGGCAATGTGTCTTTTGGAGATGAATCCAAGGTGGGGGTACAAGGCAAATGTAAAATTCTCATCCGGTTGAAGAATGGAAGCACAAATTCATTTCAAATGTCTATTATGTGTCGAATATAAAGAGCTTGAGCTTGGGTCAACTCTTAGAGAAAGGTTATGATATTCACTTAAGAGATAATAACCTTTCTACTTAATCGCTAAAGTACCGATGTCAAGGAATAGCATTTTTGTGCTCAACATTCAAAATAAATTTGCTAAATGTCTCAAGGTGATGTGCTCCATAGGCCCATCACACGATCACAAGCCCAAACACACATTTTATCTAACTTATGTTTTCACACACTTTTCTCTTTTGTAGGAAATGAATTATGTGAAGGCTTAGATTACACCTTTGGAGACTTAAAGTGGGAGGTTGAAGTTAAAGACAAGGACCAACCAAGGCATGTCATTGCATGGAAGACAAAGATGGAAGATCAAGAAGCTAACGTGGGAATTTGTCTTCCCGAGCATGAAATTATGTAATCTTTTATTTTGAACACTTACTCGGCAAACATTGGCATTTTTCTGACAATTATTATATGCATGCATGTTAGGCATTTAGGGTTAGATGTATACTATGATAGAAGGTGACTTGGTTTCGGTTTAACCCACATGAAGTGCTTGGAATTTGCTCAGCCGCACGCGCGCCAAGATCAATGGTCGAGATGAAGCATCCAATTTACCCGATTTGGCCATACCAAGTGCTACCCCTTAAAGATGCTTGTTGCCCTTACCACTTTGGGAGAACACATGGATCATTGACTTAGCTTTCAGCTAGCCGATCAATCTAAACACAAGACATCTCAGCCTCCCAAATCTACACCTATGGCCGAACACATGGCTAAGCTCCAACAGTTCTTTGAGCCCACTTTTGAACACCAAACTCTAAGCCACTTAGGTCTATAAATGCATGGCTATTAGTGTGTGTAAATGTTTGTTGATGAAATGAGAATATCGGTTGTTCTCCTTAAGGAAAAAACCTCATTAAGTGAAGCTTCAAGGTAAGTGTCTCTGTTGCACATAACCGAGGGAGTTACACCTCCATTTCCTTCAAGCATAGTTGCTTGCAAGGATCTCATCTTTCCACCTTCCCTCTCCACTCTTTTGAGAGTTGGAAACAAGTAGGGAATGGTCAAACTGGTTCCTCCAAGTCGAGATTCTTTCCTTGGAAAGAATGTTTTGCACGAAAGTTTGAAAACATTGCTTATCGGGCGACTTGAGGTTTTTTTGCACATTTTCTTTTCCTCAAGCTATTTGGACCACATCTTCTATAGTCACACACCTCACTCACAACACAGGCATCACATAAATTTTCGTTCCATTTAAATCTATTTTGCTTGTTCAACTTTGGCCATCATTTGAGTTCTCCTCGGCTTTGGCCGAGCAGTATGAGAACTAACAATCTTCCCTTGTGTTCTATTTACCCTTGCAGGGCTAGACCATAACATTTGGTATTAGAGCAAGGATAGCTCCCTTGGTGTGCTAGAAATTGAGTTGGTTTGGTTTTCCAAACCCATTTTGATGGCAGCACCCATTTTCACAAAACTCGGTTAACAATATCATCTATTAGTTTTCTGTTTTGTGCTTGCTATTTTTGTTGTATTTCAAAATTTCTTGACTTAAAATCACTTCTAGCATGTTCTATTAGTTGTTAAGGATCTAAGCATAAAGGTTCAACATTCAAATGTCACCATTTTCGTTGCTGCAACTCATTTCCCGGTTATACATTTTGCTGCTCACTTGAGAAAACTTGTTGTTTTTCTATTTTTGGTGCTATTAGTCTTTTGCTTGCTGTTTAAATCTTACTCCAACATGTTGTTTAGCATGTTAAAATGGAAGTTTAGCTTCAAAATATTGTGATTAACTTTCTGCTTTTAATGCTTAAAGTGTTTAACATTCTGTTTTTTTTTTTTTTTGCACAAATCGAGAAAAGCTTGTTATGAACTTAAACTTTGCTATGTTATGTTGCTGTTTTTTGTGCTCCATTAATTGTACTATCATCATCCGAAGTTTATGAACTTAATTTACTAACTAATGCATCAAATTTAGTTCATAATATGATCATTATCTTAGTTTCAAAGTACATGATTCTGTTTTTGCCAAAAATGGTCAAACCTAGCATTAACAAGTACAATGCCTAAAAGTAACTACCTACTTTTGTTGTTTGGTACTTTTTCACTTTTGCTTTGCATTGACCCAAAGTTATACATATCAAACATACCTTTAGATCATTTTAGTTGAATGTTAAGTTGGATATGCATCATGCACACTAAACCCAAAATGAAAGCATGCATAAATTGGTTAGTTTAAATTTTCCTTAGTATTTGCTAATTTCTTAGTTTTTGCTTTGTTCTAAAAGTTGTTTTCATATCATTTCTTATTAAAATTTTAGTTAGAAGCATTTCTTTTTCTACTACCTTAGGACCACTTTAACCTAATTAATTTCCTTTCTAAAACTTAGTAAAAAAAAATGAAAACTATGAGTGGAATCACACGTGAACCCACCTTAGACCTAGGTCAAAAACAGAACCGGGGCAAGGGCATTCCCCAATTCGAGACTCACATCCTGTAACGCCCTGAATTATATAAACCCGGTTCGTTACTCATAATACTGAACCACACTATGACATTCTAAGAAAATCCTAAAATTTCACTCAAAGATCAAAATTTGATGCTTAACGTAAAAACTTGCAGCGGAAAAATATTTGTATAAAACGACACTTATTAAATAATTAAAATATTAAAGACTGTTGGTTGAAAGAAGACAAAAGAAAAACAGAACACGTCTACTGCTAAATAGTTCCAGCGGTATTATTAAAGGCAGAATAGTTTCGGCGGTGGAAACAAGAATAGGAGACATTCACCGCTAAACAGTATCAGCGGTAGAAGTAGAAACAAAAGGCATCTTCTGCTTCCAACATCCACCGCTCGCGTCAGCCGAACGACACATCGACTTTCACGCATCTACCGCTCGCACCCGTCGACGACACGTCGACTACTCGCATCCACCGGTCACAAAATGACAAAAATTCTACTCACATCTTCCGCTGAACAATACTAACGAAAAAAAGCAGAAACCACTTAGACTCAGCGGTGGAAGTAGAAATAAACACCTTCTTCCGCTAACCATGTGAATTTACTAAACTAACCCACGTGACTCATTAACTCAAAATTTAACAACTCATCATCTACCGATAGACTAAACTTCAACATCTACCGATGAACTACATCCACCGATAGACTAAACTTCAACATCTATCGATAAACTACATCCACCGATAGACTAAACTTCAACATCTATCGATGGACTACATCCACCGATAGACTAAACTTCAACATCTATCGATGGACTACATCCACCGATAGACTAAAATACCCAATTTTCACCAATAAGCAACAGAGCAGCATACAAACTATTTTCACTCTAAATAAAGAACAGCTCTAGCCACTAAAAGAACTAGTGCATTTTACTGAAATCCTTCAAAAACAACTTAATCCACAATTTCCAAAGAATCCAGAATTGTAGACTACGACTAAAACCAAATCGTGTTTTCACATCAGAAAAACACCAGACCATATATATAAAAGAAACATTAAACTACTACTACCACCAACATTCTCAGCATGTTTAAACTGAACCATGATCAACTAACATTCACACCTACTGACATTAGTTAAACCGCCTCATCAGAATCACCAAACCGTGGCATTGAAGTGCTCCCCCAACCAGCCTAGTCCTCAACATGCACAGAGAACACACTTTCTGAAGCTTCTTCACCTACATCACAAAACTCATCTGTTAGCCTAATGCTAAGTAAGTAAAGTAATAATGAAATAATATGCTGAAACATAAATCCTAATTATGCAGTTTCTACTTTCACATCTCAGTTGCATTCACGTTCTTTCTCTGATCTGATCCCTCGGTTCCATTGAAAGTTGGATCATTTTTTCCAAAGTCATACATCCTCTTCATAAATTAAGGGGCAGATTGGTTCCCTTAACAGCTGATCTGATCCTAAATTTCATTGGGAGCGAATCAATTTTCTCAAAGTCATACATACTCTTCATAAATTAAGGGGCGGATTAGTTCCCTTAACAGTTGATCTATTACATTTCATTCGTACCTTACCGTGTCATTACATGTAAATTCATTTTTGTGTACTTTCCAAAAGCATGATACATGACATACAGAAAACATTCAAACAAGCATAAACCTACTGTTTTGTGATGTAGACCCGAAGGCACACACATACTCTACTTACCTGGTTTCTTGGAAAAGCTTGGTTGCAACCTACTTCGGGTTTTGCTCAAACCTATAGCTGTAGACAGAGTATTAGTTAAGCTTCATTCTAAAGTATCCTCAAATCTACCAGAACCCATAAGAAAACTGGTTTGGGAACTCAGATCATCAAGCATTCATGATATGCCCCTAACCCGAACTAACTCCCACTTACAGCATTCTCAACGCTCGCATTAAAATCCCCTCTAACATCGGTAGTTACAATGTAGCAAGAAATCGAAGTAGAACTCACCTAGCTTGGAGAGAATGGAAGGAAAAATTGCCGGGAGAAACTCTGCTTAGCTGCTGAATGCCGAGAAAGGAAAATGAGAAAACAGTGGCGGCTAAACCTCATTAAACCCTCCCTTAAATACGTTATCCACTATAAATCTCAAAATACCATTATGCCCTTACTTAGTCACTCATTAACCTAATCAATAATTCTCTCAATTTCATCCATAAAGTGTACATTATTAGTTGACAATGTAAAATCGGTTCAATAGAACCGGGTGTTACACATCCAACAAGAGGTGAGTCTAGCATGCAAGGACAATTAAATGTCCTTAGTGGAGAAGTCAATAATCTAGGCCAACAACTTCGAGACCTAACCCTTGCTATGAAGCACATTATGGAGACCCTTAACAAGAGAAACTCTAAAGAACCCTCCCGAGAGACCACACCTAGAGTGAAATATGAGAATCCTAGAAGAAGGTCCTAAGACCAAGATCCTTCCTTAGATGATGAAAGACCTGAGAACCCTAGGAGGAGATTCCAAAACTTTGATTATGATGACGAGGATGAATGGGCCTTAGATGAGGAAGAAAATTTCTACCCTAGTCGTCGAAAGGACTATGATGATCTTAGGAGTGTTAAGTTACATATTCCACCATTCGATGGAACAAGTGACAGGAATACGTTCCTAGATTAGATCGACAAAGTAGAAAAAGTCTTCGACTACTATGAATACTTCGACAAAGTGAAAATCCAACTAGTGTCTATAGAATTCACGGGATACGCGGCCCTCTGGTGGTCCAACATTAAATCTCAAAGATGAAAGATCGAAGATGATGCCATTACCACATGGAGAGTGATGAAAGCACTCATCACCAAGAGATTCATACCTAGTCATTACCGCCAAGAGCTATTTCTGTAAATCCAAAACCTACGACAAGGCAGTCAGTCCGTTGAAGAGTACCTCATGAAATTTGAGACTCTTAGGATACATAGAGACATGGAAGAACTTGAGGAGCGGGTCATTGATAGGTTTATCTGAGGACTGAACCAGGACATACGAGATACAGTGGAGTTGCAACCAGTAGAGTCCCAAGATACGGTAGTACAAATGGCTTTGACAGTTGAGCGCCAACTTAGTAGGAAGAGAAAAGCCAGTTATACTTCAAAATTTATCCCAAGGGTCACCCCCAAAATCACACCTAAACCACCCGAGCCAAACAAGACCCTTACCAAGGCTGAAGGAAAGAAGTCTTTCACTTGTAGTTGGCCACCCAAAGAGTCAAGTAGTAAAACCCTAGTGGATAGTGCCAACGTACCAAGAGCTAGAGAAATAAAGTGCTACAAGTGTCACAGTCTGGGTCATTACATGGCTCAATGCCCAAACTAATGTGTCATGATAATCAAGGAGGACACGGGAGAAATTGAGAGCGAGGACGAGCAAGAAGTAAAAGTAGAGGAAGAGGATGTCAAGGAGAGTGACACTGGGATGAAGTTGTTCACGCTCCTGAAGGATCCCTACTTATGGTCAGGAGACAAGTCCTCATATCTAAGAACTCAGGAGAGGATTGTCAGTGTGAGAACATATTTCATAGTAGATGTCTAATCAAGGACAAATTGTGTTCATTGATTATAGACGGAAGAAGTTGTGTAAATGTGTCCTCAGATGAATTGGTTAACAACTTAGGTTTAAAGACGAGTACACATCCCCACCCCTACAAGTTGAGATGGCTAGATGATAGGGATAATGTCAAGGTCTCCCAACAAGTGAAAGTAGAGTTTGCTTTGGCCAAGTACAAAGATTCTGTGGTTTACGATGTTGTGCCTATGAGTGCAAACCACTTGCTTCTAGGTCGACCATGGCAATTTGACCAAAAAGTGAACCACGATGGGTATTCTAACTATTATTCCATTAAGTTTGAAGGAACAACCTTTAAATTAGCACCCATGAACCCCGAGAAAATATCTAAGGATGACACTGCAAGAAAAGAAGCAAAGAACAAGACTAGCCTTTTTATGACTAAGACGGAGATAGAAGCATTTGTGCTTAGAGGAGATCCTATGATCATGATACTCTTTCGAGATAAGAGTTATGGAACTAGGAGTTATCTCTGACCCCGTTAAGAGTTTACTCAACCAGTTCCAAGATGTTTTCCCAGAGGAATTACCACAAGACTTACCACCTCTTGCGTGGTATAGAACAACAGATTGATCTCCAACCTAGGGCCGTGCTACCTAATCGACCAGCATATTGAATGAGCCCGAAGAAACCAAGAAATTGCAGGACTAAGTGCAAGAATTATTTGACAAGGGCTGCATAAGAGAGACCATGAGCCCCTGTGCAGTTCCCTCACTATTAGTTCTCAAGAAAGACGATACAATGAGAATGTGTGTCGATAGCCGAGCCGTGAACCAAATCACCGTGAAGTATAGGTTTCCCATCCCTAAGCTCGAGGATATGTTGGATGAGCTCAGTAGAGCATCAATATTTTCAAAGGTGGACCTCAAGAGTGGTTACCACCAAATAAGAATGAAGGAAGGTGACGAGTGAAAGACGACCTTCAAGACAAAATATGGGTTGTTTGAGTGGATGGTCATGCCCTTTGGATTGTCTAACGCCTTGAGTACGTTCACGAGACTTATGCACCATGTGCTCAAAGATTTCCTAAGAAAATTCATTGTTGTCTATTTTGATGACATATTGGTGTATAACATGGACCTTCCACAACACCTCAACCATCTTAATACTCTCTTCCAGACCCTTAGAAAAGCTAAGTTATTTGGAAACTGAACCAAATGTTCGTTCGCACAAGACAAGGTATACTTTCTAGGGTTTGTGATTTCAAAGGATGGAATAGAAGCTAACGTGGACAAGATCAAGGCCATTGAGGACAGACCTACACAAAATTCCATATCCGAAGTACATAGCTTCCACATACTAGCCTCATTTTATAGGAGGTTTATCAAGAACTTTAGCTCAATAGTTGCACCACTTAACGATTGCACCATGAAGGGGAAAGATCTCACTTGGACCACAGCTTGCCAAAAGAGCTTTGAGCTAATTAAGTACAAGTTATGCCACTCGCCTATACTTCCACTCCTTGACTTTAATAAGGTATTTAAAGTCAAGAGTGATTTTTCTGGAGTCGGCATTGGAGCTGTACTCATGTAAGAGGGGAAACTCATTGCATACTTTAGTGAGAAGTTGAAAGGATTCGTGCTCAATTATTCCACTTATGATAAATAATTTTATACTGTTATACGAGCATTAGAGCACTGGCAACACTACCTCTTGTCGAGAGATTTTGTTATCAACACTGATCATCAAGCTTTAAGGTATATCAAGAGTCAGCACAAGTTGAACAAGAGGCATGCAAAGTGGGTGGAGTTCTTGGAGAGGTTTTCATACACCCTAAAATACTTTAAAGGAGATAATAATGTAGTCGCTGATGCACTCTCTAGGAAACATATTCTTCTTACCGAGTTAGGGACTAAGGTCAAATCCTCAATCACCTAGGGAGGATGATGTGTCCCATAGACCCGTCACACGATCACAAGTCCTAGCACACATTTTATCTAACTTAAGTTCTCACACACTTTTCTCTTTTGCAGGAAATGAATTATGTGAAGGCCTGGAGCCCACCTTTGGAGACTTAAAGTGGGAGGTTGAAGTTAAAGACAAGAACCAACCAAGGCACGTCATTGCATGGAAGACAAGGATGGAAGATCAAGAAGCTCATATGGGAATTTGTCTTCCCGAGCATGAAATTATGTAACCTTTTATTTTGAACACTTACTCGGCAAACATTGGCATTTTTTTTAACAATTATTATATGCATACATGTTAAGTATTTAGGGTTAGATGTATGCTAGGATAGAAGGGGACTTGGTTTCGGTTTAACCAACATGAAGTGCTTGGAATTTGCTTGGCCATGCGCGCCAAGATTAATGGCCGAGATGAAGCATCCAATTTACCCGATTTAGCCATACCAAGTGCTGCCCTTTGAAGATGTTTGTTGCCCTTACCACTTTGGTAGAAAACATAGATCATTAACTTGGCTTTCAGCTGGCCTTTAATCAATCTAAACACAAGACATCTCAGCTGCCCAAATCTCCACCTATGGCCGAATACATGGCCAAGCTCTAATGGTTCTTTGAGCCCACTTTTGAGCACCAAAATCTAAGCCACTTAGGTCTATAAATGCATGGCTATTAGTGTGTGTAAATGGTTGTTGATGAAATGAGAATATCGGCTATTTCCTTTAAGGAAAAACCTCATGAAGTAAAGCTTCAAGGCAAGTGTCTCAGTTGTACATAACTAAGGGAGTTGCACCCCCATTTCCTTCAAGCACGATTGTTTGCAAGGATCCCATTTTTCCACCTTCCCTCTCCACTCTTTTGAGAGTTGGAAACAAGTAGGGAGTGGCCAAACCAGTTCCTCCAAGTTGAGATTCTTTCCTTGGAAAGAATGTTTTACCGAAAGCTTGAAAACATTGCTTATCGGCCGACTTGAGGTTTTGTTGCACATTTTCTTTTCCTCAAGCTATTTGGACCACGTCTTCCATAGTCACACACCTCACTCACAACACAAGCATCACATAAATTTTTGTTTCATTTAAAGCTATTTTGCTTGTTCAACTTTAGAGGTCTGACATCTTTGATCCGGGGATCTAAACTTTGAAGGTCTAGAGTTATTGTCTAAAAAGAAGATGGTAAGAGGACTACCTTGCATTCGTCATCCCGATCAAGTGTGTGAAGGATGTCTACTTGGGAAACAATTTAAGAAAGCTTTCCAAAAGAGTCAAACTCAAGAGCTCATAAGCCGTTAGAATTCATACACACGGATGTGTGCGGTCCAATCAGGCTAAGCTCACTCGGTAAGAGTAACTATTTTCTTCTCTTCATAGATGATTTCACAAGAAAAACATGGGTGTTGATGTACTTCAACAATGGGAAGAAAGCTGAAGCACAAAATGATAACGGAATATAAAATAGTTTTGGATAAAAAAACGGGTCACTTTCCCAAATGCACAACTTCTTCAATGAAGCTCTAATGTAGTTTAAATTTCAATGGGATCTTACTCTGGCCATGTGGAAATAACCTCCAAAAATCAAGGCCTAACTCGATGAAGATGAAGTGATATGGATCAAATGGTGCACGTTGGTCTTGAAAGTGATAAGGTTGCACTCTCTCAGTTCTTGGCTCTCCTTGAGAATGAACACTCCAACTTGCAGTGATGAGAGCTTGATATACTCTTGCTGAATGTTGTATCTTCAGGGGAAGATGTAGAGAAGGGAGCAATAATGATGGAATCCACTACACTCATGAAAATGGAAACAAACAACACACACACTCGGATACGACTCACCGAGGAAATGTGGGACTTCACGTCGAAAGCTTCAAGATTTGGAATGAAGAAGAACTTCAGTTTTCTATGAAAAAATGAGTTGCCTTTCAGCAGCCATAAGGGTGGTTTAAATACCACTACTGATGTGTCCCACATCGAAAATGGAGTGCCTCCCGAACTGGTATATAAGGCTGGATCAAACCTACACTCTGAAGCTAGGTTTTGGGTGTAGTTAGGGTTCTATTCTTTATTATTTGGTATCAGAGCTCTACTACTTCATGATGCATGTGAAGCACGTCCCACTTGGAGGTTCTACGAAATGCCGATCGAGGCAGTCGGATCCTTAGAGTGGGTGCAGATGATGTGTCTTACATAAAAAATGGAGTGCCTCTTGGACTGGTATATAAGGTTAGATCAAACTTACACTCTCGAGCTAGCTTTTGGGTGTAGTTATGGTTCTATTCCTTATCAACTTCCCTTAAAAAAATTAGGGTTCAAATGTTCGTCCACAAAAAAAGACAAAGAAATACAAGGGTATTCGACTAGCACTCCTAGCCGAGTACAAACATGTTTTGCCAATTTTGGCAAAGTCACTCCTCTCTCCAAGTGTCACTTTCAAGTGGTCCCTTCTTCTACAAAACACAACCAAAAGGAAACATCTATTGCAAAAGTGTTCGGCCGTCCAAGTAATGATATGCCACGGGAGCCACAGCCACATTCTCATTCCAAGGTAAGTTCTTCAACCTTTTTTATTTCTAACTCGTTTGTTAATTTTACAGGAATATGCCATTATTCTCAGTTGTTTGGATTTTGGGCACATAGCAAGTGAATGCTGTTCTAGATGGGTGCACAGCAAGTATATGATGCTCGAGAGATGGCGCGGATAACAAAAGTACGTGATCGAGAGCGAAGTTCATGGCATGAAGGCATGGACACAGTTGGCGCGCGCAGCAGGACCATGGTAGGATAAGGGCACGTGCACAAAGGAAGCCCAACGCAGCAACCATAGGCGCACGTAAGATCGCTAGTAGGCGCACGCAAATAAGAAGCTGGGCGCAGACATGCGCACACGGTAGCACATCAATGTGCGCACGTGGGAGAAGGAGTTGGTGCCAGGAACAAGCAGGAGGACACGCGCGAGTGGCCGCAGCGTGCGTGCTTGAATAGTACCAGTAGCGCGCCAATGGCTCTATTCTCCCCAACAGCTATTTTTTATTTTTCCTTTTCTGGTTTTTTAGCCGAATGGTTCTGTATTATTTAAACGCTTTCTGAAGCTTTGTAATGCAGTTTTGATGAAATGAAAATCCAGTGAAGTTTATCTTCTCAAATCAAAGGGCTCCGTGAGTTTCTCACGTTCTTCATTCTCAATGCGTAACATCCAAGAGGTTACCATTGTCCACCAAGTTTTGTTCACTTGGTGTCCTCTTACAGCCGCTCTTTCTTTCCAATCAGCCAAGGGATTGTAAACCAAAAGAAGGGTGGAAGAACCAGACCATTTGCTAGAGTTTCCTTCGTTCATGGAGGGGGCTTCATTCGAAAGGTGTTGTAATTGCCGGACGGACCAACAATGGGTATTATCATCATCTCTTTGGCATCATTTGAGGTAAGATAATGTTGACTTAATTAGTGTTTAAGTCTAACTAAGTTTTTGATGATGTATTTGGATGATAAATATGTAATTTGATTATGTTTGTTAAATGAGAATAATGAATTATGTTTGTGTTTTAATCTGTTGGAAATACCCTTAAAAAGGGTATTTTAGTTTTCTAACAATATTGGTTAAGTGTACAGGGCTGAAATTGTATAAAATGTTCACATTAACCGATAGCTAAAAGACAAAGAAGACATCCACCAGTTGAAGAAAAGAATGGCATCCACCGATAGGAAAAACGACAAAAACAGTGGAGTTTAAAGAATCACACATGCCGATCGCTAAACGGCAAAAGCCGATGGAGTACAAGGCTTGCATCTGCCGATGGAGTACAAGGCTTGCATCTGCCGATGGCGTTTTCAAGCTGCATCTGCCGATGGCATTTTCAAGCTGCATCTGCCGATGGCGTTTGAAGATGCATCTGCCGATGGAATGTCAAGATGCTTCTGCCGATGGAATATCAAGATGCTTCTGCCGATGAAATTTCAAGATACATCTGTCGATGAATTTTTAAGGTGCATCTGCCGATAGCATTCCAAGTTGTATCTGCCGATAGCCTATCATGTTACATCTGCCGATGGCGTATGAAGAAACATCTGCCGATGGCTTTTCAAGTTGCATCCCCCGATGACGTTCCGATTTTTTAAAGCTGCTTCCACCGGTGATCTTCCGCCAAATTTGAATATAACCACAAAGCTACAGTGACGTCGTTTTCAGCATTAACTCCAGAACTTTAATGGTGACGACGAACAACAATTTCAGATGCAACGGATATCTGCTTCAGTACGGATGCTTCCCAACGGTAACATTTTCCATTTGAAGAAAGAAGCATTCAATTCTGTGAAGCAAAATCAGACAGAGTATTTAAGCTGAGGTTAGAGCACGAAGAAACAACTTTTGCGAATTTTTACTCTTGAGCCCTAATCTGCTAAATCTATCATACTCTGTATTTCATCTACACCTCTCGATTCGATAACTTGAGATTTTAATCTTTGAGAGTGTAGTCTGAGCTTGAATTTTTATAAACTCAAATATCTGTATAAGGCAGTGGATTGACGCCCGTCATGTTCAATCCAGATCTGTACAAGGCAGTTGATCGGAGCCCAGAATTCCGATCTGTTTATTCTCGTGAGGAGAAGGTTAAGGATCTTCAAGGGGGAACCTTGAAGCGTGGATGTAGGCAGGTTTTGGCCGAACCACGTAAAAACTCTTGTGTTGGTTTTTCTCTCTTTCTCTGTTATTTTTATTGGTGTGTTGATTTACTGTGAGATTAATAATTTTAAAAATTACTAAAAGGTCTAATTCACCCCCCTCTTAGACAATCTCGATCCTACAGATAACAGGTTTTCCCTTTTCTCTGTTACGCAGGTAACAACACCCATTCCCCGCTATCCTCTGTTTATTTTTCTGTTTTACGTTTTGTCTCTGTTTTTGTGGTGTTATTCGGTTAATCTTGAGAACACCGACCATTGTTGTTCGTTGTTTGCTTCCACGTGCGTTTGCATGGCCTCGAGGTGTGTCATTTGGTATCAGAGCACACGGTTGCTCCTGTCGTCGTTGTTTGCGTTTTTTTCTCTCTATTTGTGTGTTGTGAAAATTAATTCGCAAGTGTACGAGTCGCAACAAGTAATATAGTGATAAAGAGAGTGTCGAACCCACGAGGACTTGTAATTAATAATCGAAATAACTAATTTTAATTCTAAATTGAACACACGTTGTATGATTTTCAAGGATTGTAATTAAAATAACAAATAACTAAAATAACTAAAATAAACTAAGATAAAATATTGCAACAAATAAAATGGGATTAAATCAAATTAATAAAAGCCTAGGTACTACGATTTCACCAAGACACTAAGTATTTCAGTTCTTCGCAATTATCTTCATAAATAATCTTCCTATGTTGATGATCGATTTCACTAAATTCTAGTACAATCTCTCTCGAGCATTGCGTAGTTTATCTGATTAATGTGTTATCACTTCTCAGTCTCAAATCCTACATTAATCAAATACAAATAAATCAAGAAATCACAATGATCGCATCAATACCGTAACTATCTCTAGCCTTACGTATATTCATGACATTAATTTCAGTGTTCGGGTGTTCATCACCTCTCGGTCTCAAAACACCCCAATAATCAAGTAAAGATTGGCCAGAAATTTACAGGCTTTAAGAACAGAAATTAAATGTGCCAACAATATTGGAAGAAATATTCAATAAATATAATTAAACGAAGAAAATGAAAATAAACATCGTTTGGCTACATCGTAGCCCTAGTAGAAAAGTTTAGTTCATGCTAAAATAAATAAAAACACAAATAATAGAGTGTTGCATAATCAAATAGAAGAAATAAGAAGAAAATAAAAACTATGCTGTGAAAAGTGCTTCAAAGTCGTTGGAAAAATCGCCTCCAGCTGCTTGCCCTCAATCACCAAAACCACAATTGTCGAATGCCCCCCTTCTTTCTCTCTGTTTTCTTTAGGTTTTTATTTTCTTCTTTTCAACTAATCAATGGTTCAGATTCGAAGACGTTTTGCTTTGACGGTCCAGATTAGAAGTAGCTGCCTTCCAAAAATTGAATTCATATGTGGCGATCGATCGCCAAAAATGTGGCGATCGATCGCCTCTTCTGTGTTTGTCTCGATCGCCATCACTCGATCACCAGTCATCGATCGCATCAGATTTCATTCTCTCGTGGCGATCGATCGCTTGAAGGTGGCGATCGATCGCCACCTTCTCTGTTTTCTTGCACTCCGTTTCTAATTATTCCGTGTTTATGGCGATCGGTCGCTGGTATGTGACGACTGATCGCCACCTCTTCTGTTTCTTCCTCTTGTTTTAAATAAAATTTTGCCTTCCTTTTGTAATTCTTTTCTTCTTTTGCTTCTCTTCTTTTTCTTCAACTTTTATGAGTTCTCTTTGTTCTTCCTGTTCTAATTAAAATTTCTGCACACTTGCACAAAATATATCAAATTTCTTCAAATACTTGAGATAAACTTACCAAATCAAGTCTAAAAAGTATAAATAAGTGTATAAAATACACACTTATCATTGTGTGTGTGTTTTGTGCAAGTCATGTCTGACATTGCTGTTTTTGATTACCCAGAAGTATCTCACATTTACATGCATCAATATTCTATCATCTGATCAAAAACCAACGGTGTTTTTGCATGTGTGAACCTCTGTTTAGTTAATCAACAAGTTTAGGTTGTGTTTTTCTTTATCTGTTTAGTTTCTTTTTTGATGTTCAAAAAATTCACGTTGCCTGAGTTCTTATCCTGCTTAAATAATCTGCATGCATGGATGTTTTGTTGTTATCAATACGTGTTCTGTGTTTTCTATTTCAGTTACTATCCTGAAGATCCCACACTTGCATGAGATTGTGTTCTGTTTTCTTAACCAATAATGTTACTCATGTTTTAATCCTCATGTTCTCTGTTTAGTAAGCATATTGTTTTAACTGTGATTTCCTGCTTAGTGTTGTTTTCTTTTCTTGTGATTTTGGTTTCTGTTTTCACGAGTTTATTGTTTCTATTTTCTTTGTTTTATGCCTGTTTTTAGTTCTGGTGGTGTATCGTTCAAGTTCACTATCTTGCATCATTTTTTTCTGTTATTGCAGCAAACACCAAAGATAAATTGCATCATTAATGTACACCTATTGGTAACGTTATTTGCTGTGAATTTTGTTGGTGATTATCGTTTTTTGTCCTATTTTGACCAATTTTTAGATTGTCTAGTGTTTTATTGCTTTGATATCTTGGCTTGAACTGTGAAGATAAATTTCTGAAACATGGAGTCTCCTTCGGCCAGGAAATTGGTGTAAATCCAAGGAACATTGTTTGATTATTTTACCTCGTCTTTGTGTTGTTTTGTTTGTCTTGGTTAATCTGTGTGCTGTTAAATGAATTTCAACTCCATAGGCTCAAGATTTGAGAGAGAGAGGGAGAGGGAGAGAGAGAGAGTGCATGCACTGGTGATAACGAAGATGAATTTTTGGGCACGTCTTCCTTAACTTAAAAGGGGCAGTTGAACAGAAGTAGTTGAAGTATAGCTGCCTAATTTATACCATTCTTCTAATACTTGCAGTAAACTAAACTCTCTCTCTCTCTCTCTCTGTGTGTGTGTGTGTGTGTAAATGGCTGTCCCGTTATGAAATCACAGTGAAGATTTTCGGAGATGAAGAACAGAAGGAGAAGAGAACGATGAAGAGAGATGGCTGCAGAGAGAAATAATGATACGTACTATTGTGTGTTTTCCCAAGTGAGGATTTTCAAATATACAAGTAGTAATAAATGAATGACAAGACAAGATAGGTAACTAAACTAAGCTAGCTAACTAAAAATGAATAGTGAAGAGCAAGTATAAGCTAATAGCCCCCCTCAAGATCAAGGTCGGAGACCGAAGATCTTGGATAGGAAAAGAGAGAAAGCCGCCGAAGGGAGAGGTTTGGTAAGCGCATCAGCGATCTGAGTAGCGGACGGAGTGAATTTTACTGCTAGCATCTTCTGTAACACCTTCTCCCGTACGAAGTAAAAGTCAATCTCAACATGTTTGGATTTGGAGTGTAAAACTGGGTTAGAGGCAAGGTAGGTTGCACTCAAATTATCACAGAGTATGAGAGGAACTGTGGGAGAGATGACACCGATTTCTTTCAATAGGGACTGCAACCATAACACTTCAGCTGCGCCATTCGCAACACTGTGATACTCAGATTTGGTGCTAGAGCGCGACACTACCTTTTGTTTGGTGGAGGACCAAGAGATGAGGTTAGGACCAAGAAAAACACAGAAACCACTGGTGCTCTTGCGGTCGTCTGGACAAGAGGCCCAATCAGCATCGGTGTAGCATGTCAGACCAAGAGAGGTTGAGGGTGTGAAGGAAATACCGAGAGTTTGGGTACCTTTAAGGTAGCGCAGAATGCACTTAACTGCTTGCTAGTGAGTATCAGAGGGAGCATGCATAAATTGAGAGATCTTGTTGACAGCGAAGGCAATATCAGGTCTCGTAGGGTAGCAATATTGAAGGCCCCCAACGATGCTTCGGTAAAGAAAACCGTCAGGTAGGGGGGTCCCAGAGTGGAGAGACAATGCAGAGCCAGCCACCATGGGGGTCGGTGCTGGCTTGCAGAAGTCCATATTAGCCCTGTGTAGTAACTCAGATATATATCTTCTCGATTAAGAAAGAGTCATATCAGTGGATGTCTGAGTGACTGAAATGCCAAGGAAATATGACAGTGGGCCAAGATCACGAACTTTAAACTGAGAATGTAGATAGTGCAGTAGCTGGTCTAGGAGAATGGAAGAATCACCCGTCAAAATAATGTCGTCCACATATACCAGCATAATAATAATGTGAGAGGAGGTACGGTAGACAAAGAGGGACGAGTCAGATTTGGATGCTGAGAACCCCCAATTAATTAATGTTGTGTAGAGTTTGGTATACCAGGCTCGTGGAGATTGTTTGAGGCCATAGAGGGCTTTATGAAGAAAGCAGACAGCCGACGGGGATGCCGAGTTAATGAAGCCGGGAGGTTGTTGCATGTATACCTGCTCGGTCAGATCTCCGTGCAGGAAGGCATTGCTGATATCGAGCTACTGGATAATCCAATGAAAGGAAACAGCGAGGGAGAGAACTGTGCGCACTGAAGTCGGTTTGACCACTGGACTGAAGGTTTCATCGTTGTCAATACCTTCAGTCTGGTCATAGCCTTTTGCCACCAAGCAAGCCTTATATCAAGAAACTGTCCCATCATAGTTCAATTTAGTCTTGAAGACCCATTTGCAGCCTATTTGTAACGACCCTTACACTAATCCCTTAATTTCCCGTATAATTTTTTTTTTAAACCTCTAATTAAAATTAAAACGTCCATAAAACCATTTAAATAAAATACCTTAAGATAAGTGTTGCAATTCCTTTGAAAAATAAATTAAAAACATTAAAAGAACATAACAAAGCATCGACCAAAAGAAGCAGGGGTAAAAAGAGCATTTGCCCATGAAAATTCATGGCCGATCGATCGGCCATTTCAGCCGATCGATCGGCTGAGGCCAAAATGGAAGGGGCGATCGATCGCCCCACTCATCAAGCGATCGATCGGCACACTCTCTGGATTTTCCAGAGAGTGCCGATCCATCATGCCATTCTATCGCCTCCTTAGGCGATCGAACGGCATGCTCTCTGGAATCCGAAAATTCCAGAGAGCATCCTCACTTCATTCCCTTTTTTTTCTTCTTCCACTTCATCCATCGATTCCCCTGTACAATTTACATAACACTTCACCCCTTTTCCCTCATCAAATCAACTCTTAACATTTCATAACAACCTACCATTCGCATACAATTCACTTTACCAATTCCCTATTACCGACTCAAAACACATTTAAAATATAACCAAATTTCATAAAAACGAACCGCGTGGTTCCGTTTAAAAGTTTAACATTTCCTCCTGTTTGAAAATATCAAAACATTACAAAACAATATCTAGCCAGATTCAAGCATCCTAAAATGTTCAACTATACAATTTCCTATATCCTATCTATCAATTCCCCAAAACGTTTACCTACATCCCCCACGGGTCAAAATTACGCACCGACTGCCAGCGCACACCCACGGGCCATCCTCCTTCAACGTGCTCATACTTCAGGCAGAGGGACGTCTTCCTCACCTGTCTCAAAATCACCTACACCGTAGAAATAAAAATGTAAGCTAGAGGCTCAGTAAATCTACGTGAATGCAAGTGAATGCCAATGCTATGCATGTACAGTTCATAAATCACTGCATCCTACCTTTTCGCTAATCATTTCATTCATGTCACCGGGGCTTCACTCTCACTAGATAGGAGCGGCACATCCGTCGATTGGATAGCCCCTCGTATCTAACAGGGGGAAAACATGCTTCACCTGACAGCCATGTCTAAACCACCGCCACCGACGTGACCTTTATTACATTCGTTTACTTTTTCGTTTATGTAAAAACATGCATATAAATTCTTTTTCATGCTCTTTTTGAAAACAATGATGCGTGAACAAATATTATGCCATGAACGAAATAGAAACAAATAGAAACATACAAACAATAAACTTAAAAATTAACAACCTAACTAAACCTAAAACTAACTACCCGTTCTAACTATCCGAACGCAATATATCTCCAATTCCTCAATTTAACGTACATTCTTATGGTGTAGGCCAAGACAGCCAAACAAATCATGAAGACTTACCTCGCGTCCGTTGCCAACCAAGCTCCGTCCACGAGCATTGTTTACCTAAGGCAATATACAACATTTGTTATTTAAACCAATTCTAAACTACCGAGTTTAGAAAATTACAAACTCCTAGCTAAGGAAAATCTTCTAAACTCTAAAACACCTCATTGAGGCATTTTATCGAGCAACTCGTGCTCATGAATTTCCAAACCTCCATTAATGGAGCATTTAAAATTCTCCAACCACCAAACTTCTCAACCACCTCTATTAAACCATCAAACTTTCATCAATAATTATAAATACACTTACTAAGTCGTAAATAGGGTAAACTTAGCCATTACAAACAATACTCGACTATTTCGCAAAAACCCTAAACGAAACCCTAATCCGTTTAGAAATCGAAATCTAACGTACCAAAACTATAGATTCATACCTAGGGTCGGGATTGAAGAAGAGAACATGAAGAACAGAGGTTGATCGGAGAAAGCTCCGTCGTCGGAAGTGAGAAATCGCCACGGAAGGGAGGGAAATCGCCGAGAGGTGAGGGAGAGAAAATGATAGAGTGAAAATCGTGGAAGGAGAGAGGAGGGTAATGAAATTTTTATAAAATTGACTTGGCAAATTACCATATTGCCCTTCTATTGAATTTCCATTTTCTTCGTTACTTATCTCGTTATTTAGCTAACGATCCGATTTCTTCAAATTTTCATATTTCACCATAAATTTCAATTTATTATTAGGGCTCCGTTAAAACTTTCCGTTCGCAAAACGGACTTAGTTTGACGTATTTACAAAAATACCGTTTATATTAGAATAATTCAAATCTCGTAAAGCCGGGTGTTATACACTATTACTTTTGCACCTCTTGGAAGTGGGACTAAGGACCAAGTGTTGGTTTCCTGGAGCGCAGATATTTCATCTTTCATAGCCTGGAGCCAATGATGGTATCAGGCAGCTTGGGTAAAAGTTTTGGGTTTAATAGAAGGCTCAAGGAGAAAGGCTTTGGGCTTGAATACACCTGCTTTGGCCCGGGTCATCATGGGATGAGTGGGGTGAACAGTTTGGGTGGGCATGGAAGTGGGTAGAGATGCAGGGGATGGTGAGGGGAGTAGGGTATTGGTGTGGGAAGAAGGCGGGGAGGCTGGAAATGGAAGGCTAGGGGGAGAGGGGGGAGGTATGGTAATTAAGGGAAGTGGCAAAACATGAGGGTTGGTGGTAGATGAAGGGAAAGGTATGTAGGGGATTGGGAGAGTGAAAGGGGCGGAGGGAGTTGCAGCTTGGTGGGTGTGGTGAACGGAAATTGAGACTCGATGAATGTGACATCACGAGAAATGTAAAGTTTGTTGGTTGTGGGATCGAGACAAATGTACCCTTTGTGATGAGGACTGGGACCTAAGAAGACACATGAGAGAGATCGAGGTTGGAGTTTATGTTGATTGAAGGGCCGAAGGTGAGGAAAACAGAGACAACCGAAAACACGAAGGGAGGCATAATTTGGGAGTGTGTGGAATAAGCACTCAAAAGGAGACTGGTGGCGGAGGACGGGAGTGGGGAGAAAATTAATGAGAGTAGTAGCAATGATAAAAGCATGAGTCCAGAAGTGCTGAGGAACAGAGGAATGGAAAAGAAGGGCGAGGCCAGTTTCAAGGACATGCCGATTTTTGCGTTCGACTCTGTCGTTTTAATTTGGAGTGTAGGGACAAGAAACGCGATGCTGAATGCGGAGAGATTTAAATAGATTGGTGAGGGATTGAAATTCACCACCCCAGTCTGATTGGACAACTTTGATTTTAGTATCAAACTGAGTGTTGACAAATTGATAGAAATTGACAAATGCATGGTAGACTTCACTTTTTAATTTGAGAGGGAAAAACCAAGTGAAACGGGTGCAATCATTGACAAATAGGATGAAATACCGGGCACCAGTAATGGATTTAACGGGAGATAGACCAAACGTCAGTATGAACAAGGTCAAAAGGAAATTGAGCATGAGACTGAGAATTTTGGAATGGCAATTGATGACTTTTGCTCATTTGGCAAGATGTACAAAAGTTGTGTTCAACATTCGATAGATTTAAATTACATGATCTAAGAATTTTCTGCATTACAGAGAAGGATGGGTGACCCAAACGTAAATGCCAGAGAACATCAGGAGAAGAGGGAGAAACACCACTGTGACGGGCAGTGAGAGACGAGGCTGATTCGGGCAACAAAACAGAGGCGGATTATGGTGACAGGACAGGGGCCGGCGAGGATGGTGGAGAAGACCGAGCAAGCTTTGACAAAAAAGGACTACATGAAGACGTGTGGTAGAGGACGTCATGGAGAGAACCACGAAGCAGAACTTGGTGGGAAATCCGATCCTTAACAAGAAAAGACATCAGGTGAAATTTAACATAAACAGAGTTTTGCTGACATAATTTGGAGATGCTTAACAAGTTGTGAGATAGGTGTGGAGTGTGAAAAACTTGAGGTAAGTGAAGTGACCGGCCAATTGCCGGAAGAAGAGCAGAACCAGAATGAGAAATGGGAATGAGATTACCTTCGGCTGTGGCAACATGAGAAGGAGCAGAGAGAGGTTGAACCTGACTGAGAAGCTCGGGGTGCGGTGTAAAGTGATTGGTGGAGCCTGAATCTAAGATCCACGGCGTGGTTGGCGACAAAGAAGGAGTGGGAAGAAGGCCAATGAAGTTTGATGCAGAGGGCAGTCTGGTTTGGGGACGGGATAAGGTCAAATGGGTGAGGATCGGGTCGAAGGGTAGGGTGAATCGCGCTGGCCTTGATGGGAACCAGCGATGGATGGAGATCGAAAAGGGGCTTCAGGGCGAAGGCTCCAGGGGGCGTGGAACGATGGCTGAAAAGCAGCGTTCACGTGCATTTGCGCCGGCGATGGAAGTAGGACAGTCGGATTTTGCTTCTCCAAGTGAAAGTCGTAGCTTTGGAGCATGCTTTGAAAATCCTCACATGGGAAAACACACAATAGTATGTATCATTATTTCTCTCTGTAGCCATCTCTCTTCATCCTTCTCTTCTCCTTATGTTCTTCATCTCCGGCAATCTTCACCGTGATTTCATAACGTGGTATCAGAGCTAGGTTGGATGACAGCTCTATTACCACGTTATGAAATCACAGTGAAGATTGCCGGAGATGAAGAACAGAATGAGAAGAGAAGGATGAAGAGAGATGGCTACAGAGAGAAATAATGATACGTACTATTGTGTGTTTTCCCAAGTGAGGATTTTCAAATATACAAGTAGTAATAAATGAATGACAAGACAAGATAGGTAACTAAACTAAGCTAGCTAACTAAAAATGAATAGTGAAGAGCAAGTATAAGCTAATATGTCCAACCCCTTGTCCTATTGCTCTATAAAGACCAATTGTCCCAAACATTCACCATTTTATGTCAACCCCCGAAGAAAGATCAAGCGACAGACGAGAAACGGTCCAACACTTAGCTCGATTCATTACAAGATTCTTCATCTCCAATAATGGAAGAAAGCCTGGAAAACCCTAACCTTCTATCTCCACTACACCAACCGCCGATTTCAACTCCTCCTTACCTCCACACGCCGTCACTTTCTCCTCTGCCTCTCAACCACAACCACGTCATCAACTGGGCAGCTCTTCTCTTGGACCAAGACAGACCGATAACGGTCGACCCATCAGCCTCTAGCTCCTCTTTAATGGAGGAAACTGAAGTTGAAAAGGAGAGAGAGTAGAAGAAAAGGTTTTAGAGGGAGAAAACCAAGCCGTCCTAGGTTTTAGATGTGTGTTAGTGTTTGAAAATGTCAAGACGGGAAGTAACTTATTCCCAAACCCGTGAGCACTTGGCTCCACCATCTGGGACGTTCCAACCAGAAAATAATGGACATAGCTTGCAAGGAAAATTGGATGAATTAAACTGCAAGCTAGATATGGTAAAACAGCAGATTAAAGAGGAGAGGACACTGCAAGAAAGAGTTACTCAAACTCCCAAGCCTAGGAGAAAGCCAAGGCACATTGAAAGAAACTCCATCCGAACCAAATTTAAGGATAAACCCACACCTTTAGACCATGATTCTAGGTACGGTATTAGCCTGGAAATGGATGATGAAGAAGCATACATTCCTTCCTTAAGAGGCTCTATTAACAGGGATGCCTATATTTCTTGGATTGAAAGGGTTGAAAAGCTTTTCATTTGTGTTGAATCCTCGAATAAAGCAAAAATCAAACTAGTTTCTAGAGAGTTCATAGGCTATGCTAAATTTTGGTGGGAGACCCTTGGGATAGAGCAAATTCCCAAGTACAATTAAGTCTAACCATGTACCATTGTAAAACCAAGTTGAGTTTGAAGAAAGACCCCCTAGCCAAGTTAAAGAAGGGAAAAGGAGATTACCCAACATGAAGAGCCAATGGAAGTGGAAAAGTCGAAAAGGGATGAAGGACATAATCTTGATCTTTTGGAGATAACCACCCAAACCAAATTCAAGGAGGAATTAGAGATAATTGAGCAAAGTGTAGGAATTTTTCTTGAAGAGAAACGTGTAGACCACTCCCACACAATCATCAATGAAGAAGAAAGTGAACAAGAGAAGGAGATGTACCCTCAAAAGGACAAGCTTCCAAATTTAAGTGAAGACCACCTTTGGAAGGATGGAACGCTTAATACATTTCCTTTCCTAGACAAATCCAACCTTTGTGAACAAACCTCTGAATTAGAGCAAGAAGGAGTTCCTTTGTATCCACATTTATTGTAGACAACAAAGATGAAGAGGCACCCCTCCTAACGGTGATGCCAAGTTCTCCAAGTTCTTTAAACCGAGAAGTAGAAGGAATACCATATCCCTTAATGGAAGGGCCTTTTATTAAACCCTTTGATTTGGTAAGTTTCTCAAATAAGGATCCTTTTTATGTCAAAACACCACATTCAATGAAAGACTTAAAGGTTGTTTTTAATTTAAGTGGTTTAAAATATAGGATTGCAATTTTGGATCATTTTATTGTTAAACTGAGGCACCCTTCAAGTGATTTCGAAAGCATTGTTTTACCTTTGAAATACTATGCTCAAGCAAGTTGTTGGTGGCTAAATGGACATCAACTTTATGTCATCATGATTAATGACTCATTCTTTCCTTTGGTAACTCATTATCTTGTAAAACAAGTTGATAACCATGGACTTACCTCGGTAGTTTATCATCCAAGGCATACAAGATAGAGATTGAGATTGGTATAACTTAAGTCTTTGATAATTTCTTTTGGATCACTAGTTTCCCTAGAGTAGGAATTGGGACTAGGGTTATGATTGGAAAATTCTTTTTATTTTTTTTGAAAATTGATGCAAACCTCTATCCGGTTGAAATTCCACTACTTTGTATTGATGAACAAAAGGATAAAGTAGTGAATGAAAGTGGTGTAGTCTTAAGAGAAGAACATTTGATTTGTGAGATCAACCCCTTAACAACAAGTTTGCAACCAAGAGGGTTATTGGATGACACCTCAAGCTCTAACCAAGTCCCAAAACATTGAGCTTGTTGACTCCCTCAGTATTGTGAGAAGGAATATATTGTGGAAGGACATTAATGTAGAAATGCCCTTCATACTAAAAGCCCCTCATGGAAGCACTATCAAGAATTATACCTCAATAAGATACATTTCTCTGAACAGATTGCTTGCTTGCTTGGACTTCTAGGATTGGATGGCATAAAAACTTTTATGATGTTATTGATTTGGACTATATGACTTACACAGTTGATGATGTGAAGTTTGAAGAAATAGAAGTATGGATCCACTTTGTATTCCAGAATTTGTATGAGGTTTTCAAGGAACCTCATTTTTGAACTAGTATTCCCAACACAATTCAAGGATTGTCTTTGTACTTAAGTGTAATTTATCGTGGAATGAAGGGTGTGGACTTGAGGATAGATCTTTTCCAACCCCAGGGGAATGACTTACCTATTAAAACCTCAACTCCAACTCGGCCTAGTCCTTGGTCGAATTTTTTTCCAACAAATTTTCTTTTTTTGCAAACGTTCAGTATAGATACCTGCATGTCCACTTCTAGAAAGGGAAGGAAGAAGAAGATGCCACGACATGGGCAAACCTCATTCACCCAGAGAGGATGATATGCCACAGGAGCTACAGCCACATTCTCATTCCAAGGTACATTATTCAACCTTTTTATTTCTAACTCATTTGTTAATTTTACAGGAATAGGCCATTATTCTCAGGTGTTCGGGTTTTGGACACGCAGCAAGTGGATTTTTTTCAAGATGGGCGAACAACAAGGATATGATGCCCGGGAGATGGTGCGCATAGCAAAATGACATGATTGGGAGCGACGGGCACGACATGAAGGCATGGACACAGTTGGCGCGTGCAGGACTATGGCAGGATGAGGGCATGTGCACGAAGGAAGCCCAACGCGGCAACAAGAGGCACACATGAATGAGCAGTTGGGCGTGGACATGCGCACACGGTAGCACATAAATGTGCGCGTGTGGGAGAAGGAGTTAACGCCAGGAACAAGCAGGAGGACACGCGCGAGTGGCTGCAGCGCGCGCACGTGAACAGTACTAGTAGCGCGCCAATAGCTCTATTCTCGCCAATGGCTATTTTTCATTTTTCCTTTTCTGGTTTTTCAGCATAATGGTTCTGTATTGTTTAAACTCTTTCTGAAGCTTTGTAATACAGTTTTGATGAAATGAAAATCCAGTGAAGTTTATCTTCTCAAATCAAAGGACTCCGTGAGTTTCTCACGTTCTTCGTTCTCGGTGCGTAACATTCAAGAGGTTACCATTGTCCACCAAGTTCGTCACTCGGTGTCCTCTTACAACCCCTTTTTTTCTCCAATCAGCCAAGGGATTGGAAACTAGAAAAAGGGTGGAAGAACTAAACCATTTGCTAGAGTTTCCTTCGTTCACGAAGGGGGCTTCATCCAAAAGGTGCTGTAGTTGCCGGATGGGCCAACACTGGATATTATCATCATCTTTTTCATATTTTCGGCATCATCTGAGGTAAGATAACAGGTGTTCCCTTTTGTCTATTACTCAGGTAACCACACCCATTCCACGTTATTCTCTGTTTGTTTTTCCGTTTTACGTTTTGTCTCTGTTTTTAGGGTGTTCTTCGGTTAATCTTGAGAACACTGAACCTTTGGTGTTCGTTGTTTGCTTCCACGTGAGTTTGCAGGGCCTCAAGGTGTGTCAAGTAAGTAAGTGGAACTATTAAAAAAATAAACTAAACTTTCAGTTACATCACTTTGCTCCAAGGAAGATATTGGTTCCTTCTTCAAGCTCGGTTAGCACTTGAGGTTGCTCCCATGTCAACAAGTGAAATGGCCTCTCCTTATCTTGTGTGCTCGACTAATGCTCCAATTGGTCCTTGAAATATCAAAGGGTAATATGAAATGGAAACGAAAATATGGTAATAAACCCGTTGTTATCCGACGAGTAATATTTTGTAAACTCTGAGATGATGTTACTTCCAATGAAGGAAACAACAACTTAGGGATCTGGTTTCACCACCTTCTACTGGTTTCCAACTTTTGAAAGAGAGGAGTGAAGGGTGGAGATGAGAACTCAACAAGTAACCGTGAACTTGTGAGTAATGGAGGCCAAACTCCACACGGTTTCAACCAACGGTGGATTACCTATTCCGGCGACCAAACCTCTCTCGATTTGTGAAGGAAAATAGTTATTTCATTCAACCAAAAAAACTTCTTACAAATACCAATAGTTATGTTTATATAGAACCTAAGTTGGCTAAGGTTGAATGAGAATTGGTGAATCTAGCTATTGATTTGCTTATCATCACCGCAGCCGAGATGAAGGTCGTGCATGCTCCATCTAGCGGTGCGGCGCCCATCTATGCTCTTTGATCAAGCGTCCAGCATTGTCACATCATCAAGCTTGTGCGTGCCTCTTTGAGCCATCCATCTTGCCAAGTCATCAATCCATGTTGCTATGTTTCCCTTTTGGCGTGCGCTAAGGTCCACTACAAGTGCTGCTCCTTCTCCGTTTTGTGGTGCTTTCTCATGCAAGCGCTAGTTTCCATTGCGCAAATTGAGTTCAAACAACCCTCTAACCTAACATACATCTAATCTTAGGAATTAATGCATGCATGTAATAAATGGCTAAGTGTTTACCAAAAACATGAAGGCCAATGTTTGGCAACAAAATTACAATAAACTTGATTACATGGTTTTGGTTCCGAGAAGATAAATTCTCTCTTGAGCTTAAGTAGCTTTAGTCTGTGCTTTCCAAGTAAGAACGTGTAAAGGTTGAGCTATGTCTCATGAGCTAGGCTCCCACTCCAAGCTTTCAAAGTTGTATTCACCTGCAAAAGAAATAAGCTAGTCAGAAAACAAGTTAATTAAGTCATGGGCCTTAGTTTGGGATCGAGTGAGTGGTCTCAGGGGCACATTATTAACTATTGAGACACTAGTTGCAACTTCACTTTTTCCAAATAGTTGTAATAATCAAACATTTTTTCTACGTTATCCACTTAATCCAAAAAATGAATCATCATTACAAGATCCATTGAAGTGAGAAATTGATACCTTAACATGCTTCAAATCTTCATTAGGATTGAGCCTTTCTTGAGGACTATCATACTCCTCATTCTCGGATTCTTCTTCTTCAATGAAGTCATTGTAGTTATTTCTTCTCCTTGGATTTCTGGGTCTTCTCCTAGGCAAAGGTCTTTGAGAGATCCTAACATGCTGGTTCCTCATCTCTATCATCCATTGACTAATGTTCTCAAGCTTGTGATTCAACTCATCCTAATTGTCCTTGGAAACTAGATTCATCCTCCTTCGGGTTTGGTGCTAAGGGTGGTTGAACATTTGGTTCTCGGTTTTGTTAGTTATTAGCCCAAATTTTTGTCATCATTTTGACCAACAAAAATACACCAAAATGAAGCAAAAACAGCAAGGAAAGTGCAGAGCTCTGATACCAAATGACGTGCTTCAATTAAAGAAAGGAGGTTGAAGTACAAAGCTCTCGTCCGAGTGAAAATAGTTTTGGCCGAAAATTATTCTATTTTTCTGAAAGCATAACTTTTGCAAATGAGCTGAATTTTAATGATAACTTACTTTTGGTGTAATGGAAGTGTCCTCTAAAAGTCAGAGGTTGATTTGCTGTGGATGAAAAGTCATGGATGAGAGATTGCTTGCTTGTCCAATGAGATAATAACAGCACCTCTCGGGATTTGGCTCATTTTTGAAAAAGAAAACTCCAACTAGCCTTGGATGAAAGTTGAAATACAACCTTGCTGATAATTCTCCACGCCAAGAAAGGGAGAAGGAAAGTTGTAATAGAAATGACACCACTTTAGCTCTCACAGTAATGGATACCCCAAGAACTAACCTAGTTCCCTCGGATGTAACTTACTGAGGAAGAAAGTTATTGAGCTTCAACAAGCTGAAAGCTTCTGCAATTTTTTCCATTCAAAAGTGTTGAAGGGAGGCTAAAAAGATATTTTAAATACTATGTCTCTTCTTTACAAATTAAGGTTTAACAATTAGTAAAAAGAGAGGCTCAAAAGAGAGAGGTACTCGGTCAAATAGCTTAGCTGAGTATACCTTGGTTTTGCCATTTTAGGAGCAATCCTTCTCTCTCCAATGGTCACTTTCAAGTGGTCCCTCTTCTTTCAAAATACAGCCAATATTCTCTCCATTACATGTTCAGCCACTTCATGCCACTAATACATAAAAATACTAAATTCTTCACAGGAAATAAAAGCAAACTCAAACTACATTAATTGTCACAAGGAAGACAAATTTCTTCTTCTATTTTTGGAGTGGCCGAAGGATGCTCCCATGTTAGCAAGTGGAAAAGCTTCTCCATGTCTAGTGCACTTGGCTCTAACCTCATGTCTTCAAATGATGTTTTATCTACAAAAAAGAGCACACTCATTAGTTAAAGGCTTCGTGTAGCCCTGCAAAGGTCACTATAACATAAGGAAATATCGTTAGTTCCCTTGGTCCTCGGCCAAGCCAAGGAGACCTCAAATGATGGTCAAAGTTTAACAAGCAAAATAGCTTTAAATGAAACGAAAATTTATGTGATGCTTGTGTTGTGAGTGAGGTGTGTGACTATGGAAGATGTGGTCCAAATAGTTTGTAGAAAAGAAAATGTGCAACAAAACCTCAAGTTGGCCGATAAGCAATGTTTTAAGGTTTTTGGCAAAGCATTCTTTCCAAGGAAAGAATCTCGACTTGGAGGAACCATTTTGGCCACTCCCTACTTGTTTCTAACTCTCAAAAGAGTGGTGAGGTAAGGTGGAAAGATGAGATCCTTGAAAGCAACCGTGCTTGAAGGAAATAAAGGCGCAACTCTTTCGGTTTAGCAACCGAAACTTACCTTGGTTGGTAGCTTCTTGCTCCCCTCGATTTTTTCCTAAAAAAAAGGATTCATTTCATTTCAACAACAACTGACATACAAGCACCAATAACTATAATTTATATCCCTAAGGATGGCTGGAGATTAGGTTAAGTTTTAGGGCTCAAAGAGCTTTGGAAGGAGCTTCAAAGTGGTCTTCATGCTTCCTTGGATGACCAAGATTTGATTGCTCCATTTGATCCAAGGGTTGAGGGCAGCCATGTCACCAATCCATGTCCTTGATAAGAAAGGGAAAGTTCAACAAGCACCTTCATTTAGCAGCAATTGGCTAGGCCAAAAGAGGTAATGGTCCCCACTCCAAAGTTGGCGCCAAAAGGGAAGAGTTTTCTTCATGGCCGAAACTTCTTCCATGCATGAGTGATTTAAACCAACTCCAAACCATTATTTAACCTATCATACATCTAATCCTAATGCCTAAAGATGCATGTCATTAATAAAATTACAATAAGACCAATGTTTGCTAAATAAGTGTTCAAAATAAAAGGTTATATAATTTCATGCTTGGGAAAACAAATTCTCATGTGAGCTTCTTGATCTTCCATCCTTGTCTCCCATGCAATGACGTGCTTCGAATGTTCCTTGTTTATAGCCTCGACCTCCCACGTTAACTCGCCAAGGGTGTGTTCCAAGCCATCATATAGTTAATCTCTTACGGAGTACATCACTCGGCCAAGGATTTGGCTCGCGATCGAGTGATGGCTCCTTTTGGCACATCATGTAGTGCCTATGAGTGCTAGTCACTTATTGCTTAGGAAGCCATGGCAATTTGATCATAGGGCTACACACGATAAATTCATAAATTTTTATTCATTTAAGTTTGGAAACAAGATCGTTAAATTGGCTCTTCTCCATCCGGATAAAGTTGTTTCGGATTTTGAGGTTAAAAGGGGGAGGAAGAACGAAAGAACACTATTCATGTCAAGAACAACCTTGAATGCTCCAAATTCAACGATGACAATTTTGAATTGGTCAATACTAGGAGGAAGGGAGATTTTCCCACAATCCATAGTGAAGGTACCCTACATTAAACATGTTGATTTGATAAACTTTATGATAAGGATCCATATTATATTATCAACCTATGGCAACACTCAAATAGTTTCCTAAAAAAAATTTTTCTCTTAAGTGGATTGAAGTTCTTTAAGAATATCTTGGATCATTTTTGGATGGTTGTTTGGGTTAGTCCTTTGAAATGCAAAACTGCATATCTTTACGAAGAAGACAACACAATAAAGATCGAATCGAATTTGAAGTCAAATCTTCAATCACCCGGAGATGATGATGCACTTCGAGGACCTCTTATGAGATCACAAGCCAAGAGACTTTCTAATTTGTTTACTCAATGTGCGGTTGTAACACCCAACAATTTCGGCCAGGTGATTTTCTTAACCATTCTAATTGTCACCCTTTTATTGACCTTTATGATTTTAAATTTAATGCCAAGACTTATTTATTACAAGTTGCGTGAAACTAGGTTGGATGGCAAGTTTGTAATTAAGGTTGATTTTAATTGGTATAAATAGGTTATGAGAATTCTTAAACCTCATTAAAACCTCGCTGTAGCCGACATTTCCTCTCTCGGCGATTCTCTTCCTTCCAGAGCTCCCTCTCTGCCAGCTATTCCTTCGCCGACGACCAGTTCTTCAGCCTCCACTTCAACAATCCACGCTCTAGGTAAGACTTAGACAATGTAGTTACTGGGTAGTTACTTAGAGCTTTGTCTTCAACTAGAACTTGAGGTTTCGGATTCTTCACTAACAGAGTAATGGTAGTGACAATCATGATCTGTGTTTAGTAATGGCATTTCCGATTCGATTCTGGACATTAAGATAACAGACCGTGTTTAGTTATTAGACTTAATCCGGTTATTTAGGTTCTGAAAGTTTAATCTGTACACACTAGGCGCTCGACTAGAAAGATTTAGAAATATTTATGTTAGATACTAGGATGACTTTTAGTTAGGATTTTGATTTAACACTGTAATGTGAAATGTTTCTAGGTGAAGAAGTTTGAAGAGAAGTGCTCGAGTTGCTAAGGAAACTAGGTAAGTGAGTGAGTAAGACTTCCGGCCATTAGGGCCCTACATCACAAGGGTACTAATTAGAAGTTGTTTATGATGCTAAAAATACCTGTGCTAACGTCTGGTTGTTTTCGGTACTCGGGTTGATGTTATGATTCTTTGATGAATGAATGGCTTGTTCAGTAGTCTGATGAACTAAGATTACTCATGCTCATGCATCATGAATATTTCTCAAGCATATGAAAATGTTTAAGTGCATGATTCCTCCCATGAACAGATATGAACATGAAGAACTTATGCAACAAGGATTAAGAGAGGGTTGGGGGCGATTTGGCGTATGTCACCGTCCAAAAGAATGACCATGAATATGACCCGCAAGGGACTATGTGCACTCTCACTGTCAACCCCCTTTTCGGCACAAATCCTCCCTTAATCCATATGATGAAAACGATGAACATGAACAAGAACAAGAACACGAAAAGATCATGAACATCTGTTTCCTTTAAATTGTGCATTCATGCATACATATTAGCATTGCACTCCTTACTAAGCATTAGGCTTATAGTTTGAACCTTATGATGTATGTGAAGAACTATCAGGTGAGGATTTCAAGTCTAATGAGGATGTTTAAGGCTAGTTGCTGGAAGGAGTTCAGGTTGTCAGTGAGTGGCTGGAAAGGCGATTTCAACTCCTGGTTACTACTTTTATCATATTAGTAAGGTTATGAATACTGAGATCTATGTAGGTTGCTTTCTTAAAACAAAGGATACTGGAATCTGACTGATTAACTTCTGAGTTTGAGAATGATCGTGAAATGATAGAATGATCTGTATTGTTACGGTCTCTCGCTACACGTATTCTAGATGAGATTATGGTCCAACTGTGTGTTAGTTTATTTAGTCATGTTGAAGTTTGTGAAAGTTTGAAAGTTTCCTGTCTATCGGATGATGATTCCCATCGGATGATGTCTTCTATCGGATGATGTCTTCTGTCGGAAGGAGTATAATGATCCGATATTAAGTCTTGTCGTTTTGTGATAGGATGAAGTTTAATGAGTCACGTGATGTGCATGTGTCAATCGGTAGAAGCCGATATTAAGTCTTGTCGTTTTGTGATAGGATGAAGTTTAATGAGTCACGTGATGTGCATGTGTCAATCGGTAGAAGCCGATATTAAGTCTTGTCGTTTTGTGATAGGATGAAGTTTAATGAGTCACGTGATGTGCATGTGTCAATCGGTAGAAGCCGATATTAAGTCTTGTCGTTTTGTGATAGGATGAAGTTTAATGAGTCACGTGATGTGCATGTGTCAATCGGTAGAAGCCGATATTAAGTCTTGTCGTTTTGTGATCAGATGAAGTTTAATGAGTCACGTGATGTGCATGTGTCAATCGGTAGAAGCCGATATTAAGTCTTGTCGTTTTGTGATAGGATGAAGTTTAATGAGTCACGTGATGTGCATGTGTCAATCGGTAGAAGCCGATATTAAGTCTTGTCGTTTTGTGATAGGATGAAGTTTAATGAGTCACGTGATGTGCATGTGTCAATCGGTAGAAGTCGATATTAAGTCTTGTCATTTTGTGATCGGATGAAGTTTAATGAGTCACGTGATGTGCATGTGTCAATCGGTAGAAGCCGATATTAAGTCTTGTCGTTTTGTGATCGGATGAAGTTTAATGAGTCACGTGATGTGCATGTGTCAATCGGTAGAAGCCGATATTAAGTCTTGTCGTTTTGTGATAGGATGAAGTTTAATGAGTCACGTGATGTGCATGTGTCAATCGGTAGAAGCCGATATTAAGTCTTGTCGTTTTGTGATAGGATGAAGTTTAATGAGTCACGTGATGTGCATGTGTCAATCGGTAGAAGCCGATATTAAGTCTTGTCGTTTTGTGATAGGATGAAGTTTAATGAGTCACGTGATGTGCATGTGTCAATCGGTAGAAGCCGATATTAAGTCTTGTCGTTTTGTGATAGGATGAAGTTTAATGAGTCACGTGATGTGCATGTGAGTCACGTGATGTGCATGTGTCAATCTGTAGAACCAATAGTAAGTCTTGTCGTTTGTTTTGTGATCGGATGAAGTTTAATGAGTCACGTGATGTGCATGTGTCAATCGGTAGAAGCCGATATTAAGTCTTGTCGTTTTGTGATAGGATGAAGTTTAATGAGTCACGTGATGTGCATGTGTCAATCGGTAGAAGTCGATATTAAGTCTTGTCATTTTGTGATCGGATGAAGTTTAATGAGTCATGTGATGTGCATGTGTCAATTGGTAGAAGCCGATATTAAGTCTTGTCGTTTTGTGATAGGATGAAGTTTAATGAGTCACGTGATGTGCATGTGTCAATCGGTAGAAGCCGATATTAAGTCTTGTCGTTTTGTGATAGGATGAAGTTTAATGAGTCATGTGATGTGCATGTGTCAATTGGTAGAAGCCGATATTAAGTCTTGTCGTTTTGTGATCGGATGAAGTTTAATGAATCACGTGGGATGCATGTGTCAATCAGTAGGAGCGTGCACCATGCTTTGTCGTTTTGCGATCGGTAGATGTCCTTGAGTTTCCAATTCCCTTCGGCCAAATGTCTTAACGTTTTGTGTAATTATGAACGTTGTTTACTTATTGAGTTTTCCGCTATAAAGTCAAGGATTAAAGATAAAAATTATCATCACCGAGAGGAAATTTAAAATTTTCCGTAATTTCTCTTAGTTCAGTTCAATGTTTTGGGTAGCTAAACCGGGTCTAGAAAACTCGGGGCGTTACAGCGGTCATAACCTTCCTTGATGATTTGGAGATCGAACCAGGTGCAAGGTACAAGGAGATTCTGAAACATCGACTATAATGGATTGTCAAAGAAAGAACCAAGTTGATTAATGTCCAAGAAGCCACATCAAATGCAGCATATCTACACTCTCCATTAGGAACTAATTTATCTATATTTATGCGTTTTAATAAATTTCATGCATGGCTTCCTTGTGCGTTTAATAAGTGGGGTCGGTTTGTTTAGACCTAGATTTAATTTGGTTTTATTTTGATTTATTTTACAAACCCTAATTATGAAGGGCATTTATATTTAATTGTTGCCGCCTTAGAGAGGAGCATTTTGCCATTGAGAAAATAGAAAATTGAACTTTTGTTCAATTCTTGGAGTTTGGCTCCGTTTGCATTACAATTTCTTGGTGGTTTTATCCAAGACTTATAGTGTGTTTCAAGTGTCCATTGTTTTTTATTTGAGTTACATGGATTCTTCATTACTATCATCTTCTCTAATTCTTATTCAAGAAGAAGAATGTTTCAGCAAGACGTTAGAACTCTCATCACCATCAGTTTCAAAGGGTCTATCACTAGACAAGCGATTATCAATTTTGTGTGCATCTGCGATATTCCATCAGAGTGGTGGATAGTCTCTGCATCACAACTTCTTCTTCCCATAAATTTTGGTAGGAAATTTAGAGGACTTATTCTTCATTCAAGATTGAGAACCTGTACAAATTTTGTCTCAAGAAGATTTTATTTGATCACGTTGCATCAACCATAAAGGTGACATTTTTATCCGATCAGAATCTGTTTTCAAATCAGCAATGACTTCCACAAACTTACCATATCTCCCTAATCTTAAGGCTTTGGAATGATATTTTTTAAGGAGATCTAGTGGACTTCCAAATCTATCATTGGTGAAAATTTTACTAAAAAATAACATGATTTATTTGGGTTTCGATCTGCTACAATTTGTGATATATTCTGCAAGGAAAAACCCTAGTATTTTTGCCCGTGACGACCAGGAAAGATCTTATCTTATCTCCTTGATTTAAGGACGTTATTTTTAGAAGATATTTAGTGGACATCCAGATCTTATCTTGGTTCAACTTTTGTTTGAAAATAATTTGAATTGATTTGATTACGATTCACTACAATCGGTGATAATAATCTATTGTGAATTATTTATTCAAGTAAATCTTTAAAGTTACCACCTTTTGTGGCACATCACTTACCTCGTTTTCTTTACCCACAAAGCACATGTTGGTGTCTTCACAATCATCACAAGTCGCTTTCCTTCATTTCTTCCCAAATGCCTTTGGTGCCTCCTTGGCTTGAGAACGATCGTTTTTGAAGTACCATGGCTTTCATGCTCAAAGCAAGTGGCTTCTTTTTTTTTTTTTATGACTTATCCCCTTTTGTGGCTTTCTTTCCTTGCCACTTTTTATACTGAAGGAATTTTGTTAACCTCCATGTAATGAAATCAATATGCATATCATCTTCTTCCATTTTTAATTCAACTTGGTTTCTTGATGAGGCTTTGAAAGCAATATCTTTTTTATTGGAGACTTCTTTCTCCTTTTGCTATTCTTTTTCGTTAGTTTTCATCGTAATCTCATGTGTCATGAGAGATCCGATGGGCTCTTCCAACTTGAGTAACTTGAGACATCTCGCCTCTTGGATAGCCGTTACTTTGGATTACCATGTTTTAGTATCCATGTCACGACTCAAAGGTGAGCCTAACCAAACGCCAGGTCGGACGACCCGATCCTTGGAGATAACCTAATCGCCTAACCCAAGGTTTGGTTTACAGCAAAAGACTTGAACATAAATCAAGGCTCAGAAATCCGCATAGTGATTACAGATATAATAGTACGATAATTAAACAACAGTTAAACAAGAAACTAAATGACTGGGTTCAAATCCAATTAGTCTCATATAGACCCAAATGTAAAAATAGCAGCCCTCACTGGGAAATTTCTAAACACTCAAACAAGAATTAAATAAAAGAGGTTGCCTACATTGAGCTACAGCTACTGATCACTCTTATCCTTGCCTGGAAATGGAGGAGGTCGTTTCAGGTGAGTGATTAACTCAGTAGGAAAGTAATACTAAATACAATACATGTAAAACTTCTTGTACCGTTAATTCAAAACCTGATTATATCTCAACTGATTTTCAAACATCGTTCCAAAGAAAACTCATTTCAGTCGTTTTAAGAAAAACATGTTCTACAAGCCACCAACGAGGCAACATCAAAACATGTTGTATATATAGACAATTATATATTAAAAGTAGGTCATCATCGTACTTTTCAATTTAAAATCACCTCAGTGAAAAATGAGGGTCACACAAAACACTAACACATAAATGCAGCGATCCTGAGACATGACAGTATCTCATGAGTCTGAACGAAAATAAAAGGTGACGAGAATTCAAAGTTCTAGTGATGCCACAAGAGTGGTCGGCAGTCCAAAGACTAGGCAGCAACATCACTCGTAAAATCATAATAAATCAAACACACTCTGGTCAGGTTTAGGGATTTGAAACCCAAGGAGCACGTCATCACCGCCCTATTACCCATTTTCATTACATGAAAACAAAACATCTTCATGCAGCATAAGATGTCCTAGGACAGCCTCGTGATGCTTTGACACTGAAACCGTCCAAAGCATCAAGAGAATTCATCCACCAGTATATAGATATACATATATCACAACACAAATGAAATACCATACCTTAATAGTAAACATGTAAAACAGTACGTACACATATGTAAAAGGTGGCGCGTCGAGGACCAGCCACGTAAGGTTTTTCATAAGTGTTTCAAAACTATGCAATGTAATGCAGAAAACATAAAATATCTATCTCAATGATGGTTATTCTTCTTACTAACTGGAGCAACAACCTTGGGTGTTGGCTCGTTATCCACAAACTTGTACGGGACTAAAATAAAATTAAAGTTATAAATATTTCACTCAACACTAAGGGAAAATCATGGATTGATCCTATATTGAAACTAGGAATCCAATCTGGAACAACAATATGCAGCATCCAGACTCTATAGTGGTCGACACTTCATAGCAAGGGTCGACCTTTGTTCAGCATTGTTTCAACAGGGATCGACCGCCCAGTCGACACTTATAGGCAATTGTCAACCGCACCGGTCGACATTTATAGGAAAGGGTCAACCCTCAATTCTCTTGGGTTTCACCCGATGTGGGTTATCGACTGCTGGCGGTCGACACATGTTCTTGTCAAGTTTTAGCAGCAGTCGACACTTTTACCAATGTTTAACCCTTCAAGGTGTCGACCAACCTCCCCAAGGGGTCAACACCTATTTGCCTCTATTTTCAACAACAAGGTTTGAATTGTCCACCGGTCTTCCACATCAGTTGACACTTGGGCAATTTTCAGCGACGAAAAGTCATAAAAAGTGTCTCCCTTCGCCATTTCCTACTTCCAATCGATCAAACAACATACATAAAACTTAAATTTACCCAGATAATCCACAAAATAACCTGTGGATTTGAGTTTCCAAGCTCGAATCTAAATCCAATAAAAAATCTAACTTTAAAACCATAAAATGAAAAGAAAAACTTCTCGAAACTCTTTAACAAAAGATGATGCGCGGAGTCCCATGAACACGTCTCTAGGCTTAGAACTTGACAATTTGCACAAACTGAATGAAAAACTCTCTCCCTCTCCCTCTCCCTTCCTATAGTATCATTTTCATTCAAAGTAAACAATCATATTCATGTACTAGCATACTCAATTTATTTTCTTTAACTTGCTTTCTGCCCTCACGAGTGATCTCAAGTAATTTCCAAAACTCATATGTATTATCACACTCTTACACTCTATTAAATTCATTCATATTGTAACGCCCAGAAATCTTGGCTATAGGTTTTGAATTTTAAGTTTACGGGTTTTGAGATTTAAGCCTTATAGCGTATTAATTCGTAGAAATAGTAAATTAAGTCCGATTGGCAAACGGGAAGTTTCGTAGGAGCCCTAGGAATAAATAGGAATATTTTGGAAAATAAGGGATTTTTGGAGGAACCAAATAGTTAGGTAAATTGTTAACAAAACAATGAAATTGAACTAAGGGTAAAATAGTAATTTAGAAAGTCAAAATTTTTAATTAAAAAGAATTTCTTTTCTCTTTCCTCCCTCACTGCTTCCCTCCCTCACGATTTCCTCTCCCTCGCGATTTCCCTCTCCCTCATCGCCATCTCCAACGATCGACCAACTCCTCCGTTTTCGACGATTTTCCTTTAAGTTTCTTCAACAAATCAACCCTCCAAGTAAGCCCTATGTTTTAGTCAAGTTAGTTGTCGTTTTTGTAGTGGTTTTGGTTTAGGGTTTGTAAAGAAATTTAGGGATTTCGTTAGAAATCGATAGGGTTGTTAATTTGTTACTCATTGATGATATAATGGTGGTTATTTAAGTGAGTTTAACAAATTTATGATGTTTGTAGTTGATTAGAGTTAATGTTGGTTGTTGAAGGTGGTTGGAGAAAAACATTAATGGAGTTTTAGTAAATGCGAGCACAATGTACTCGACGAAATGCCCAAACGAAGTGAAGTAAAGTTTTTGGAAGAATTTGGCTTAGCTCGGGATTTCGTTTAGTTTTAGATTTTATGATTTAGAGTCAAAACTAATGACGTTTTATGAAACTGCCTTAGGTAACCCCAAGCTCAAGGACGGTGCTCGGCATATCTAGGACGCCAGGTAAGTGAGTGTTAGGTTTTCCGGCCCCTAAGGCCCTACGTCGTAACGATGTTGATAATGTTGATTATGATGAGGTTAGGTAGTTATAGGGGTTGGTGGTAAGATGGGTAGCTTAAAGTAGTGCCTTAGCGATTAGTTAGTGATCGTTCGATAGGTGTTTTCACGTGTGTTGCTCCTCATGCATCATATTTTATTAAAATGCATACGAACTATTTACGAGCATGTTTTATGATGAATTGAACGATAAAGATTTAATGATTATATGTGTTCTCACGGGGTAAGACATGGTTCTCACGGGGCAAGCCACCGTTCTTAGGGCAAGTCACGGTTCTCACGGTTCTTACGGGGCAAGTCACAGTTCTCACGGGGCAAGGAAATGGTCTACTACGTAGACAAATGAGTTAATGTTAACAAAACAAAATGAAATGAACATGTTTTATAAATGACATGCATATATGTAATAGTTATATTTAGTGCATTCTTTACTAAGCATTAGGCTTAATGTATTTATCGTATGATATAGGTGACGAGAACGAAGGTGAGGAACCTCCTTATGATGATCAAGCGTAGTTGGTCGATGGGTGGAGCTCGTGGCGGCGGGGCGTGTTTTGGCTAGGCTGGTTGACTCATGGCTAGATACTTTTTGAGAGTTTTTGGTGATGTTTGGGTTAATGGTGGATTAGATAGATTCATCGTAGAATTTGATATATTTTAGGATGTTTGGTGACTGAATAGATAATATATTGCATTGTGTAGTGCTTTTGATGTTTTTCAAGTAGGAAGAAATGTTAAAGTTTTAAACGGGACCACGCGGTTCATTTTCATGAAATTTGATTATATTTAAAAGTGAATTGTGTCGGTTTTGAGTGTTTGGATAAATTTCATGTTGAAAGTGTATATTGTAAGTTGTAGGTAAGGATGGTGTGAAGAAGGAGTGAGAAGGGAGATGAGGTTGTTGTGTGTTTTGTGTTGTGAATGTGAAGTGCAGGGTGTGAGGAAACGAAGGAAGAAAGAAAGAGGGGAGGAGAAAGCTGTGCTCTCTGGAGAAATTCCAGAGAGCATGCCGATTGCTCGCCTCTTGGAGGCGATCAATCGCCTCTCCCTGCCTGAAATCGCTGGAGAGGCGATTGCCAGGCGATTGCTGGTCGCCGCTCTCTGGAGAAATCCAGAGAGCGTGGCGACTGATCGCCACAAACTGTGGCGATCAGTCGCCACAGGCGATTTGCAACAGGCGACTGGTCGCCTGTTGCAATCGCCGATGGGCGATCAGTCGCCCCTTTTATGGGCGCCTGATTGCCATAGCATGATGATTTTTTTAAGTTTTATTTTAATTAGTTAATAGTTTTAATTGATTTAATTGTTTTAAGTTTTAATTGTTTTAGTATTTATTTTAAATGATTTACTAAACGAACTTCGATTGAGATTTCTCCTTAAGTACAATTGAAGTTAAAAGTGTAAAAAAAAAAAATTATAGTACGAGAAATTGGGTACAGTATTAGGGTCGTGACAGTTATGGTATCAGAGAGACAGAGTTTTAAAAGCAATTTTGTGATTTTCCTGCCAAACACACCGCCGTACGGGAACTCTCCATCGACTGTAAGTGTTTACGTTTAAGTATAATTCCTAGATATTTATATTGCTTCGTATTGTCTAATGTGTTTAGGAACAAAATATGCCGATAGCACCTAGACCGCCTCTAGGGAACCCTATGGACCAATTCATGGATATATTGCAACAACAGTCGGATCAGATTGGGGTTTTACTAAATCGAGAGGGAAATGGGAATGGACAAGGAAGTTCTTCACGGGACCAAGGTGGCGAGAGATTTCGACGCCTTGGGCCTCCGGCTTTCGACGGACAGTCTTCAGATCCTACGAGTGCCGAACAGTGGATTCGTAAGATTGAAAGTATGTTTGCCTATGCAAAAGTAGAGGAAGCCGATAAGGTGATGTTGGCAGTATTCAATTTTTAGAAAGACGCTATATTCTGGTGGGACACGATTAAGGCTACTACAGATGTGGAGGTTATGAGATGGGAAATATTCAAAACGGTATTCTACAACAAGTATTTCAGTCGCACTCTTCGGGCTAGTAAGAAGGTGGAGTTCGCCCAATTGCGCCAAACGGGGACGGTGGCCGAATACATGCGAAGGTTTGAGTCATTATCTCGGTATGTCGGATATATGATCTATGAAGAGGAGGACAAAATTCACCAGTTTGTACAAGGTCTGAAATTAGAAATTCAAAAAGGGGTGATGACGGTGGATGAAGAGAACGTGCCTTATCCTAAGATAGTGGAAAGGGCTCTTGGACTTGATGATATAGAAATGAAGCTTCAGCGACAGAGAGAAGCATCGAGAAGGTTTGTCAGAGATGTGCGACCACAACAACAGAATCAGGGTTGGCAGCCACAACCACAACGTGGTGTCAAACGGCCGAATGAGACGCCTAGAGTTCAAGATAGGGGTAAACGTCGGCAAGGGGCGTCGCAGGCTCCTTTATGCCCTATTTGCCAAAAGAATCATCATGGGGAGTGCAATCTGCGTAGTGGACTATGTTTTCGATGTGACAAAGTGGGCCACAAGGCTGTGGATTGCCTAGAGCCAAGTAGGAGGCCACCGGGCGGTCCCTCCCGGATCATTTCTCTGATTGAAAATGAGGAAGCTGCTCAGTCTTCAGTTATTACAGGTACTATTTTGGTCTGTGGAAACACGGCTCATGTTCTAATTGACACAGGGGCAACCCATTCCTTCATAGCACAGAAGTATACGGTTAAATGGAAGTTAGATGTCGTCGCAGCTGATCGTGATTATAGTGTTATGTTGCCTTCCGGAGAGTATTTGCACTCCGATCAGGCGATACGGGGTGAAATTATATCTGTTGGTAGTCGGCAACTATATGCGAACCTAATCATCATAAGTATGAAGGGGTATGATGTAATCTTGGGCATGCAGAGCACTTAAGGGCTGTTATGACTACTTTGAAGCGACACCAGTTGTATGCTAAGCTTTCTAAGTGCGAATTCTGGTTGAGTCAGGTGAATTTCTTAGGCCACGTGACTTTAAAAGAAGGCGTTTCTGTGGATCCGGCTAAGATTCAAGTGGTAAGGGAGTGGCCTCGACCGAGAAATGCAAGTGATGTACGAAGTTTCGTAGGCCTAGCAGGGTATTATCGGAAGTTTATCCAAGGGTTTTCAGTAATAGCCAAACCTTTAACGAACTTAACGAAGAAAGAAGTGAAGTACGAGTGGACTAAGGCATGTGAGGAAAGCTTTCAGACCTTGAAGCAAAAGTTGACCACAGAGCCTTTACTGACTCTACCAGTGGAGAATGGGGTATACTGTATTTATTGCGACGCGTCCAAAGTTGGATTGGGATGCGTGTTGATGCAAGAAGGAAAGGTCGTTGCCTATGCTTCTAGACAATTGAAAAGTTATGAGAAAAATTACCCGACACACGACTTAGAACTGGCAGCGGTGGTATTCGCATTAAAGATATGGAGACACTACTACCTCTACGGACAGAGGTGCGAAGTGTTTTCGGACCATAAAAGTTTAAAATACCTGTTTACACAGAAAGATTTAAATATGAGGCAGAGGAGATGGTTAGAATTTATGAAAGACTACGACTTCGAAATCAAGTATCATCCTGGAAAGGCAAATACAGTGGCAGATGCTTTGAGTAGGATGCCTAGGACAGAGGAGTCAGTTGCTTTTTGTATGTCAGCTTCATTGAGAAAGGAGATGCAGGGGTTTGAACTTGAATTAGTTTCAGAACTTTCGGCCCTACTTGCTGAATTGACAATACGGCCCACCCTGTTGGACAAAATAAAAGAGGCTCAATAGTTAGATACGGAAGAAAAGGTGGCTATTGTATCAAAATTATCAATTGTACCTTCCGATTTCAGTTACTCAGTGGATGGCATTTTGAGGTTTCGAGACCGCTGGTACGTTCCAAAGGACGAAGAGTTGAGGAAGTTGGTTATGTCAGAGGCACATTCATCGTTGTTCTCAGTGCATCCAGGTAACACCAAGATGTACCGAGATCAGAAGGTGCACTATTGGTGGCCGAACATGAAGCGTGATGCGGCCAGTTATGTACAATCCTGTCTTGTCTGCCAACAAGTTAAGGCAGAACACCAGAGGCCAGGCGGGATGTTACAACCTTTACCGATTCCCGAGTGAAAATGGGATCAAATTGCAATGGATTTCGTAGTTGGGTTACCGAGGACAATAAAAGGGCACGACAGTGTATGGGTCGTGGTTGATAGATTGACGAAAGCGGCTCATTTCTTGCCTGTAAAGATGACTTACACAATGAATCAGTTTGCAGAACTTTATGTCCAAGATATTATTAGATTACATGGGGTCCCTGTGTCGATTGTTTCGGATCGGGATCCCAAGTTTACCTCGAGGTTTTGGAAAAGTTTGCAAAGCGCTATGGGTACTAAATTAACTTTTAGCACGGCCTTCCACCCACAGACCGACGGACAATCTGAGAGGACGATTCAGATACTCGAGGATATGCTGAGAGCATGCGTGTTGGAGTTTCAGGCGTCGTGGAGCCGATATTTGCCTTTGGTTGAATTTGCTTATAATAACAGTTATTAGTCCACGATTGGAATGGCTCCGTACGAAGCGCTTTATGGCAGAAAGTGTAGGTCGCCGCTGTATTGGGATGAAGTGGGCGAAGCTAAATTGATCGGCCCTGAAATTTCGCAACAGTTGTCTGAGAAGGTTGCTTTGATCAGACAGAGGATGGAAACTGCACAGAGTCGCCAAAAGAGCTATGCTAATCGGAGAAGACGAAGTCTAAAGTTTGTTATTGGGGATGAAGTGTTTTTGAAAGTTTCACCGTTTAAAGGCGTGGTTCGATTTGGAAAAAGAGGGAAGTTAAACCCACGATTTGTTGGACCGTTCCCAATTACAGAGAGAATCGGAGCTACAGCGTATAAGCTTCAGTTACCATTGTCTATGGAGGGTGTGCATAACGTATTCCACGTGTCGATGTTGAGGAAGTATATACGGGATCCTACGCACGTGGTTGAACCAGTTTATCTTGAGATACGGCCAACCTTAACCTATGAAGAGAGGCCGATAAAGATTTTGGAGTCTTCGGTTAAGGTCCTGCGTAATAAGTCAATCCCTCTTGTTAAAGTACTGTGGAAAAACCAAAACGTAGAGGAAGCAACATGGGAGCGACAACAGGACATGATGGACAGATATCCAGAGTTGTTCAGGTACGAAATTTTGGGACAAAATTCTAAATAAGGAGGGTAGGATGTAACGCCCAGAAATCTTGGCTATGGGTTTTGAATTTTAAGTTTACGGGTTTTGAGATTTAAGCCTTATAGCGTATTAATTCGTAGAAATAGTAAATTAAGTCCGATTGGCAAACGGGAAGTTTCGTAGGAGCCCTAGGAATAAATAGGAATATTTTGGGAAATAAGGGATTTTTGGAGGAACCAAATAGTTAGGTAAATTGTTAACAAAACAATGAAATTGAACTAAGGGTAAAATAGTAATTTAGAAAATCAAAATTTTTAATTAAAAAGGATTTCTTTTCTCTTTCCTCCCTCACTTCTTCCCTCCCTCACGATTTCCTCTCCCTCGCGATTTCCCTCTCCTTCATCGCCATCTCCAACGATCGACCAACTCTTCCGTTTTCGGCGGTTTTCCTTCAAGTTTCTTCAACAAATCAACCCTCCAAGTAAGCCCTATGTTTTAGTCGAGTTAGTTGTCGTTTTTGTAGTGGTTTTGGTTTAGGGTTTGTGAAGAAATTTAGGGATTTCGTTAGAAATCGATAGGGTTGTTAATTTGTTACTCATTGATGATATAATGGTGGTTATTTAAGTGAGTTTAACAAATTTATGATGTTTGTTGTTGATTAGAGTTAATGTTGGTTGTTAAAGGTGGTTGGAGAAAAACATTAATGGACTTTTAGTAAATGCGAGCACAATGTGCTCGACGAAATGCCCAAACGAAGTGAAGTAAAGTTTTTGGAAGAATTTGGCTTAGCTCGGGATTTCGTTTAGTTTTAGATTTTATGATTTAGAGTCAAAACTAATGACGTTTTATGAAACTGCCTTAGGTAACCCCAAGCTCAAGGACGGTGCTCGGCATATCTAGGACGCCAGGTAAGTGAGTGTTAGGTTTTCCGGCCCCTAAGGCCCTACGTCGTAACGATGTTGATAATGTTGATTATGATGAGGTTAGGTAGTTATAGGGGTTGGTGGTAAGATGGGTAGCTTAAAGTAGCGCCTTAGCGATTAGTTAGTGATCGTTCGATAGGTGTTTTCACGTGTGTTGCTCCTCATGCATCATATTTTATTAAAGTGCATACGAACTATTTACGAGCATGTTTTATGAAGAATTGAACGGTAAAGATTTAATGATTATATGTGTTCTCACTGGGTAAGACATGGTTCTCATGGGGCAAGTCACGGTTCTTACGGGGCAAGTCACGGTTCTCACAGTTCTTACGGGGCAAGTCACGGTTCTCACGGGGCAAGGAAATGGTCTACTACGTAGACAAATGAGTTAATGTTAACAAAACAAAACAAAATGAACATGTTTTATAAATGACATGCATATATGTAACAGTTATATTTAGTGCACTCTTTACTAAGCATTAGGCTTAATGTATTTATCGTATGATATAGGTGACGAGAACGAAGGTGAGGAACATCGTTATGATGATCAAGCGTAGTTGGTCGATGGGCGGAGCTCGTGGCGGCGGGGCATGTTTTGGCTAGGCTGGTTGACTCATGGTTAGATACTTTTAAGAGTTTTTGGTGATATTTGGGTTAATGGTGGATTAGATAGATTCATCGTAGAATTTGATACATTTTAGGATGTTTGGTGACTGAATAGATAATATATTGCATTGTGTAGTGCTTAAAAAAAAAAAAAAAAAAAAAAAAAAAAAAAAAAAAAAAAAAAAAAAAAAAAAAAAAAAAAAAAAAAAAAAAAAAAAAAAAAAAAAAAAAAAAAAAAAAAAAAAAAAAAAAAAAAAAAAAAAAAAAAAAAAAAAAAAAAAAAAAAAAAAAAAAAAAAAAAAAAAAAAAAAAAAAAAAAAAAAAAAAAAAAAAAAAAAAAAAAAAAAAAAAAAAAAAAAAAAAAAAAAAAAAAAAAAAAAAAAAAAAAAAAAAAAAAAAAAAAAAAAAAAAAAAAAAAAAAAAAAAAAAAAAAAAAAAAAAAAAAAAAAAAAAAAAAAAAAAAAAAAAAAAAAAAAAAAAAAAAAAAAAAAAAAAAAAAAAAAAAAAAAAAAAAAAAAAAAAAAAAAAAAAAAAAAAAAAAAAAAAAAAAAAAAAAAAAAAAAAAAAAAAAAAAAAAAAAAAAAAAAAAAAAAAAAAAAAAAAAAAAAAAAAAAAAAAAAAAAAAAAAAAAAAAAAAAAAAAAAAAAAAAAAAAAAAAAAAAAAAAAAAAAAAAAAAAAAAAAAAAAAAAAAAAAAAAAAAAAAAAAAAAAAAAAAAAAAAAAAAAAAAAAAAAAAAAAAAAAAAAAAAAAAAAAAAAAAAAAAAAAAAAAAAAAAAAAAAAAAAAAAAAAAAAAAAAAAAAAAAAAAAAAAAAAAAAAAAAAAAAAAAAAAAAAAAAAAAAAAAAAAAAAAAAAAAAAAAAAAAAAAAAAAAAAAAAAAAAAAAAAAAAAAAAAAAAAAAAAAAAAAAAAAAAAAAAAAAAAAAAAAAAAAAAAAAAAAAAAAAAAAAAAAAAAAAAAAAAAAAAAAAAAAAAAAAAAAAAAAAAAAAAAAAAAAAAAAAAAAAAAAAAAAAAAAAAAAAAAAAAAAAAAAAAAAAAAAAAAAAAAAAAAAAAAAAAAAAAAAAAAAAAAAAAAAAAAAAAAAAAAAAAAAAAAAAAAAAAAAAAAAAAAAAAAAAAAAAAAAAAAAAAAAAAAAAAAAAAAAAAAAAAAAAAAAAAAAAAAAAAAAAAAAAAAAAAAAAAAAAAAAAAAAAAAAAAAAAAAAAAAAAAAAAAAAAAAAAAAAAAAAAAAAAAAAAAAAAAAAAAAAAAAAAAAAAAAAAAAAAAAAAAAAAAAAAAAAAAAAAAAAAAAAAAAAAAAAAAAAAAAAAAAAAAAAAAAAAAAAAAAAAAAAAAAAAAAAAAAAAAAAAAAAAAAAAAAAAAAAAAAAAAAAAAAAAAAAAAAAAAAAAAAAAAAAAAAAAAAAAAAAAAAAAAAAAAAAAAAAAAAAAAAAAAAAAAAAAAAAAAAAAAAAAAAAAAAAAAAAAAAAAAAAAAAAAAAAAAAAAAAAAAAAAAAAAAAAAAAAAAAAAAAAAAAAAAAAAAAAAAAAAAAAAAAAAAAAAAAAAAAAAAAAAAAAAAAAAAAAAAAAAAAAAAAAAAAAAAAAAAAAAAAAAAAAAAAAAAAAAAAAAAAAAAAAAAAAAAAAAAAAAAAAAAAAAAAAAAAAAAAAAAAAAAAAAAAAAAAAAAAAAAAAAAAAAAAAAAAAAAAAAAAAAAAAAAAAAAAAAAAAAAAAAAAAAAAAAAAAAAAAAAAAAAAAAAAAAAAAAAAAAAAAAAAAAAAAAAAAAAAAAAAAAAAAAAAAAAAAAAAAAAAAAAAAAAAAAAAAAAAAAAAAAAAAAAAAAAAAAAAAAAAAAAAAAAAAAAAAAAAAAAAAAAAAAAAAAAAAAAAAAAAAAAAAAAAAAAAAAAAAATGATAGTACGAGAAATGGGTACAGTATTAGGTTGTGACACATATTAAGTCCACAATTATTGTTCCTCGTCTTAGCATTTCATACTTCATTTTCTTTATCGTTGTCAATAAATCTGAGGCGACTTATGCATATTCAATCCATTTTCTTACTTAATAGGTATAAGGAGCCATGTTTGATACTATTCATAATTCATAATCCATAGATCGAACAAAAATTTTAATCGTAGCTTTCAATACATCTCTCTCTCTCTCTCTCTCTCTCTCTCTCTCTCTCTCTCTCTCTCTCTCTCTCTCTCTCTCTCTCTCTCTCTCTCTCTCTCTCTCTCTCTCTCTCTCTCTCTCTCTCTCTCTCTCTCTCTCTCTCTCTCTCTCTCTCTCTCTCTCTCTCTCTCTCTCTCTCTCTCTCTCTCTCTCTCTCTCTCTCTCTCTCTCTCTCTCTCTCTCTCTCTCTCTCTCTCTCTCTCTCTCTCTCTCTCTCTCTCTCTCTCTCTCTCTCTCTCTCTCTCTCTCTCTCTCTCTCTCTCTCTCTCTCTCTCTCTCTCTCTCTCTCTCTCTCTCTCTCTCTCTCTCTCTCTCTCTCTCTCTCTCTCTCTCTCTCTCTCTCTCTCTCTCTCTCTCTCTCTCTCTCTCTCTCTCTCTCTCTCTCTCTCTCTCTCTCTCTCTCTCTCTCTCTCTCTCTCTCTCTCTCTCTCTCTCTCTCTCTCTCTCTCTCTCTCTCTCTCTCTCTCTCTCTCTCTCTCTCTCTCTCTCTCTCTCTCTCTCTCTCTCTCTCTCTCTCTCTCTCTCTCTCTCTCTCTCTCTCTCTCTCTCTCTCTCTCTCTCTCTCTCTCTCTCTCTCTCTCTCTCTCTCTCTCTCTCTCTCTCTCTCTCTCTCTCTCTCTCTCTCTCTCTCTCTCTCTCTCTCTCTCTCTCTCTCTCTCTCTCTCTCTCTCTCTCTCTCTCTCTCTCTCTCTCTCTCTCTCTCTCTCTCTCTCTCTCTCTCTCTCTCTCTCTCTCTCTCTCTCTCTCTCTCTCTCTCTCTCTCTCTCTCTCTCTCTCTCTCTCTCTCTCTCTCTCTCTCTCTCTCTCTCTCTCTCTCTCTCTCTCTCTCTCTCTCTCTCTCTCTCTCTCTCTCTCTCTCTCTCTCTCTCTCTCTCTCTCTCTCTCTCTCTCTCTCTCTCTCTCTCTCTCTCTCTCTCTCTCTCTCTCTCTCTCTCTCTCTCTCTCTCTCTCTCTCTCTCTCTCTCTCTCTCTCTCTCTCTCTCTCTCTCTCTCTCTCTCTCTCTCTCTCTCTCTCTCTCTCTCTCTCTCTCTCTCTCTCTCTCTCTCTCTCTCTCTCTCTCTCTCTCTCTCTCTCTCTCTCTCTCTCTCTCTCTCTCTCTCTCTCTCTCTCTCTCTCTCTCTCTCTCTCTCTCTCTCTCTCTCTCTCTCTCTCTCTCTCTCTCTCTCTCTCTCTCTCTCTCTCTCTCTCTCTCTCTCTCTCTCTCTCTCTCTCTCTCTCTCTCTCTCTCTCTCTCTCTCTCTCTCTCTCTCTCTCTCTCTCTCTCTCTCTCTCTCTCTCTCTCTCTCTCTCTCTCTCTCTCTCTCTCTCTCTCTCTCTCTCTCTCTCTCTCTCTCTCTCTCTCTCTCTCTCTCTCTCTCTCTCTCTCTCTCTCTCTCTCTCTCTCTCTCTCTCTCTCTCTCTCTCTCTCTCTCTCTCTCTCTCTCTCTCTCTCTCTCTCTCTCTCTCTCTCTCTCTCTCTCTCTCTCTCTCTCTCTCTCTCTCTCTCTCTCTCTCTCTCTCTCTCTCTCTCTCTCTCTCTCTCTCTCTCTCTCTCTCTCTCTCTCTCTCTCTCTCTCTCTCTCTCTCTCTCTCTCTCTCTCTCTCTCTCTCTCTCTCTCTCTCTCTCTCTCTCTCTCTCTCTCTCTCTCTCTCTCTCTCTCTCTCTCTCTCTCTCTCTCTCTCTCTCTCTCTCTCTCTCTCTCTCTCTCTCTCTCTCTCTCTCTCTCTCTCTCTCTCTCTCTCTCTCTCTCTCTCTCTCTCTCTCTCTCTCTCTCTCTCTCTCTCTCTCTCTCTCTCTCTCTCTCTCTCTCTCTCTCTCTCTCTCTCTCTCTCTCTCTCTCTCTCTCTCTCTCTCTCTCTCTCCCTTTGCTTGGATTTCAAAACCCACAACGGAAATTTCTATAACTTTTTTCCAAAAAAAAAAAAAAAAAAAAAAAAAAAAAAAAAAAAAAAAAAAAAAAAAAAAAAAAAAAAAAAAAAAAAAAAAAAAAAAAAAAAAAAAAAAAAAAAAAAAAAAAAAAAAAAAAAAAAAAAAAAAAAAAAAAAAAAAAAAAAAAAAAAAAAAAAAAAAAAAAAAAAAAAAAAAAAAAAAAAAAAAAAAAAAAAAAAAAAAAAAAAAAAAAAAAAAAAAAAAAAAAAAAAAAAAAAAAAAAAAAAAAAAAAAAAAAAAAAAAAAAAAAAAAAAAAAAAAAAAAAAAAAAAAAAAAAAAAAAAAAAAAAAAAAAAAAAAAAAAAAAAAAAAAAAAAAAAAAAAAAAAAAAAAAAAAAAAAAAAAAAAAAAAAAAAAAAAAAAAAAAAAAAAAAAAAAAAAAAAAAAAAAAAAAAAAAAAAAAAAAAAAAAAAAAAAAAAAAAAAAAAAAAAAAAAAAAAAAAAAAAAAAAAAAAAAAAAAAAAAAAAAAAAAAAAAAAAAAAAAAAAAAAAAAAAAAAAAAAAAAAAAAAAAAAAAAAAAAAAAAAAAAAAAAAAAAAAAAAAAAAAAAAAAAAAAAAAAAAAAAAAAAAAAAAAAAAAAAAAAAAAAAAAAAAAAAAAAAAAAAAAAAAAAAAAAAAAAAAAAAAAAAAAAAAAAAAAAAAAAAAAAAAAAAAAAAAAAAAAAAAAAAAAAAAAAAAAAAAAAAAAAAAAAAAAAAAAAAAAAAAAAAAAAAAAAAAAAAAAAAAAAAAAAAAAAAAAAAAAAAAAAAAAAAAAAAAAAAAAAAAAAAAAAAAAAAAAAAAAAAAAAAAAAAAAAAAAAAAAAAAAAAAAAAAAAAAAAAAAAAAAAAAAAAAAAAAAAAAAAAAAAAAAAAAAAAAAAAAAAAAAAAAAAAAAAAAAAAAAAAAAAAAAAAAAAAAAAAAAAAAAAAAAAAAAAAAAAAAAAAAAAAAAAAAAAAAAAAAAAAAAAAAAAAAAAAAAAAAAAAAAAAAAAAAAAAAAAAAAAAAAAAAAAAAAAAAAAAAAAAAAAAAAAAAAAAAAAAAAAAAAAAAAAAAAAAAAAAAAAAAAAAAAAAAAAATGGAGTAATTTAAATGAAAACCATCAGAGAGAGCACAGTGGCCAGTACAGGGTGGGCATGAATGTATGCTACCGATGTGGTGATGCAGGCCATTTTGTTAGAGACTGCCCGAAGCAGGGTCGAGACTAGTCGGGTAGTGATCAGAGGAGAGTTGTGCCCAGGATCTTCGCTTTCATCGAGCCTGGAGATGTTGATAACGAGGATCAGCCTGCCGTGATAGCAGGTACTATATTGGTTACTGGTGTTCCTGTATTTTCTTTATTAGACACGGGGGCTACGCATTCTTTTACTTCCACCGCTTGTGTATCGAGATTGAGGCTTGCACCTGAGTTAGCAGAATGCGAGTATAGTGTGATGCTACCTTCAGGAGAGCGTATGCATCAGCCGTGTATCCAGGGCAACATTCTCGATTGGGGACCGTACTCTCTATGCTCGCCTTATTGTTATGGGCATAGAACACTATGATCTGATCTTAGGGATGGATTGGCTGGCACAGCACTTTGCAACCATCGATTGTCGATCCGAGATTGTCACCTTCCGACCCCGGGTAAAGCTGAGTTTCTTACCCAGGCATGAGCAGATCAGTAGCTCGCCTATTTCTTATTCCATGATGGTCAACAAGCAGTTTAAGGGCGTGCTCTATTTATTTGGCCTCTGTATTTGATTGTCAGTTGCTCAGCGGATTGAAGCCGAGCGACATTCCTATCGTCAGAGAGTTCTCTGGGATCTTTCTTGATGATCTTCCTGGGTTACCACCGGACCGGGAGATCGAATTCACTATTGATGTCTATCCAAACTCCGCGCCGAGGTTAAAAAACTATCGGTTGGCACCAGCTGATTGAGAAGTTAAGGACCAGCTTGACGGTTAATTAGAGAAGGGGTTTATCCGACCCAGTGTTTCGCCTTTGGGTACGCCCGTTCTGTTTGTCAAAAAGAAAGACGAGACCCTCAGGATGTGCATTGATTACAGGGAGCTGAATAAGCTCACAGTGAAGAATAAGTATCCACTGCCGCGGATTGACGATTTGTTTGATCAGCTGCAAGGTGCCGAGTATTTTCGAGGATGATCTCGCTGGGTTCAATAGTGAAGGTCCGATGGCTATGATGTACCGAAGACGGCTTTCCGAACGAGGTATGGGCATTATGAGTTCCTTGTCATGTCTTTTGGACTTACTAATGCCCCTACAGCGTTTATGGATCTGATGAATCGTGTCTTCAAGGAGTATCTGGACAAGTTCGTGGTGGTTTTCATTGACGACATCTTGATTTACTCTAAGACGAAGGAAGAACACAAGGAGCATCTGAGGATTGTTCTGAGAACCCTATGTCAGCATCAGCTGTATCCAAAGTTTTCAAAGTGCGAGTTCTGGCTTGACAGAGTGAGCTTCCTTGGACATATCATATCACAGGACGGAGTTTCTGTGGATCCGAGCAAGATTCAGGTGGTCAGAGATTGGCCACAGCCGAAGAACGTCGTGAGGGGCGGGGGTTTGGATTTCTCGGATTACTGGCTATATCGGAAGTTTATAGAGGGATTCTCGAAAATCGCACTTTCTCTTCACGACTCACTCGGAAGAACGAGAGATTTTATATGGTCGTCTGCTTGTGATGATAGTTTTATGGAGCTAAAGCAGAGATTGACCACCACTCCATACTGGCTGCTACCTGTGAAGGTGTCAGGTTCAGTATTATTGCGACGCTAATGGTGTTGGACTCGCGCTTGGTATTGATGACGAGGAGGGGAGAGTATTGATGAGAACCACGGGTATATGAAACCGAGACCCTTCAACAACGCGGAATTAGAAACTCAGGAACGCCTGTGAAATCAAGTATAAGGAACTTGACCCCAATCGAACCTTGCCGACGGAACCAAAGTTATCAAACAAGGAGCTTGACCCGTAACCGAAAATGGGTTTAGAAACTTTCTAAAACTATAATTAAGAAACTTTCTAAAACTATAATTAAGAAACTTTCTAAAACTATAATTAAGAAACTTTCTAAAACTATAATTAAGAAACTTTCTAAAACTATAATTAAGAAACTTTCTAAAACTATAATTAAGAAACTTTCTAAAACTATAATTAAGAAACTTTCTAAAACTATAATTAAGAAACTTTCTAAAACTATAATTAAGAAACTTTCTAAAACTATAATTAAGAAACTTTCTAAAACTATAATTAAGAAACTTTCTAAAACTATAATTAAGAAACTTTCTAAAACTATAATTAAGAAACTTTCTAAAACTATAATTAAGAAACTTTCTAAAACTATAATTAAGAAACTTTCTAAAACTATAATTAAGAAACTTTCTAAAACTATAATTAAGAAACTTTCTAAAACTATAATTAAGAAACTTTCTAAAACTATAATTAAGAAACTTTCTAAAACTATAATTAAGAAACTTTCTAAAACTATAATTAAGAAACTTTCTAAAACTATAATTAAGAAACTTTCTAAAACTATAATTAAGAAACTTTCTAAAACTATAATTAAGAAACTTTCTAAAACTATAATTAAGAAACTTTCTAAAACTATAATTAAGAAACTTTCTAAAACTATAATTAAGAAACTTTCTAAAACTATAATTAAGAAACTTTCTAAAACTATAATTAAGAAACTTTCTAAAACTATAATTAAGAAACTTTCTAAAACTATAATTAAGAAACTTTCTAAAACTATAATTAAGAAACTTTCTAAAACTATAATTAAGAAACTTTCTAAAACTATAATTAAGAAACTTTCTAAAACTATAATTAAGAAACTTTCTAAAACTATAATTAAGAAACTTTCTAAAACTATAATTAAGAAACTTTCTAAAACTATAATTAAGAAACTTTCTAAAACTATAATTAAGAAACTTTCTAAAACTATAATTAAGAAACTTTCTAAAACTATAATTAAGAAACTTTCTAAAACTATAATTAAGAAACTTTCTAAAACTATAATTAAGAAACTTTCTAAAACTATAATTAAGAAACTTTCTAAAACTATAATTAAGAAACTTTCTAAAACTATAATTAAGAAACTTTCTAAAACTATAATTAAGAAACTTTCTAAAACTATAATTAAGAAACTTTCTAAAACTATAATTAAGAAACTTTCTAAAACTATAATTAAGAAACTTTCTAAAACTATAATTAAGAAACTTTCTAAAACTATAATTAAGAAACTTTCTAAAACTATAATTAAGAAACTTTCTAAAACTATAATTAAGAAACTTTCTAAAACTATAATTAAGAAACTTTCTAAAACTATAATTAAGAAACTTTCTAAAACTATAATTAAGAAACTTTCTAAAACTATAATTAAGAAACTTTCTAAAACTATAATTAAGAAACTTTCTAAAACTATAATTAAGAAACTTTCTAAAACTATAATTAAGAAACTTTCTAAAACTATAATTAAGAAACTTTCTAAAACTATAATTAAGAAACTTTCTAAAACTATAATTAAGAAACTTTCTAAAACTATAATTAAGAAACTTTCTAAAACTATAATTAAGAAACTTTCTAAAACTATAATTAAGAAACTTTCTAAAACTATAATTAAGAAACTTTCTAAAACTATAATTAAGAAACTTTCTAAAACTATAATTAAGAAACTTTCTAAAACTATAATTAAGAAACTTTCTAAAACTATAATTAAGAAACTTTCTAAAACTATAATTAAGAAACTTTCTAAAACTATAATTAAGAAACTTTCTAAAACTATAATTAGGAAATAATTGCTTGCCAAATTTGTTTTGTTGTTGTGCTTCCATCTCTCTTGCCACTAATCTTTGGTAGATTTTCAGTCTCTTCGTATCTTTTCTTCCCAAGCATCCTCTGTCTACTTAACAATTTAGTAATTTCAGCTCCTTTTTGGAAGAATCTTTCTTTTGTATTCTAATAATCAATCAATCCAGTTAGGACTTCTGCATTTTCCTGTTTCTTGATTCTTATCTTGTCATTTGCACGCCAATACCTTGACTGGATCTTTAACTTTGGGCTTGGATTGTTTGGCACTCTGATTCACATCATCCCTCTCTCCTCCAAAAGATTCGTCCTCGAATCCCCTGCATCAAGAAAGATAAGTCCAGAACATTAAAGTAGCACTGTACATTACCATATTCACTAGGTAATCAATCTTGTAAGCATTGTCATGGATGCGTTCCAACACTTGGAAGGGATCCATCTCCTCGAGGTTGCAACTTGTTCTTTCTTTTGTTGGCAAATCTTTCTTTCCTTAAGTGAATCCAAACCCAATCTCCAGGTTCGAAAATAACTTTCACTCGATGCTTGTTTGCTTGTCTTGCATAATGTTCATTCTTTTTCTCAATGTTTTCCCTTACCCTTGCATGTAGTTCCCTAACAAATTCGGCTCTTTTCTTTCCATCAAAATTAACAAACTCGTTAGTTGGCAAAGGTAACATATCCATTGGAGTTATAGGATTAAAACCATAAACAATTTCAAATGGTGAATAAGATGTAGTAGAATGAACAACCCTATTATATGCAAACTCAACATGTGGTAAACATTTTTCCCATTGTTTTAAGTTCTTAGAAATAATGGCTCTCAACAAAGTAGAAAGTGTTCTATTTACTACCTCGGTTTGTCCATCCGTTTGAGGGTGTGCTACGGTTGAGAATAAAAGTTTAGTGCCTAACTTATTCCACAGAGTTCTCCAAAAGTGACTCAAAAACTTAACATCTCGATCACTTACAATAGTTTTAGGTAAGCCATGTAACCGCACAATCTCTTTAAAGAATAAATCCGCAACATGTGTAGCATCATTAGTTTTTGAACATGCAATAAAATGTGCCATCTTACTAAACCTATCAACAACAACAAAAATACTATCCTTTCCACTTTGAGTTCTCGGCAAACCTATAACAAAATCCATAGAAATATCAATCCAAGGTTGAGTAGGTATTGGGAGAGGAGTATACATTCCATGTGGTTTGATTTTGATTTAGCTTTTCTACACTCAATACATTTATCACAAATTAATTGCACATCATGTCTCATCTTAGGCCAATAAAAATGCTCACATAAAACATCCAAGGTTTTGCTTACTCCAAAATGTCCCATCAATCCACCTCCATGAGTTTCTCTAACAAATAATTCTCTCAAAGAACACTTAGGAATACAAAGCTTATCTTTCTTAAATAGATAACCATCATGCCTATAATAATCACCATATGCAACTTTTTCACATAATTTCCAAATTTCACTAAAATCTGAATCTACTACATATAATTCTTTAATAAGTTCAAATCCAAGCAATTTAGATTGTAAGGAGGTTACGAGTACATACCTTCGAGACAATGCATCGGCCACTACATTTTCCTTACCTTTTTTATATTTGATCACGTATGGAAATGTTTCAATGAATTCCATCCATTTTGCGTGCCTTTTGTGTAGTTTTCCTTGCGACTTCAAGTGCTTCAAACTCTCATGATCGGAATGAATAATAAATTCTTTTGGCCACAAATAATGTTGCCATGTTTGAAGTGCGCGAACTAAGGCATACAATTCCTTGTCATATGTGGGGTAGTTCAAAGCTGCTCCATTAAGCTTCTCGCTAAAGTAAGCAATAGCTTGGAATCCTGCATTAAAACACCACCAATACCTTTTCCCGACGCATCACATTCAATCTCAAAAGCTTTATCAAAATTAGGTAAAACAAGTAATGGTGCATTAGTAAGTTTACCTTTAGGAGATTAAAGCTTGTTCATGTATTTCAGTCCACTTAAATTCAACATTCTTCTTTACAAGATCATTTAAGGGAGCCGCAATGGTGCTAAAATCTTTAACAAACCTCCTGTAAAAGCTTGCTAATCCATGAAAACTTCTTACCTCGTTGGCATTCTTTGGTCTTGGCCATTCCTTAATTGCCTTAACTTTTTCTTCATCCACCGATACTCCACTTGAACTAACTACAAACCAAGAAACACTACCGAATCCATGCAAAATGTGCACTTCTTTAAGTTAGCGTATAGTTGATTTTCTCGTAAAGCATTAAAAACTAAATTCAAGTGTTTAACATGTGCATCTTGAGTTTTACTATAAACCAAGATATCATCAAAGTACACAACAACAAACTTTCCAATAAAAGATCTCAACACATGATTCATCAATCTCATAAAAGTACTTGGTGCATTAGACAAACCAAATGGCATTACTAACCACTCATAAAGACCATATTTAGTTTTAAAGGCAGTTTTCCATTCATCTCCCTCTTTCATGCGAATTTGATAATATCCATTCTTTAGATCAATTTTTGAAAATAAGCATGCACCATGTAACTCATCAAGCATATCATCCAATCTAGGAATAGGGTGTCGATACTTTACCGTGATCTTGTTGATAGCTCGACAATCAACACACATTCGCCAAGTTCCATCTTTCTTGGAACTAAGATGACGGGAACTGAGCATGGACTAAGGCTTTCCTTTACAAATCCTTTCTCAACTAGTTCATCCACTTGCTTTTGAATTTCCTTAGTTTCTTCGGGATTAGCTCGATATGCCGGTCGATTAGGAATTGATGCTCCCGGCATGAAATCTATTTGATGTTCAATCCCTCTCAACGGAGGTAACCCTTTCGGTAATTCTTCAGGAAACACATCCTCAAATTCCTGCAAAAGAGAAGAAACAACACTCGGAATAGATTGAGTTAGCTCATTAGTCGCAAGATAAACATCTTTGTACAACAATACAAGTACTTCTTGCCTCGCTATCATCACACTTTTAACCTCACTTTTTCTTGCCATTCCACTTATTCTCCACTCTCCTCTTGTTTTCTCTCACTCTCGTTTTTTCTCTCTTTGCACTCTTTTTTCTCTCTTTCACTCTTCTTTTCACTCACTCTATTCTCTTCTTTTTCATGTTTTTGCTCACTCAATGACTTTTCTCTCTTTTTGAATTCTTTTGCAATCCTATCTGATCCTCACTAGCCTCCCATGGTTTTAGTGGTTTGAGAATATCTTCCGACCATTTTGATCAAAGGAGTACTCATTCTTGAAACCATTGTGCTTGACGTTTCTATCAAATTGCCATGGTCTCCCCAAAAGGATATGTGTAGCTTGCATGGGTACTACATCGCAAAGAACCTCATCTTTGTACTTACCAATTGCGATTCCAACCTTCACTTGCTTAGTTACTTTCACTTCTCCACAATCACTCAACCATTGTAGCTTGTATGGCTTAGGATGCTTAACGGTTTCCAAGCTCAATTTTTCTACTAATAAAGTGCTAGCAACGTTAGTACAACTCCCACTATCAATTATCAAACTACATACCTTGTTATTCACGTGGCATCTAGTGTGAAATATATTTTCCCTTTGCACTTTATCTCCATCCTCATTGGCTTGAACGTTGAGTATACGTCTAGTGATCAACAATTCTCCTCTCACGGGTTCTCTATATCCACGTCGCTACAATCTTCTAATGGTGGCATTTCATCGTCACTTGAACTTACACTTGCTATATCACCATTATCCAAATAATCATAGCTCTTTTATTCGGACAATTAGAAGCACTATGGCCAAAACCTTGACATCTAAACATTTGATCTCTCGAGACTTAATAGGAGTGGAAGTCTCGGTTTTACCTTTTATTGGGGGTGGTATCGATGTCGTGGTTTTCCCTTTGAACTCCTCCTTCGGTCTTGAATTAGGCTTACACTCCTCCAATTAGATTCCATGAAGAGTTTGGGTTGATCCGATCTTAGAGTTCCTTGATTTCAATTGCCTCTCAACTTTGATGGACTTGTGCAACAATTCTTCTAAATCCACATAATGATGCAAATCCACAATGTCAGCGATTTCTCTATTTAACCTCCAATGAATCGTGCCATTGTCGCTTCATCATCCTCGTCACTCTAGCCCTTACCATGGCTACCTCCAACTCTTTGTAATATTCCTCTACACTTTTGATTCCTTGAGTCAAACCTGTAGTTTCCTACACGCATCTCGATAATAGTGGTTAGGAATAATCTTTTGCGCATTTGTACCTTCATATCATCCCATGTGCGTATGGGTTGTTCTCCATACCTTTTTCGTGTTTTCACTAATTGATCCCACCATATGCTTGCATAATCCGTGAATTCCATCGACACTAATTTGATCTTTTTCTCCTCAGTGTAGTTATGACATTCAAACATCTGTTCAACTTTTCTTTCCCATTCTATATAAAGTTCGGGATCACTTTACCTTGAAAGAGGGCTGATCGTTTTGATGTTGCTTAGATTGCATCCTTCACGGTTTGTTCGCATATCTCTCTTTCTGTAAGTTGCCATCCTGTACTCGGCATCCCCATAGTAATGCTCCATTGGTGATTTGCCCCTTTGTGCACGGCTATTAGAAGGCGACTTTATTCTTTCATACCTCATGTCTAAATTCTTAATTTGCTCTTGTATAGCCTTCATGTACATCTCCAGATCAAAGTTAGCACGTCTTTCATTCACACTGGTGATTAAAAAAAAAAAAAAAAAAAAAAAAAAAAAAAAAAAAAAAAAAAAAAAAAAAAAAAAAAAAAAAAAAAAAAAAAAAAAAAAAAAAAAAAAAAAAAAAAAAAAAAAAAAAAAAAAAAAAAAAAAAAAAAAAAAAAAAAAAAAAAAAAAAAAAAAAAAAAAAAAAAAAAAAAAAAAAAAAAAAAAAAAAAAAAAAAAAAAAAAAAAAAAAAAAAAAAAAAAAAAAAAAAAAAAAAAAAAAAAAAAAAAAAAAAAAAAAAAAAAAAAAAAAAAAAAAAAAAAAAAAAAAAAAAAAAAAAAAAAAAAAAAAAAAAAAAAAAAAAAAAAAAAAAAAAAAAAAAAAAAAAAAAAAAAAAAAAAAAAAAAAAAAAAAAAAAAAAAAAAAAAAAAAAAAAAAAAAAAAAAAAAAAAAAAAAAAAAAAAAAAAAAAAAAAAAAAAAAAAAAAAAAAAAAAAAAAAAAAAAAAAAAAAAAAAAAAAAAAAAAAAAAAAAAAAAAAAAAAAAAAAAAAAAAAAAAAAAAAAAAAAAAAAAAAAAAAAAAAAAAAAAAAAAAAAAAAAAAAAAAAAAAAAAAAAAAAAAAAAAAAAAAAAAAAAAAAAAAAAAAAAAAAAAAAAAAAAAAAAAAAAAAAAAAAAAAAAAAAAAAAAAAAAAAAAAAAAAAAAAAAAAAAAAAAAAAAAAAAAAAAAAAAAAAAAAAAAAAAAAAAAAAAAAAAAAAAAAAAAAAAAAAAAAAAAAAAAAAAAAAAAAAAAAAAAAAAAAAAAAAAAAAAAAAAAAAAAAAAAAAAAAAAAAAAAAAAAAAAAAAAAAAAAAAAAAAAAAAAAAAAAAAAAAAAAAAAAAAAAAAAAAAAAAAAAAAAAAAAAAAAAAAAAAAAAAAAAAAAAAAAAAAAAAAAAAAAAAAAAAAAAAAAAAAAAAAAAAAAAAAAAAAAAAAAAAAAAAAAAAAAAAAAAAAAAAAAAAAAAAAAAAAAAAAAAAAAAAAAAAAAAAAAAAAAAAAAAAAAAAAAAAAAAAAAAAAAAAAAAAAAAAAAAAAAAAAAAAAAAAAAAAAAAAAAAAAAAAAAAAAAAAAAAAAAAAAAAAAAAAAAAAAAAAAAAAAAAAAAAAAAAAAAAAAAAAAAAAAAAAAAAAAAAAAAAAAAAAAAAAAAAAAAAAAAAAAAAAAAAAAAAAAAAAAAAAAAAAAAAAAAAAAAAAAAAAAAAAAAAAAAAAAAAAAAAAAAAAAAAAAAAAAAAAAAAAAAAAAAAAAAAAAAAAAAAAAAAAAAAAAAAAAAAAAAAAAAAAAAAAAAAAAAAAAAAAAAAAAAAAAAAAAAAAAAAAAAAAAAAAAAAAAAAAAAAAAAAAAAAAAAAAAAAAAAAAAAAAAAAAAAAAAAAAAAAAAAAAAAAAAAAAAAAAAAAAAAAAAAAAAAAAAAAAAAAAAAAAAAAAAAAAAAAAAAAAAAAAAAAAAAAAAAAAAAAAAAAAAAAAAAAAAAAAAAAAAAAAAAAAAAAAAAAAAAAAAAAAAAAAAAAAAAAAAAAAAAAAAAAAAAAAAAAAAAAAAAAAAAAAAAAAAAAAAAAAAAAAAAAAAAAAAAAAAAAAAAAAAAAAAAAAAAAAAAAAAAAAAAAAAAAAAAAAAAAAAAAAAAAAAAAAAAAAAAAAAAAAAAAAAAAAAAAAAAAAAAAAAAAAAAAAAAAAAAAAAAAAAAAAAAAAAAAAAAAAAAAAAAAAAAAAAAAAAAAAAAAAAAAAAAAAAAAAAAAAAAAAAAAAAAAAAAAAAAAAAAAAAAAAAAAAAAAAAAAAAAAAAAAAAAAAAAAAAAAAAAAAAAAAAAAAAAAAAAAAAAAAAAAAAAAAAAAAAAAAAAAAAAAAAAAAAAAAAAAAAAAAAAAACAATAAAGATAGAAACTTGAATCTAGGAGCCAAAGCTCTGATACCAAATGATGAGAACCACGGGTATATGAAACCCGAGACCCTTCAACAACGCGGAATTAGAAACTCAGGAACGCCTGTGAAATCAAGTATAAGGAACTTGACCCCAATCGAACCTTGCCGACGGAACCAAAGATTTTTTTTTTTTTTTTTTTTTTTTTTTTTTTTTTTTTTTTTTTTTTTTTTTTTTTTTTTTTTTTTTTTTTTTTTTTTTTTTTTTTTTTTTTTTTTTTTTTTTTTTTTTTTTTTTTTTTTTTTTTTTTTTTTTTTTTTTTTTTTTTTTTTTTTTTTTTTTTTTTTTTTTTTTTTTTTTTTTTTTTTTTTTTTTTTTTTTTTTTTTTTTTTTTTTTTTTTTTTTTTTTTTTTTTTTTTTTTTTTTTTTTTTTTTTTTTTTTTTTTTTTTTTTTTTTTTTTTTTTTTTTTTTTTTTTTTTTTTTTTTTTTTTTTTTTTTTTTTTTTTTTTTTTTTTTTTTTTTTTTTTTTTTTTTTTTTTTTTTTTTTTTTTTTTTTTTTTTTTTTTTTTTTTTTTTTTTTTTTTTTTTTTTTTTTTTTTTTTTTTTTTTTTTTTTTTTTTTTTTTTTTTTTTTTTTTTTTTTTTTTTTTTTTTTTTTTTTTTTTTTTTTTTTTTTTTTTTTTTTTTTTTTTTTTTTTTTTTTTTTTTTTTTTTTTTTTTTTTTTTTTTTTTTTTTTTTTTTTTTTTTTTTTTTTTTTTTTTTTTTTTTTTTTTTTTTTTTTTTTTTTTTTTTTTTTTTTTTTTTTTTTTTTTTTTTTTTTTTTTTTTTTTTTTTTTTTTTTTTTTTTTTTTTTTTTTTTTTTTTTTTTTTTTTTTTTTTTTTTTTTTTTTTTTTTTTTTTTTTTTTTTTTTTTTTTTTTTTTTTTTTTTTTTTTTTTTTTTTTTTTTTTTTTTTTTTTTTTTTTTTTTTTTTTTTTTTTTTTTTTTTTTTTTTTTTTTTTTTTTTTTTTTTTTTTTTTTTTTTTTTTTTTTTTTTTTTTTTTTTTTTTTTTTTTTTTTTTTTTTTTTTTTTTTTTTTTTTTTTTTTTTTTTTTTTTTTTTTTTTTTTTTTTTTTTTTTTTTTTTTTTTTTTTTTTTTTTTTTTTTTTTTTTTTTTTTTTTTTTTTTTTTTTTTTTTTTTTTTTTTTTTTTTTTTTTTTTTTTTTTTTTTTTTTTTTTTTTTTTTTTTTTTTTTTTTTTTTTTTTTTTTTTTTTTTTTTTTTTTTTTTTTTTTTTTTTTTTTTTTTTTTTTTTTTTTTTTTTTTTTTTTTTTTTTTTTTTTTTTTTTTTTTTTTTTTTTTTTTTTTTTTTTTTTTTTTTTTTTTTTTTTTTTTTTTTTTTTTTTTTTTTTTTTTTTTTTTTTTTTTTTTTTTTTTTTTTTTTTTTTTTTTTTTTTTTTTTTTTTTTTTTTTTTTTTTTTTTTTTTTTTTTTTTTTTTTTTTTTTTTTTTTTTTTTTTTTTTTTTTTTTTTTTTTTTTTTTTTTTTTTTTTTTTTTTTTTTTTTTTTTTTTTTTTTTTTTTTTTTTTTTTTTTTTTTTTTTTTTTTTTTTTTTTTTTTTTTTTTTTTTTTTTTTTTTTTTTTTTTTTTTTTTTTTTTTTTTTTTTTTTTTTTTTTTTTTTTTTTTTTTTTTTTTTTTTTTTTTTTTTTTTTTTTTTTTTTTTTTTTTTTTTTTTTTTTTTTTTTTTTTTTTTTTTTTTTTTTTTTTTTTTTTTTTTTTTTTTTTTTTTTTTTTTTTTTTTTTTTTTTTTTTTTTTTTTTTTTTTTTTTTTTTTTTTTTTTTTTTTTTTTTTTTTTTTTTTTTTTTTTTTTTTTTTTTTTTTTTTTTTTTTTTTTTTTTTTTTTTTTTTTTTTTTTTTTTTTTTTTTTTTTTTTTTTTTTTTTTTTTTTTTTTTTTTTTTTTTTTTTTTTTTTTTTTTTTTTTTTTTTTTTTTTTTTTTTTTTTTTTTTTTTTTTTTTTTTTTTTTTTTTTTTTTTTTTTTTTTTTTTTTTTTTTTTTTTTTTTTTTTTTTTTTTTTTTTTTTTTTTTTTTTTTTTGTTTTTTTTTTTTTCTCAATGTTTTCCTTACCCTTGCATGTAGTTCCCTAACAAATTCGGCTCTTTTCTTTCCATCAAAATTAAGAAACTTTCTAAAACTATAATTAAGAAACTTTCTAAAACTATAATTAAGAAACTTTCTAAAACTATAATTAAGAAACTTTCTAAAACTATAATTAAGAAACTTTCTAAAACTATAATTAAGAAACTTTCTAAAACTATAATTAAGAAACTTTCTAAAACTATAATTAAGAAACTTTCTAAAACTATAATTAAGAAACTTTCTAAAACTATAATTAAGAAACTTTCTAAAACTATAATTAAGAAACTTTCTAAAACTATAATTAAGAAACTTTCTAAAACTATAATTAAGAAACTTTCTAAAACTATAATTAAGAAACTTTCTAAAACTATAATTAAGAAACTTTCTAAAACTATAATTAAGAAACTTTCTAAAACTATAATTAAGAAACTTTCTAAAACTATAATTAAGAAACTTTCTAAAACTATAATTAAGAAACTTTCTAAAACTATAATTAAGAAACTTTCTAAAACTATAATTAAGAAACTTTCTAAAACTATAATTAAGAAACTTTCTAAAACTATAATTAAGAAACTTTCTAAAACTATAATTAAGAAACTTTCTAAAACTATAATTAAGAAACTTTCTAAAACTATAATTAAGAAACTTTCTAAAACTATAATTAAGAAACTTTCTAAAACTATAATTAAGAAACTTTCTAAAACTATAATTAAGAAACTTTCTAAAACTATAATTAAGAAACTTTCTAAAACTATAATTAAGAAACTTTCTAAAACTATAATTAAGAAACTTTCTAAAACTATAATTAAGAAACTTTCTAAAACTATAATTAAGAAACTTTCTAAAACTATAATTAAGAAACTTTCTAAAACTATAATTAAGAAACTTTCTAAAACTATAATTAAGAAACTTTCTAAAACTATAATTAAGAAACTTTCTAAAACTATAATTAAGAAACTTTCTAAAACTATAATTAAGAAACTTTCTAAAACTATAATTAAGAAACTTTCTAAAACTATAATTAAGAAACTTTCTAAAACTATAATTAAGAAACTTTCTAAAACTATAATTAAGAAACTTTCTAAAACTATAATTAAGAAACTTTCTAAAACTATAATTAAGAAACTTTCTAAAACTATAATTAAGAAACTTTCTAAAACTATAATTAAGAAACTTTCTAAAACTATAATTAAGAAACTTTCTAAAACTATAATTAAGAAACTTTCTAAAACTATAATTAAGAAACTTTCTAAAACTATAATTAGGAAATAATTGCTTGCCAATTTGTTCTTTCTTTTGTTGGCAAATCTTTCTTTCCTTAAGTGAATCCAAACCCAATCTCCAGGTTCGAAAATAACTTTCACTCGATGCTTGTTTGCTTGTCTTGCACAATGTTCATTCTTTTTCTCAATGTTTTCCCTTACCCTTGCATGTAGTTCCCTAACAAATTCGGCTCTTTTCTTTCCATCAAAATTAACAAACTCGTTAGTTGGCAAAGGTAACATATCCATTGGAGTTATAGGATTAAAACCATAAACAATTTCAAATGGTGAATAAGATGTAGGAGAATGAACAACCCTATTATATGCAAACTCAACATGTGGTAAACATTTTTCCCATTGTTTTAAGTTCTTAGAAATAATGGCTCTCAACAAAGTAGAAAGTGTTCTATTTACTACCTCGGTTTGTCCATCCGTTTGAGGGTGTGCTACGGTTGAGAATAAAAGTTTAGTGCCTAACTTATTCCACAGAGTTCTCCAAAAGTGACTCAAAAACTTAACATCTCGATCACTTACAATAGTTTTAGGTAAGCCATGTAACCGCACAATCTCTTTAAAGAATAAATCCGCAACATGTGTAGCATCATTAGTTTTTGAACATGCAATAAAATGTGCCATCTTACTAAACCTATCAACAACAACAAAAATACTATCCTTTCCACTTTGAGTTCTCGGCAAACCTATAACAAAATCCATAGAAATATCAATCCAAGGTTGAGTAGGTATTGGGAGAGGAGTATACATTCCATGTGGTTTGATTTTTTATTTAGCTTTTCTACACTCAATACATTTATCACAAATTAATTGCACATCATGTCTCATCTTAGGCCAATAAAAATGCTCACATAAAACATCCAAGGTTTTGCTTACTCCAAAATGTCCCATCAATCCACCTCCATGAGTTTCTCTAACAAATAATTCTCTCAAAGAACACTTAGAAATACAAAGCTTATCTTTCTTAAATAGATAACCATCATGCCTATAATAATCACCATATGCAACTTTTTCACATAATTTCCAAATTTCACTAAAATCTGAATCTACTACATATAATTCTTTAATAAGTTCAAATCCAAGCAATTTAGATTGTAAGGAGGTTACGAGTACATACCTTCGAGACAATGCATCGGCCACTACATTTTCCTTACCTTTTTTATATTTGATCACGTATGGAAATGTTTCAATGAATTCCATCCATTTTGCGTGCCTTTTGTGTAGTTTTCCTTGCGACTTCAAGTGCTTCAAACTCTCATGATCGGAATGAATAATAAATTCTTTTGGCCACAAATAATGTTGCCATGTTTGAAGTGCGCGAACTAAGGCATACAATTCCTTGTCATATGTGGGGTAGTTCAAAGCTGCTCCATTAAGCTTCTCGCTAAAGTAAGCAATAGGCTTCGAATCCTGCATTAAAACACCACCAACACCTTTTCCCGACGCATCACATTCAATCTCAAAAGCTTTATCAAAATTAGGTAAAACAAGTAATGGTGCATTAGTAAGTTTACCTTTTAGGAGATTAAAAGCTTGTTCATGTATTTCAGTCCACTTAAATTCAACATTCTTCTTTACAAGATCATTTAAGGGAGCCGCAATGGTGCTAAAATCTTTAACAAACCTCCTGTAAAAGCTTGCTAATCCATGAAAACTTCTTACCTCGTTGGCATTCTTTGGTCTTGGCCATTCCTTAATTGCCTTAACTTTTTCTTCATCCACCGATACTCCACTTGAACTAACTACAAAACCAAGAAACACTACCGAATCCATGCAAAATGTGCACTTCTTTAAGTTAGCGTATAGTTGATTTTCTCGTAAAGCATTAAAAACTAAATTCAAGTGTTTAACATGTGCATCTTGAGTTTTACTATAAACCAAGATATCATCAAAGTACACAACAACAAACTTCCAATAAAAGATCTCAACACATGATTCATCAATCTCATAAAAGTACTTGGTGCATTAGACAAACCAAATGGCATTACTAACCACTCATAAAGACCATATTTAGTTTTAAAGGCAGTTTTCCATTCATCTCCCTCTTTCATGCGAATTTGATAATATCCATTCTTTAGATCAATTTTTGAAAATAAGCATGCACCATGTAACTCATCAAGCATATCATCCAATCTAGGAATAGGGTGTCGATACTTTACCGTGATCTTGTTGATAGCTCGACAATCAACACACATTCGCCAAGTTCCATCTTTCTTTGGAACTAAGATAACAGGAACTGAGCATGGACTAAGGCTTTCCTTTACAAATCCTTTCTCAACTAGTTCATCCACTTGCTTTTGAATTTCCTTAGTTTCTTCGGGATTAGCTCGATATGCCGGTCGATTAGGAATTGATGCTCCCGGCATGAAATCTATTTGATGTTCAATCCCTCTCAACGGAGGTAATCCTTTCGGTAATTCTTCAGGAAACACATCCTCAAATTCCTGCAAAAGAGAAGAAACAACACTCGGAATAGATTGAGTTAGCTCATTAGTTGCAAGATAAACATCTTTGTACAACAATACAAGTACTTCTTGCCTCGCTATCATCACACTTTTAACCTCACTTTTTCTTGCCATTCCACTTATTCTCCCACTCTCCTCTTGTTTTCTCTCACTCTCGTTTTTTCTCTCTTTGCACTCTTTTTTCTCTCTTTCACTCTTCTTTTCACTCACTCTATTATCTTCTTTTTCATGTTTTTGCTCACTCAATAACTTTTCTCTCTTTTTGAATTCTTTTGCAATCCTATCTTGATCCTCACTAGCCTCCCATGGTTTTAGTGGTTTGAGAATTATCTTCCGACCATTTTGATCAAAGGAGTACTCATTCTTGAAACCATTGTACTTGACGTTTCTATCAAATTGCCATGGTCTCCCCAAAAGGATATGTGTAGCTTGCATGGGTACTACATCGCAAAGAACCTCATCTTTGTACTTACCAATTGCGATTCCAACCTTCACTTGCTTAGTTACTTTCACTTCTCCACAATCACTCAACCATTGTAGCTTGTATGGCTTAGGATGCTTAACGGTTTCCAAGCTCAATTTTTCTACTAATAAAGTGCTAGCAACGTTAGTACAACTCCCACTATCAATTATCAAACTACATACCTTGTTATTCACGTGGCATCTAGTGTGAAATATATTTTCCCTTTGCACTTTATCTCCATCCTCATTGGCTTGAACGTTGAGTATACGTCTAGTGATCAACAATTCCCCTCTCACGGGTTCCTCTATATCCACGTCGCTACAATCTTCTAATGGTGGCATTTCATTGTCACTTGAACTTACACTTGCTATATCACCATTATCCAAAATAATCATAGCTCTTTTATTCGGACAATTAGAAGCAATATGGCCAAAACCTTGACATCTAAAACATTTGATCTATCGAGACTTAATAGGAGTGGAAGTCTCGGTTTTACCTTTTATGGGGGTGGTATACGATGTCGTGGTTTTCCCTTTGAACTCCTCCTTCGGTCTTGAATTAGGCTTATCACTCCTCCAATTAGATTTCCATGAAGAGTTTGGGGTTGATCCGATCTTAGAGTTCCTTGATTTCAATTGCCTCTCAACTTTGATGGACTTGTGCAACAATTCTTCTAAATCCACATAATGATGCAAATCCACAATGTCAGCGATTTCTCTATTTAAACCTCCAATGAATCGTGTCATTGTCGCTTCATCATCCTCGTCCACTCTAGCCCTTACCATGGCTACCTCCAACTCTTTGTAATATTCCTCTACACTTTTGATTCCTTGAGTCAAACCCTGTAGTTTCCTACACGCATCTCGATAATAGTGGTTAGGAATAAATCTTTTGCGCATTTGTACCTTCATATCATCCCATGTGCGTATGGGTTGTTCTCCATACCTTTTTCGTGTTTTCACTAATTGATCCCACCATATGTTTGCATAATCCGTGAATTCTATCGAACTAATTTGATCTTTTTCTCCTCAGTGTAGTTATGACATTCAAACATTTGTTCAACTTTTCTTTCCCATTGTATATAAAGTTCGGGATCACTTTTACCTTGAAAAGGAGGGATGATCGTTTTGATGTTGCTTAGATTTCCATCCTCACGGTTTGTTCTCGCATATCTCTCTCTTCTGTAATTGCCATCCTCGTAATCAGATTCCCCATAGTAATGCTCCATTGGTGATTTGCCCCTTTGTGCACGGCTATTAGAAGGCGACTTTATTCTTTCATACCTCATGTCTAAATTCTTAATTTGCTCTTGTATAGCCTTCATGTACATCTCCATATCAAAGTTAGCACGTCTTTCCTCACTACTCATAATTTCAAGGAAGAAAAATAAAAATTATTAGTGAACAAAAAAAAGTAAATAAACGGAACTCACTCACTCCCTCACGTGTTTACACTCGATTATATGTCTCCCCACTAGTGTTTCCCTCAAATAATGGCTTTTATATGATAGTCTCACCCTCTTGCCTTTTACCACTCAATTTTCTCTTTAAGCTCTTTATGTAAAAACCTAATCAAGAGAAAAAATTCAACAAGCAAAAACAAGTAAGATCAAACTTTTTAACTCAAAAAATTTCAATTTTTTTTTTTTTTTTTTTTTTTTTTTTTTTTTCAAATTTCAATTTTTTTTTTTTTCAAATTTCAATTTTTTTTTTTTTCAAATTTCAATTTTTTTTTTTTTTCAAATTTCAATTTTTTTTTTTTTTTTTTTTTTTCAAATTTCAATTTTTTTTTTTTTCAAATTTCAATTTTTTTTTTTTTTTCAAATTTCAATTTTTTTTTTTTTTCAAATTTCAATTTTTTTTTTTTTCAAATTTCAATTTTTTTTTTTTTCAAATTTCAATTTTTTTTTTTTTTCAAATTTCAATTTTTTTTTTTTTTCAAATTTCAATTTTTTTTTTTTTTTTTTTTTTTTTTTTTTCAAATTTCAATTTTTTTTTTTTTTTTTTTTTTTTTTTTTTTCAAATTTCAATTTTTTTTTTTTTTTTTTTTTTTTTTTTTTTTTTTTCAAATTTCAATTTTTTTTTTTTTTTCAAATTTCAATTTTTTTTTTTTTTTTTCAAATTTCAATTTTTTTTTTTTTTGAATTTTCAAAGAAAGAAACTCTAGAAGAAGAAGAAAACAAAAGGAAACTTTTCAAGAAAGGAAACGTTTTACGAAAGGAAACTTTTCACAAAAGGAAACTTTTCACAAAAGGAAACTTTTCAAGAAAGGAAACTTTTCAAGAAAGGAAACTTTTCAAGAAAGGAAACGTTTTACGAAAGGAAACTTTTCAAGAAAGGAAACGTTTTACGAAAGGAAACTTTTCAAGAAAGGAAACGTTTTACGAAAGGAAACTTTTCAAGAAAGGAAACTTTTCAAGAAAGGAAACTTTTCAAGAAAGGAAACTTTTCACAAAAGGAAACTTTTCAAGAAAGGAAACTTTTCAAGAAAGGAAACTTTTCAAGAAAGGAAACGTTTTACGAAAGGAAACTTTTCACAAAAGGAAACTTTTCAAGAAAGGAAACGTTTTACGAAAGGAAACTTTTCAAGAAAGGAAACGTTTTACGAAAGGAAACTTTTCAAGAAAGCGGAATTAGAAACTCAGGAACGCCTGTGAAATCAAGTATAAGGAACTTGACCCCAATCGAACCTTGCCGACGGAACCAAAGTTATCAAACAAGGAGCTTGACCGTAACGAATTGTGGTTAGAACCAAAGCTATCAAGTTGATCTTTCAAGTTTTGACTTGAGAAGATCTAGTTCTTCACGAAGAACAAAGAGAAATTCTCACAAAGAGTAACTCAAATCATGTATATGCTTAATAATGTTTTGAAGCGCCTATGCCTTTAAATAGGCTACAAATATCCTAAAAGTCATTAGGAAATATACTAAAACGATAATTAGGAAACTTTCTAAATTTCTAAAACTATAATTAAGAAACTTTCTAAAACTATAATTAAGAAACTTTCTAAAACTATAATTAAGAAACTTTCTAAAACTATAATTAAGAAACTTTCTAAAACTATAATTAAGAAACTTTCTAAAACTATAATTAAGAAACTTTCTAAAACTATAATTAAGAAACTTTCTAAAACTATAATTAAGAAACTTTCTAAAACTATAATTAAGAAACTTTCTAAAACTATAATTAAGAAACTTTCTAAAACTATAATTAAGAAACTTTCTAAAACTATAATTAAGAAACTTTCTAAAACTATAATTAAGAAACTTTCTAAAACTATAATTAAGAAACTTTCTAAAACTATAATTAAGAAACTTTCTAAAACTATAATTAAGAAACTTTCTAAAACTATAATTAAGAAACTTTCTAAATCTATGATTAGGAAAGCTTTCTAAAACTATAATTAAGAAACTTTCTAAAACTATAATTAAGAAACTTTCTAAAACTATAATTAAGAAACTTTCTAAAACTATAATTAAGAAACTTTCTAAAACTATAATTAAGAAACTTTCTAAAACTATAATTAAGAAACTTTCTAAAACTATAATTAAGAAACTTTCTAAAACTATAATTAAGAAACTTTCTAAAACTATAATTAAGAAACTTTCTAAAACTATAATTAAGAAACTTTCTAAAACTATAATTAAGAAACTTTCTAAAACTATAATTAAGAAACTTTCTAAAACTATAATTAAGAAACTTTCTAAAACTATAATTAAGAAACTTTCTAAAACTATAATTAAGAAACTTTCTAAAACTATAATTAAGAAACTTTCTAAAACTATAATTAAGAAACTTTCTAAAACTATAATTAAGAAACTTTCTAAAACTATAATTAAGAAACTTTCTAAAACTATAATTAAGAAACTTTCTAAAACTATAATTAAGAAACTTTCTAAAACTATAATTAAGAAACTTTCTAAAACTATAATTAAGAAACTTTCTAAAACTATAACAATACTTAGGAAAACTTTCTAAATCTATGATTAGGAAAGCTTTCTAAAACTATAATTAAGAAACTTTCTAAAACTATAATTAGAAAATAATTGCTTGCCAAATTTGTTTTGTTGTTGTGCTTCCATCTCTCTTGCCACTAATCTTTGGGTAGTTTTCAAGTATCTTCGGTATTCTTTTCTTCCCAAGCATCCTCTTCAATACTTAACAAATTTATTAATTTCAGCTCTTTTTGGAAAGAATATTTCTTTTGGATTTCTATAATCAATCCATTTAAGGCTTCTTGCATTTTCTTGATTCTTGATCTTATCATTGGACCTCCAATACCTTGACATGGATCTTTAACTTTGGGCTTGAAGTTGGTTGCACTCTGATTCACATCAGTTATTGCATATGCTTCTCGGCAGTTGAAGCCGTATGAGCAGAATTACCCTACGCACGACCTGGAGTTAGCAGCTGTGGTCTTCGCACTGAAGATATGGAGACATTATTTATATGGGCAGCAGTGCGAGATATTTTCCGACCACAAAAGCCTGAAGTACTTATTTACGCAGAAGGAGCTGAATATGCGACAGAGACGATGGCTTGAGTTTGTCAAAGATTACGATTTTGATATCAAGTACCATCCAGGAAAGGCGAACAAGGTTGCTGATGCCTTGAGCAGAGTGCCTTCTGCGAGACAGCCTTCACTAGCAACGATGTCGGTTACGCTGCGGTCTGAGATTGAGAGGTTTGACGTGGAGATAGTGGCAGAGTTGTCCAGTATGCTCACCAACATTTCTCTCAGGTAGACTATTCTGGATCGTATATGTGAGGCTCAGCAGAGTGATTCGGAGTGTATGGAGCTTCGATCCAGCATGACGTTGGGAGACTCGTCGGATTTTCATTTATCAGAGGATGGTATTCTGAAGTTCAGGCATAGGTGGTACGTGCCTAGCGACGAGGATCTGAAGAAGGAGATATTGGCCGAGGCACATTCTTCGGCATATTCTGTACACCCGGGAAGTACCAAGATGTACCGGGATTTGAAGCGACATTATTGGTGGCCGAACATGAAGAGGGAGGTTGCCAAGTACATTGAGACCTGTTTAGTATGTCAACAGGTAAAGGCAGAGCACCAGAGGCCAGCCGGAACGTTATTGCCATTGCCGATTCCGGAGTGGAAGTGGGAGCAGATCTCCATGGACTTTATTGTGGGGCTCCCGAGAACGACGAAGGGCCATGATGGCATATGGGTGATCGTGGACCGATTGAAAAAGTCGGCCCACTTTTTATCTGTGAGGATGGCATCGTCTATGGATCAGCTCGCCGAGCTTTATGTGCAGGAGATTGTCAGACTGCATGGCGTACAAGTTTCTATTGTCTCGGATCGAGATCCGAGATTTACCTCGAAGTTCTGGAAGAGTCTGCACAAAGCTATGGGGACTCAGCTTAATTTCATCACCGCATTTCATCCTCAGACTGATGGACAGACAGAGAGGACGAATCAGATTCTGGAGGATATGCTCAGAGCATGTGTGCTGGAGTTTCAGGGATCGTGGAGCAGGTATTTGCCACTGATCGAGTTCTCTTATAATAACAGCTTCCAGGCTACTATTGGCATGGCTCCATATGAGGCGCTGTATGGTCGGAAATGTAGATCTCCGTTATATTGGGACGAGGTTGGCGAGACCAGCATCGTTGGTCCTGAGATTCTACAGCAGACAGCAGAGAAGGTTGCCATTATTCGACAGCGTATTGAGGTAGCTCAGAGCAGGCAGAAGAGCTATGCTGACACCAGACGGAGAGAGCTAGAGTTCGAGGAAGGCGATGAGGTCTATTTGAAAGTTTCTCCGTTCAAAGGCGTTGCGAGATTTGGAAGGAGGGGTAAGTTTAACCCTCGTTATGTGGGACCCTTTCCTATTCTGAAGAGGATCGGGAAGTTGGCGTATAGACTACAGCTTCCGGCTTCTATGGAGGGTATCCACGACGTATTTCATGTATCTATGCTTCGGAAGTGCTTGCGCGATCCGTCGCATATCGTGGAGGCTACAGAGATCGAGGTACAGCCTACCTTGAGCTATGAGGTGAGGCCGGTACGTATTTTGGAGTATTCCATCAAGGTTCTACGCAACAAAGAGATTCCGCTAGTCAAAGTCCTATGGCGGAACCACGAGGTGGAAGAAGCGACGTGAGAACGACAGCAGGATATGATGACTAGATATCCTGAGTTATTTGCATAATTTAATTTTGTGGACAAAATTCTAAATAAGGAGGGTAGAATGTAATATCCGGCTCGTACGGATTTTTAGAATATTATTATTATTATATTATAAAATGGCATTTTTGTAAATATGTCAAATTGGGTCCGTTTCTCGAAAAGAAAGCGTCATTACGATCCTATCGAATAATTAGAATTTTAAGGAATTTACGAGAATTTTCGGAGTAATAACGCTATATTCTGAGTAATTAGGTTTCTCGTAATATAATGGACGTTATAGTAAAAAATAGTAAACGAGGTCCGAATTGTGAACAGACAGTTTTAATAGATTCCAAATAATAATTTGGACTTATTGGTGAAATATGGAGACTTGGTGAATCCAAATCGTTGGACGATTAACGAAACAAATAGAATTAAGTATTAAGGGCACTTTAGTAATTTACCAAATCAATTTTATAAAAATAACCAAAATTCTTTTCTTCCTCATTCTTTCTTCTTTCTTCCCTGGAGCTCACGCGAACAGAGAGCTTCTCCTTCACTGGCCGCCGGCGATTCTCAACAATCCGATCTCCGTTCTCTTCCGTTTCTCCTTCGTTCTTCGTTATTTCCCCTCCTCTCGCTACCCTAGGTATGAGTCTACAACCTTAGAGCGTTTATTTCGATTTTTACGAAGTTTAAACAATTATGTTTTCGTTAGGTTTTCGTTAAAAAACGCGAATTAGGGTTCGTAATTAATAGGTTAGCCGTGATTAAGTATATAACGGACGTATTGAACGTTATTAGACGAATTTGATTAATTTAGGACGAATGTTAAAAATTGGGAATTTTCGGGTTTTGGGGGAAAACTCGTTAATTGTGATTTGTAAACTATTGGACGTTAATCGCTGTTTAAATACTTCGATTAGTTAGATTAAGATTTTAAGAAAATTCTTTAGTTAAGAATTTTGTTGAATTTGGACGTTTAGAAGTTTAAATTCGTTTTAACGATAAACGCTATGAATTGCTTAGGTGAACAACGCTCGTGGACGGAGCTTGAGCTGCTTTGGACACGAGGTAAGTTCTCGTGATTCTTCTCTGGCCGATTGGCCTACACCGTACGTCGAATGTCGTTTCGAGGAGTTTGGTGACGCACTAGTTTATAATGTTTTGGTTGGGTAGTTAGGTTTAATTGTTTTATAGATTTTGTTTTACAGTCTTGATGGTATGTATGCTGAGTGTTTAAATTCTGTTATGAACTGTTCATGCATCACGTGTTTTAAAGAAAAGCATGAAAATGAATTTCTGCACAATGTTTTAAAGATAATGCAAAGAATAGAATGGGCCGTAAGGCATACAGTTAAAATGGGCCGAAAGGCATACAGGCCGAAAGGCATACAGTTTACAGGTCATGCGAGATGGGGCTCAGGCACGGCTGTACGTGTTGTAAGCGTGTACCCCCTCTTCTAGCTGGAAAGAGTAGTCCGACCGCAGGATGTGCTCTCTCCGGTTAGGAGGTTGAGATCTCGGTGGCACCTACAAAGTAAAGTAAAGAAAATGCTGCATGATTTCTGAACTCACACGCATAGCATATAGTTGCATTTATGAGAACTTGCTGAGATTTTTATCTCATAGTGTATTGCATGGTGTAGGTGATCTAGATATCGAGGAACCAGGTGAGGATGAGATTCCTCCTCTTGAGGCTTGAGTCCAGTTGACGGAGGATGGCTATGGTGGTGTGCTGGCGCAGTCGAGGCTTACCTGACCCGTGGGGACTGTATGTATAGATTTTGAGGGTTTGGGCTGATGTTTGTATAGAAATACTTTAGGTTGTTTGATTCTGGATAGTTGATAGGTATATATGTATATGTTGATGTTTTGGAAACTGTTTTATAATAGTTTGAAAAGTCTTTCATTGAATATATTTTGGAACTGCGTGGTGATTTGAAACAGGAGGATTTGTTGAGGTTTTAAACGGATCCATGCAGTTCGTTTTCATGAAAATGTTCTTAGTTTTTAAAATGTGTTTCGAGTTGTTTATTTGGGTGAACGGTGGAGTGTGAAAAGAATGAGCAAATGAGAGTATTTGTGTCGTGATGTTATTATATGGTTTAGGGTATAAGAAGAAGTTGTGTTGTGTAATTGGCGTAGGAGAAATCGAATGAATGAGTGATGAAATGGAAACAGGGCAGAAGGGGGCAGAAGGGTTGGCGAGTAGTCGCCAACCCTGGCGATTGAATCGCCTCCCTCTGGAAAAATCCAGAGGGAGTGGCGATTGCTCGCCTGTTGCAATCGCCTTAGGGGCGATTATTCGCCCCAGTGAATAATCGCCTCTCTATTTTTTTTTACTTATTATTTAAATTGTTTTAATTTAATTAAATTAAGTTTTAATTAAATGGTTTTTAATGTTTCAATTGTTTTAAAAGTTAAAATTCAATTCCGATTTCGATTTCGGTTTAGTTTCTACTTAGAGTTTGTTTAAAGTATAGGGATAAGTATAAAAAAAAAAATATATATATATATATATATATAGTACGGAAAATACGGGTACAGTGTTAGGGTCGTGACACACGATGTCTTAAATCTTTTAGCCAAACCGCTCTCTCGTAAAAATCCCTTCGGGGTACTACACTCCAGCACTTATTCCCGACAAGGCCAATTTACTAGAGACCAGTTCTTACAATTCTTATTATCGTATTACAATTCACACTCGCAATTCACAATGCACCAAACTAGTTTTCGTAATTTAAAAAAAAACGTGATGCATGCCAGAAGAATACGCAACACAACACAATGCGAAACGAGAAACCAACCGTTAACTCTAACGTTCCATGGTGTAGGCCTAAGGCAACAAAAAGAATTCCTCTACTTACCTGACTGCTCAGAATATGTTTGCTCACTTCGTCCAATCAAATTATTCGCTCGACAACCTAACAAATAAGGAGAAATAACTTAGCATCAATCTAGGAAATTCTAGGAATACTTGAACCCAAAAACTCTAAAACCCGATTTTTCCACAAGTTTTTAGCGTCCAACTTCAAACGGTTATAACTTACTCGTTTTTCAACGGATTTCGACGTGCCACCCTAATCCGTAAACCTCTACATGTCTACTATCCATTGAAACACTCAAATTAACCAATCAAATAACTTGGCCGAACAAAAATGCCAAAAACAGAATCGGTGCTCTTACTCAAAAATCTAGTTTTTGTATACTTTTCACCAACTCTTAATTCTAAGTCCAAAAACAATCAAAACTAATCCATCTAACCTTTAAAACACTAAAATTAGGAAGGAAACTAGCTAAGGCATGCAATTTTCGGACCTCACATCTTAGGGTTTCCAAACCCTAATCAATTCTAACAAAAACACCTTAAAATCTCTAAAAACCAACACCTAATTGCATAAAACTCAAAACCCAATCAAAAGCTCACCTTAAACTCTTGAAAAGCTTGCTGAAAATGGAGGAGAGAAGACTCTAGGGTTGCTAAAATTTTTGTGGGAGAAAGTGGGGAAGAAGAAGGAAATTGTTTTCTTAACCTTCAATTTTACCTTTTAATTAAAACCAACTTTTTCCTTCTTTTAATTTTTTCCACAAAATTTGTAAATTTTATAAAACAATCCCACCCTTCTCTTCATACCCCAAACCAACGTGAAGACCAATCTTCACTCTCCTTTCATTCATTTTAATTTTTTTCTTTAATTAAATTTTCACTTAACACAATTTCTAACCCCTAACTCCTAGGGTTTCTATTCAATTCTTCCTTAAATTTCACTTCCTTCTCACAACTTAGAAAATCACTAGGGTTGACTAACTAGGGCTCTACACGTGATAGGAAAAATTCCGAGTGTTACAAATTGAGTTCAAAACAAGCAATGGAAATCAAGCAAACTGGGGGGACATAAGAGCTTTTTGGCTTTTTGAAGAAAACTCAGACTTTGGAGCAGGCATAATGTAACACCCGACAATTTCAGTCAGGTAATTTCTTTCCTTAAAGAAACTGATTTAACTGTCACCTTTTATCGACCTTTTATTTTAAATTAATGCCTGATTTATTGAATTCCAAGTGGTGTGAAACTAGGTCGAGTGGCAAAATTGTAATTAAGATGGATTTTAATTAGTATAAATAGGAAATGGAAAATCCTTAAACCTCATTAAAACCTCGCTGTAGCCGATATTCCTCTCTCGGCGACCTCCTTTTCCCCAGAGCTCCCTCTCTTTGCCAGCGACTCCTCCATCGACGGCTGATTCTTCAGTCTCCACCCTGACATTACACGCTCTAGGTAAGATTTAGACAATGTAGTTGCTGGTTAGTTATTTGGAGCTCTGTTTTCAGCTAGAACTTGAAGTTTCGGACTCTTCAATGGCAGAGTAATGGAAGTGACATTTGTAATCTGTGGTTAGTTACTAGGTTGAATCTAGTTATTTTAGGTTCTGGAAGTTTAATCTACACACACAAGGTGCTCGATTAAGAAGATTTAGAAATATATGCGTTAGATTCTAGGATGACTTTTGGTTAGAACTTTTAGGATTTTGTTTAACTCTGTAATGTAGAATGTTTTAGGTGAAGAAGGTCCGAAGAGAAGTGCCCAAATTTGCTAAGGAAACCAGGTAAGTGAGTGAGTAAAATTCCCGGCCATTAAGGCCCTACATTGTAAGGGTACTAGGTTGAAGTTGATTACGATGTTCAAGAGCTGTTTGTGTTGTTGTCTGTCTGGTTATGATATGTGAGTTGGCAATATGATTTATTGCTGAACGAATGGTCTATCCTATTAGCTGATGGATTAAGAATACCCATGTTCATGCATCATGATTCATTCCTCAAGCATTCAAAAGTGTTTAAGTGCATGTTTCCTTTTGCGAACAAGTTATGAACATGAAACCTATGCAACAAGGATTAAGTGAGGGTTGGAGGTGGGTTGACGTATGTCACTGTCCAAAAGAGGGACCATGAATACGGCCCGCAAGGGATTATGTACACTTTCACTGTCAACCTCATTTTCGGCACAAATCCTCCCTTAATCCACATGATGTAATCGATGAACAAGAATATGAACAAGAATATGAACAAGAACATGAACAAGAAAAGATTATGAAAACGTGTTTCTTTCAACTGTGCATTTATGCATACATGTTAGTATTGCACTCCTTACTAAGCATTAGGCTTATAGTTTAAACCTTATGATGTAGGTAACGAACTATCAGGTGAGGATTTCAAACTTAATGAGGATGCCTAAGACTTGTTGCTGGAGGGTGCTCAGGGTGATAGTTTGTGGCTGGAAGGCAAATTCGACCCATGGTTACTGCTCTTAAGATGTTGTAAGAATTATGAATACTAAAGTCTAAGTAGGATGGGATTTTCTTAAAACATAGGAGTTTAAGACTTGTCTTGATGATTATTCTTTTTATTGTGGATAATTATGAGGTTATGGAATGTTCTATTTTATATAAGTATTCCGCTACACATATTCTGGATGAGTCTCTGGGTTATAATTGTGCATGTTTACTTCTATCAGGTTGAAGTATGTGAAAGTCAGGGTGTTCTCTATAGGTAGGTGTTATGAGAGAATATCCATCGGTAGAAGTGAGTATTATGTCTTGTCGTTTTGTGATCGATAGATGTTGTTTATTACTATCGGTAGATGTTGAGGGTTCCCGTTCACCAGTAGAAGTCTTCTATCGGGTGATGTTTAATGAGTCACGTGGGATGCACATGTCAATCGGAAGATGTAGATTTTTCACTATCGGTAGAAGTGAGTATTATGTCTTGTCGTTTTGTGATCGATAGATGTTGTTTATTACTATCAGTAGATGTTAAGGGTTCCCGTTCACCGGTAGAAGTCTTCTATCGGGTGATGTTTAATGAGTCACATGGGATGCACATGTCAATCAGAAGATGTAGATTTTTCACTATCAGTAGAAGTGAGTATTATGTCTTGTCGTTTTGTGATCGGTAGATATTCTTAGAGTTTCAATTCCCTATAGAGGCGATATCTTTGTCAATATGGATGATCTTGATGCGATTTTTGGATAATAACTTCTTCTAGATGTTAAGAATACTTCCCCCAAAATTCATATCAAAAAGCATTGTGGAAAAAGAGTTATGGATGTAGTAATTGAATTGGTCCAAATAGGTGTGAGTCCCTCCTTTTCAGTGAGTAGCATCCGAATTGAACGTGAGTGTTCTTGAATCCACTCTTCGTGAGTGTAAGTAGATTCTCTCATTGCTACTCTTTTCTCCATTCTCTTCCTAGAGGTGGAGCTCTCCAGTAAAGGTGTAGAAGCTCTCAAATAACTCGATTTGGAGTGCCCCTCTAACAAAGGTGGCCATAGAAGTCAATAGGTGCAATTTTCACACCTATTTGGACCAATTCAGTTACCACATCCATAATTCTTTTTCCACACTGAAAAGGAGAGTCCTCTTTTTGGAAAAAGAGTTTCCAGCAGCATAATTAGCTGGAAACCCTAGCTAATTCTCCAAACCCTAGCTAATTCAGCAAGTCTTCTTTGATTCAAAATTAGCTAGGGTTTCCAGCAGCATAATAGGGGTATATAAACCCCAAAATTAGGGGAAGAGCTCTTAGAAAAGAAAAAGACTAAAATAGACCAAAGAATGAGCAAACAAAACACACTCACTTGGTTTTGGACAAGTTAGCCAAGTGTTACAAATAATCCAACAAAAACTCTAATCCAAACATTCCAAAATTACCCAAGCATAACATAAAATAACATCATAAGTATTAAGGACAACTCTTGGAAATAATCTTCAAACTTCCTTTTTAGTTGGGAAGAAAGCTAACTTCATCCAAGATGTTTGATGTGGATTTCTTGTTATTCCTCCAATGGTTCGAGTGTTTTGGCTTCTTTTTGTGTGTTGAACTAAAATTCTCCTCCATACTAGTTAAGAAAGATATACTTACAAATAAACAAAGAGGTTAGAAAACTCCTTGTCACAATATCTCATGAGCCATCATCTACACATCCATGTCACTCCATGCCTATCAAAATTGAGATTCAACATATAACCCTCAACAAACACTCTATGTAGACAATACCACTTACTTCCCTTGCCATTATAGTAAATCCTATGTTTGAAAATATTTAAACAATGAATGTGAGCCTAGCCTTGTGGGAGAAAACCAATATAAAAAATATGCATAACTCATCAACAAGTTTGCTAAGACCCTTGAAAATTCATATTCATATAAATAAATCAAAAATATGACACTAAGCTTTCCTATGCATTTTCATGAGGATTTAATGCATAATTTCTCACAACGCATCTTATATAAGTAAAATGCATTATTGAGAAAATTTGATTTAGTTGCGTGATTCATTAACCAAATTATAAATAATTCAAGATCTCAAATATATGCTATCACCTGCAAATTATCAAACAAAGCATCCTACATATGCCGAATGATTTAATGAAAAATTGTCAAAAAAGTTCAAAGTCGCAGCCTTGAACCCACGACGCCGAGGCCACGATGACGGAATGTACAACTTTTAGGTACAGTTTAGGCCTAGGCGCCCGGCTTCGGTGCCCAAAGGCTGACCCTAGTTTTTCTTGAAGTTTTCCTTTTTAAATGGATCTGACTTCAAGATAATTAATCATAGTAGTTCAAATATCACATTCGAACAATCAACAAACATTTATATTTCTTAAATTTTTATCTAAAATATACAAAAACTAATTATTTTAACAACTCTGGGAGATTAAAGTTCTCTCCCCTTGCTATTCTTGGATTACGTCCTTAAACCCCACCTGGGAGCAATCTTCAGGCTAATGCTCCGAAACTCCATTTGACCTTTAAACCTTTGTAGTTAGCCTTCAAAACTTCAAGGTCCACCACCAAAAAACTCACTTTCTTCACCTCTCCAGATAGCCACCCTTCAAATCCGAAAATACAACTTAATCTACCAAAAGATAGGCATGCATATCTCTCTTACCTTCTAAAATTATGTCTAAGTGACAAGATTATAAAACGCCAATCTTTCCACTTAACAGTTGTCCTTAAATTATAACTAATCATTGGTCATTTTATTTCATAATTATAACCTTTAATTTGTATAATTATCCAATAATTAGTTAAAATAATCTGAATTTCAATTTGAGTTTGAATCCAACAAAATCCCCATACATATTATTTTATTCACATAGATGAATTCAATACCCACTATAAAATTAGGGTTATTACAACTATGGTCAACAAATATACGCATACTTAACTAACAAGACATGACAATACCACTTGTATATGATGCATGAACAAACATATCAAATGCTTATCCCAAATGCATGTACTAATGTTAATCTATATGAAATGACATTGTTTCATCATGTTTCATGCATGATACATGTAACGTGTATCTAATGCATCCATCTATCCTATCATTCAATTTCGTTTTTATTACAATTGAATTATCTAAATAAATGTACTGGAACCTCAACGTTGTACGTTTAACACATGGGCATTGAGGACAAAACATGAAATTCTCTTATATGTTCCTGGCACATATATTAAATTATTATAGATAATCTATCCTAACAAAAGCCAACAACTTACACCTAATACTCAGGAGTAGAATTATTGCCTCTTTTTCTCCTTAATTTCTCACTTTCAACCTTTGGTGTTAGGCTCTTTAAGATAATTATTGAGTATAGACCAACTTTTATTGTGGTTGCAAAATTAAATCTCAATCTTTCTTACTCAATTTTTATCTTTTTCTTCTTAACCTCCTTTCTCCATATTCTCTCTCTCTCTTCTTATTCCCTTGGCCTTAGCTAATGGAGCAATAAAATATGAGTCTTGCACTTGTTCTTGTCTTTTATTATGTTTAAATTGCAAAATGATAATTTTGGGACAGAACTTACTTTTTGTCATTAATTTTCTAAGTGAAAATACCAAAATGTCCTTAAATGTTCAACTAATTACTAAATCACCAATCCAACTGTAATTAAAGTATAATTAGCTTAACTTAATTATTCTTGATTATTCTTAAAGTAATTAACTATGATTAATTAAGTTTAATTATCCTTCAAATACACTTTAATCACACAATTAGTGACTAATCTTAGGGTATAATTTTCTAAGTGAAAATACCAAAATGTCCTTAAATATTCAACTAATTACTAAATCACCAACCCCAGCTGTAATTAAGGTATAATTAGTTTAACTTAATTATTCTTGATTATTCTTAAAGTAACTAACCATAATTAATTAAATTTAATTATCCTCCAAATACCCCTTAATCACACAATTAGTGACTAATCTTAGGTGTCCGAATGTGTCACCACCTAATTGGCCGATCATTTTTATTACATGATATTTTACATGGAGTTTATTTACCCCGCTTCATGATCCTCAATTCTGACATGAGTACCTATTTATCATCCATCGTGTTGAAATTGCACATGCATAACTTTCTATTAGTTTATCTAGTCGACTTACTTCTAAAGCCAATTTCTAGCTTAAGTTGTCTAATTTATTACCTCAAAGTAGTTTGAAATTCTAAACATTATAACCCTACTGCTAAACTGTGGTTCTTCTCATCGTAAGTGCCTCCACTAACTTTTGCGCAAAAATCATTATCTTTCTATTCACTCGTCCAATTGGACTACTACTAATTTTTCACTATATCTATTTTTGGTTTAAAAATACAAATTTTATTGTGTAGTCAATTTCTTTCTTGACATCTTGCAGGATGACAATTTAATATAATGGCTTAGCAAACTCACTGGTATGCTAATATATGTTTAATTACCATTTCCAATCACATTTTATTATACCAATGTGATTAACTTAGTTCATTTTAATCTAGGCCACTACAAAAGCTACCAGATCAGACCGTTATGGTAAGTATTATGGTTAATATGACGGATCAAGTGAACAAATGTCCACGATCGTTTGTTAAATCCCTAAAGAAATGTGGTAGTGTTCCTTAGTACACCATATTGGGTTCACCTAGCATGAATTTTGTAGGTGAAACACAGAACATAATGCTTAAGAGCATGGTAAGGAGTATACCTTACAAGAATCTTTATGAGGTGAAGCACTAAAAAAAAACGTTTATATCCTTAATAAGGTACCAACAAAGGCAACTAAATCCCTTGTGAACGTTGATGGTAAAAAGCTCATTTTAAATCATTTGCATTGTTTGGGATTGTCCAACTTAGACAAGGTCTTAATTCTTATAGACCTCATGAAAAATTGGATTCAAGAGTCACAAGTTGCTATTTTGTTGAATATCTCAAAAGGTTAATGGAATATAGGTTTTATGGTCCTATTGCTAAAGCATTTTTTGAGACGAGAAATGCTTGGAGGATGTCAAGTTTGTAAGGATAGACGAGATAGAAGACATTATCTTTGAAGAAGATTTTTTTTCTCTTCCTATGTTACTGTTTGTTAGCCGGTTAGAGTAATGTATCATCATTCTCACATTGACTTTAATTACTAGATGATATAAAAAAGAATTTTGCAGTGTTTAAAAATGTAACATCAACTAAGACCATACATTGATCAAGAGTATGACAAAAATATCTATAATCTTTTCTTTTTGAAGAAGAGAACACCCAAGAAAAACACATTTTAATGATTTATGGTCTAATTGTGTAGCTTAAGACAGAACATCATGAATAAAACATATACTATTAAATATTCTTTGATCGATAGCAAACAAAAGTTTAGTGGAAAAAAGTATTATTATAAGGAATCTCACTATTATGAAAAGATGAAGACATGTGATTGACTAGGAAACAAATTGTGGAAATTGTATCTGTAACATGTATTTGAAACAAAAGAGCTCTTGTAGTTTGAAGAAAATGTCTATTTTGTTTTATGCCGCACCATTTTAAGATGGCATGTCAGCACGCAAAATTTAATGAAGGATGTCATTCTGAATTATGTAAGATGGAAAATAGTTTGATAAATATTTTTAGGATTACCATTTTACAATGTATGCATTGAAACATTAAATTGAGTTTTAATCTTAGCATAAAAGACAAAAAATAAGAAAATAATTCAAAATAAAATTTCATTAAATAGAGACAGGTTACATAGGAATAGACATCAACCAAAGTAACAAAATATTTAAACCTACTTTGAGACATAACAAGACACAAACCTCAAACATTTGTAACAAATGAACTCAAATGAGAAACTAGCTTGTTTATTGATTCTAGCAAAAAATGTCAGATGATGATTTATAGCAAACTAACATGAACACAATTTAAAAAAGGTAACTTAGGTAAACATATGATGTAGTTTCTTTAGGCACAAGGAGAGAGAGATGTCCTACTTGAAAATATAACTCAAACAGAGTTAACATTCCAGTATTAACAATAGGTCATAACATTTGTTTATCAAGGATGTAGAGACCTTCATATTAATTTCCTTTACAAATAATCTTCTTTTTTTTTTAAGATCTTGGAAGAAGCAACGGTAAGGAAAAAATAAGACAACAATTAATTATACAAGTTAATTTACTCATAGAAACTAAACTAAAAGAGTAGTGCGATAGATTCAATACAAAGGACAAAGAAATTAATGGTATATAAAAAAGACACCTATAATTTAGCTAGAGACATTTAGCAACTTCATTTTGAATGCTGAGCACTAACATTCTATTCATTGACATCTCTAATAGAAAGTTTATTATCTCTTAATTGAATATCATAATCTTTCTCTAAGAGTTGACCCAAGTTCAAGATATTATTTTTTATATTCGGCACATAATAGACATTTGAATTGAATGTGTGGTCTCCATTCTTCAATCGGATGAGAATTTTACCTTTGTCTTATACCACCACCTTGCATTCATCTTCAAAATACACTTTGTCACTTATAAATTTGTCAAGCTCCACGAACATCCTTCTTTTTCTACACATATGATTGCTTGAATCGATGTTCAAGTACCATCTGCTATCTTCTCCTTTTTTATTATCCTTGCAAGCCAATAACAAGGTGTCGTATTCTCGACTTCTTTCTTATACGTAGTTGGCATTCTCCTTAATTCTGTTACTTCTAGGAGCTCTACATACGAAAGTGTAATGACCAAACTTCTTATAATTGTAACATTTAATGTGTAACTTGTTATACCTCGATTTTGAATTGTCCTCTCTCATGCCCTCTTGTTGAGTTTTCTCCTCTTTGAAAGTTGTTTTCATCGTTGGATCTCTAACCTCGTCCATATCTATGACCTTATCCTCATTCTTGACTATGGAAGACTTCCATCATTCTCTGGCTCAATGTGACCTTTCTTTACTATTTCCCACACGTCTTGGGAGCCAATGAGAGCCTTCATCTTGATGCTCCAATTGTCATAGTTTCTCTTGTTGAGTGTTGGGACTTGGAAAGTACCGATCTTAAAGATCCTTCGTAGATAGATGGCAAATAGTGGTTGGTTCCTTTTTAAGTCTTAACACTCAATAAGAGCAACTATGACAATTGGAGCTTATGGAGGCTCTTCTTAGCTCCCAAGATGTTTGGGAAATAGTAGAGAAAGGTCACACTGAGTTGGAAAATGATCACACTGAGTTGGAAAATGATAAAAGTTTATCTCAAACTAAAGATAGTTTGAGAGCTTGAGAAAGAGAGACAAAAAGTTATTTATCTAATCTATGAAAGAAGTCATCTCTAACTATTTCTCAAGAGTCTTAGCAGTGACCAATCAACTAAAGAGATAGTGAAAAATTAGATGATGTAAAAATTATAGATAAAATCTTTAGATCAATAGATTCAAAAATCGAACAAATCATCATCGTTATTAAAGAAACAAAAGACTTGGAGACAATGACAATGTAACAGCAACTTTAGGGTGGAGGTTTGGACCCAATATATATACTAGTCCACGCAACTATCTGTTTCTGATGTGGTATCACATCATCCCTTCACCCTTTAAGGGCTCGCCTCAGTCGGCGATCTGACCGGGACACCCCGTGGGATGGCTGCCTCAATCGGCGGTCTGCCTGATGTGCTGCCTAATCGACCCACAAAAGTGAGGCTCTGATACCAAATGATATGATATCGGGTCCCTTACTTCTCCTAAAAGCGCGCTTAAGAGTGGAGGTTTGGATCCAATATATATACTAGCTCAGGCAACTCTCTGTTTCCGATGTGGTATCATATCACTTACATCTCACTTTTGTTTTTTCTTCGTACAAATTCAAAGACATCAACTTTATTTATACCGTGGCACTTCCTCAGCCAATAGTTAGGATTAAGTCACATCAATTTTAATCTAGTGATCATAAATTACTTTTTAGAATGATCTAGAAAAAGATTTACGTAGAACATGTTACTTAATATGTTATACTCTTCTATAAGCTTCTAAAAGGTAGACTTTTAGAAATGATTTATCTAGAATATATTTCTAGAATTTAGAATTCTAAACAATTAAGCCCGAAATTAATATACCCAAAATCAAGTTTATATTTTCAACAGAAACATTGTACTGGTCCGACGACGAATGATTGAATTTCCGGGCTCCGGAAAACAAGGATGATTTTCCCTATCTTCCTACTTTCTAGAGAGGAAAAGGAAAAATGAATTTTTCTTAGATAGTAAATGTCAAGAATCGTGGGAAAATGTGTAGCAATACTAGCAGTGCAAATGCAAGCGAGGAAAGTGGAGTTAGCTTCAATTCAAGAGAGCTAGAGGTCAGAATAGAGGGCCTTGAGTTGCAGAGCTTGAGAAGATCTCGAGGGAAGTAAACAGTAGAGTCAATAGTTTTTATGGGTTTTCTTCTACAGCCATATTCACTTCTCCATCAAACCTCAGGCGACGGTGGCTACACATTTCTTCACTTCGCTCCGATCACAGTGGCTAACATCTCCGGCAGCAGCAGCTCACTGAGAGGTAGAGTCAGAAAAACTGGTGTTCCTCCTATTTCACCTGAAAATGCCTCGTCTCCTGCCTCATGGAAGGATCAAGTCTAATCTGGTGGATGAAAGCAAATCCAAATCGAAAAGTGAAGAAAGATATTTTCTCCAACAGCGGCCTCCAACGGTGAGAGAAACCAAGATTGACCATAACATATTTTCTCCTTCAAAAATCTGCATGTTTGAAATATAATTATAAACTATGGAGTGTGACAGGTATCAGATAAACGATTTTCCGGGCTCCGGCTCCCCTCCGGCCAGACTTTTTGATCAAATAGAGCACCCTTCAAGCCAAAAATCTAATCACAATCTCATGTCCACTTTGCCGGAGCAAGAGAAGGCAAGTAATTTCAGATAAATTGTCTTGTAAAAGTCATCATTTTTTTCTTTTTCTTGTAATCATTTACATTATAGTGACGATGACGACAGAATAAAAAGTTGATTAATGTAGTGTTGTTTTGTAGATGGTTGGGATGAAGAACTCGAATAGGGTGTTTTTCACGACATTCAAACTCAACTAACATGTTCATCAGCCTTTGCTAACAACAAGACAATGATTTCCAGGTTTGCTCCTCTTTTGATCCATGGCCATCTAAGCTTATTCTCTCATTAATTTTATCTTAGTTTTTGTGAAATTCTCCTTGGTTTAAACTGGTTTTATGAGGAGGAGGACTGTCGTCAAAGAGCAGAGCCCTTTTCTATTGCTTCTTACAAGTGCCAGACATTACCAACTGCTTGAACAATGAGATCGATCGGGATGCCATTGATCTCGACTTGAAGTCTAACTGACCAAGAAAACAACTTGCAGGCAATTTATCTCAAATAAAACACCTGCAAATGAGGATTGATCTAGTATTGGCTCATTTTACTTCGTTAGATCAGAACCATGGATTATAGCTTGCACAAGTCCCATCTGTATATGAACTTGACTGAGAGATTAATATATCTCGTGATTTCCGAAACTACAACTGAAAGAACATGATATCAGACTATTACAAGAAATCTGCAGGAAGAAGAAGCCAACTTCTGTGAAGCTTTTAAGGCCATCCAAGAATGTAGGTAAGAATGTAAAGCAGCACAAGTGACAAAGGGTACAAAGCAAGAGCAATAAAACTTGTCCAAACTGGAAATGTGGTGCATAAACTCGTCAAGAAACTCGTCAATATGCAAATAACGACAACGACCAAAACTTCGGCCGAAACGTCCCACGACACATCTCGTATATAAACGATCGCCAAGAAAGTCATCAAACTCATCAGATTGTTCATGTAAACTCCATTGTAAATCTGCAGAAAATGGAAAATACTTGTTACTGTCAGTCAATTTGCAGTGAAGAAATCAGAGAATGAGAGAAAAAGAAATGACCTCAGAGAATGTCAAAGAGATGGCTGTTTCTGTCTTCTTTCTAGCAGAAGCCACTGCGTTCAACAGCAGTCTGTAATTCAAAGCCACGGGAAGAAGCACGTAAGAGACGAGGAACGCGTGGATATCGGCCGACTCAGAGAATTCTTGGAGAGTTTGCATCAGCGGACTTGCAAGAAAAACCGTAATTCCTGTTCCCAAAGCCACTAAAAATGCAGCCTTGGTGTAATTAAACCAAGCTTTTTCACTAACTTTGCTCTTTTCTTTACTAGAAATCAGACTTTCCTGCTCTTCTGATGTAGCGGCCTGTAACAATAATCGAGCAATGATTATTGATAGTTTAATCGGCCGAAAAAATGCATCGACGGGTGCGTTCATACCTGTGAATTACTACTATTCGGCTTCTCAACTCTGCCTCTAGTGGTGAGATTAGTGTCATTTACCCACTGTGATATTCCATTAATGAACTCTTCCTCAGTTATATTTGAATCAGCAGAAGTATCGAAATGTTGCATCACTCTATCGACATAATCTTCAATATCCGAGCCCTGCCCTTCCAAGTGTATGCCAAGAACGAGAGCTCTTACTTCAGCTTCAGATACTACTGCATTGCGGTTAAGGTCTAGCTTATTGAACAACCTGCAAATCAAAGAATCTGATTAGCTTTCTCAAACTTAACAGCAAAATTCTGTTTCAGATTCGAGCTCTTACTCTCGCGCATAGGATGGATCAAATCGGCCCCCTGATGCAAGAAGACTATGCAAAATGCCGTCTTTGATGTATTGGTGCAACAAAAATTCAAGCCTTCTCTTCTGCATCCATGGCCTAAAGACCTGAAAAATTGGACCATAACAAGTTTATGTGCGTTCTAATGGATGGCCTAGAAAGTTTTGGACTTACTTGATAAATGCACGAAAGGACAACGAAAATGACGGTTATGACAAGCGAAATCAAGATGACAATTCGCTGCCCGCACGATGAACTAATGACTTTAGCCAGTTGAAGAATGAGAAAAGGGATCAAGGACACTAGCATGAATCTTGCAGTGGATTTTGTATCCTCATCCGTTGTCACACCATAACCTGAAGAACAAATGTTTCAACTATTGTCATCTTTTTTTCATGAATATGATGAGAGAGAGGCATAGAAGAGTATAACCAACCATTGAAGCTGAATGGTTTTCTGGTTTCTGAGTTGGAGGATGAAGAGAGGTCGTGGGAGCCGAAAATAACGACGGATCCCCAAACGATAGTCAGAGACAAGATTGCAGAGCCTGTAAGCATTGCCATGCCCATGGCTGTAAGTGTTTCAACGCTGCTCGAGCTTGCAGTGATTCCACTCACTGCAATTCATCAAATAATCCAATCAAATAATCAGGAATCTGAAAATGGGTAATGGGTTTGGTTAATCAGAAGCATATGGATCAAATACTTACAGAAATTTGAATAATTTCCAATGAAAATGTAAGAAAATGAAGATGGAAAAGAAGCCTACCCAGAACCAAAGCCACCTGAGGAATTGTGCCAAGAATTTGGAACAAACTGGCACCAAAAACTCCAGTTCCAAACAAAGTGAAGAACAGCTCAGAGCCCTTGCCAACATAATCTTGTCCAGCATAAAGCAAGAACTCGTACACGACAACCATGAAAAGCTGTCCCCAAAGAAGCGACGTGCAAGGAAGAAACCCATAAATGGGCTCGCAGCTAACAGTCGTTTTGATCGGATTCAATCCATCAAACTCGTTCTCCTCCTCTCCAACTGATACAAAATTTGAATTCTCTCTCACCACACGGCTATTTCCAAATTGGATTTGAAGAGTCGAGATTAGAATAAGCACAAAGAGAATCAGAGAGATCCTCATTTTTACCCAGATGAGAATTTTTCAGAAAAAAATAGTGAGATGAAGACAAAGAGAAGAAGCCTTCGTATATATAAAGCCTGCAGCTAAGCTTAGACTCCATGGATGTTTACTTGAAGAACAGAATCTAGTTGATTTAGTTTACTATTTTAGACTTTTCTACGTTGATTATTCTACAAGCAACTTCTAAGATGAAAAGCCGCCCCAAATCACTTGCAAATCCAGATCAAAGGGATTTGCTCTTCATATCACAAACAATTAAGAACTAAAACTTGAACTTAGTCCAAACCCAGATTGCTTCCTATCCAAGTCAACGCTCTTATGAAGAAACGAGGGGGGAGATAGAGGATGCGCCTTTGCTAGGAATTGAGCATTTGGTGATGTTGACTAAACTAACAGTCTAATACATGAGGTTGTTGAGTTGAGGAAGAAGGGTGTTTGAATCTATTTTTGGAGTTTGGTGAGTTGGATTTTGTAATATCTTGAATCCAAAATAATTGGAAAAACTCGAAAGATTCAATCCACAGAAAGCAACAGCAATGTAAACGTGACGAAAAGATAATAATTTTAAATTTTGAAGGTAGCTGTGAATGGAAGTAGTGAATTCCGACAGAGTAGAAAATGGGGAAATGGGGTTCCATAAACCATGGCTTCGTTCGTGGAGATTCCTGTGTGTTTTCTTTTCACTTGTTTCGGAAACGAATGAAGCAACGCAAAAGGGAATATCCAGTTTGGACTTTACCATTTTATGAAGCTAATGCGTTGAAAAGATATGAGATTTAATTATACAAAATGAATACTCGAGATCTGCGTTGCTTCTACTATTCACTGCAAACTCTCACCTCAACAAGTAATATAGAATAAGATTAAATCGTCGATTTCACGAGGACAATGTAGATTTAGTTGATTAAGCAGTTGGTTGAGGTCGATTTCTCCGTACATGAATTTTACCATAAATGTTGTAGCATTGCTACAGCATCTCCTTCGAACAGCGAGATTTTACTTAGATCATAGGGTTCCACCGAATTGTCTAGATTTATACCTCTATCTGTTCTTTTGTGATTATTGAAAAAAAAAATATTATAAACTTAATCTCAATGCCACATGAATCGGATTAAAACAACATGTAAAACCCTAATTCACATAAATTTATATGCACCTTAAGAATTTAACTATTCACCATTAAGATAAATATGTGTGTTATATTTTGCCTTTCGACACAAGTCTAACTACAACTATACAATAACATAAAAATTTATTCAAATGCAAAATGTAAAACAATGCTAAGCATTCATAGTGAATTACATACGAATACTCTCTCTTAACCAACTAAAGAGAATTAGTTGATGTTCTTCATTTTAAAAAGCAAAAAAATCATAAAATTAGGGTAATTATCGATTTGAATCCTGTACTATACATTTTTTTTCAATTCGCCCCCTATACTAAAAAACCGACAAACCGAACTCTGTACTTTGATTCTGTTATCAGTTTTGACCTTCTATCAACAGTTTCATTAAACCCTCATTTAAAAAATTATCAAAAAATCTTGGATTCAGTTGAAATTTTTATCATATGTTCATTATTTAATGAGAATATAATCTGAAAATTTTCGTTATTTTTTAACACATGTACGATTTATTGTAATTTTATTTTATAAAAATATTATAATAAATCATAACAATGTTAAAACATCACGACAATTTTTTTATTATCTACCCATGATAGGTTGAACATGTGAAAAATGTTTCAAATAAATCAAATATAGTTTGGTAGTTTCTTAAAAATTAATTTATAAAGTAAAGAAGAAACTGAGATTAATTTAAACAAATACTAAACAAAATTTTATTTATTTGAAAACTTTTTCACATGTTCAACCTATCATGGGTAGATAATAAAAAACTTTTCGTGATTTTCTAAAATTTGTATGATTTATTATAATATTTTTATAAAATAATAAAATAAAATTATAATAAATCGTACATGTGTTAAAAAGTAACAAAAATTTTCATATTATCTTCTCATTAAATAGTGAACATGTGGTAAAACTTTCAACTGAATCCAAGATCGTTTGGTGATTTTTTAAATGAGGGTTTAATGAAATTGTTGATAGAATGTCAAAACGGATAACAGAATCAAAGTACAGGGTTCGGTTTGTCGATTTTTTTAGTACAGAGGCAAATTGAAAAAAATTATTTAGTACAGGGTTCAAATCGATAATTACCCTAAAATTTAAAATGATAAAAATAGATGAGATAATGAAATAAATTCGACGAGTCCTTTTCATATAAAGAACCTCCAATTTTGTCCATACCAAAAAGGCCAGCCTTTCCTTTGTTATTTTCCAAATCACTTCATTGCCAACGCTCAACAGAACCGCACTATAGGCTTTCGACTCAATTTCATTGGCTTTGCCTTTATCAATTGCCTTTAATCGTTCAAGTGCTTCCGGATCAATTGCTTGAGCTTTTTCTATGCAAGTTTCCGCATTGAACAAGTAATACAATGAATAAGCCAAACATGTTCCCTCGTAGATTTGTCACCATCAACGTGCCAAGTATTACCTTTTCAATTCCATAAATTTGGGTGCCAAGGACTCGCAATATTTCCTTGTAATCTTTCCATCATATATAATAATTTAATATGTAATTTTATGGGCATGACACAAATTATACCCTAACATTTTTTTAATAACGATGACATCCAAACACTACACCTTGCACACACTCCAAAGATTGTAAAAGAAAAAGAAACATGTGAAAAGGCACGTGTACCATTTCAAGGGAAAAATTATTCATCACTCTAGAATTATAAGACTATTGATTGCTTAATTTGAAGGTTTACATCCTCAAATTGCACTTACAAGTAATTCACTAACCAATGCAAATTTGTCCGTGGGGTTTGAAATAATTTTAAAGATGCTGCCAAAGCAAAATTGAGAAAAAAAGATGATGAATACCACAAATCTCCAATCTCCAGCAAAACTTATGAACTGGTGGGCATCACAAGTATTGGAAGAAGTTGAAATTTCTTGCAAGATTTATGCAAAACTAGAAATTAAAATCCATTGCATTCTATTTCACACAAACAATGATGGTAAAAAAAATTCATAACTAAGCATAATTTTCCCTCTTGAGCAACAACTACATTCACAACGCAATACATATGCAAGTGCTTTGGCTTGGGTCACGCAATGAGTTAAAACCTAAAATCCTCCGAGAAGATCTACTTTTACAAGCTCGCAAATTGGATCACTAGTGTTAGTCCACATCGTATTTAGATTATATGCGTCCTCTCAAATCAAAACTTGTTCCGATGGGTGTGCTAAATGCAACAGCAAAGCTCATCGAGAATGATCACTTTGCAACTTCACTGGATTTTACTAGTACATTCTTCCTCTTCCGCGTCCTCCCCAGCCTCTTCCGCGTCCTCCCCTTCTCCCACCACCTCTGCCGCCCTGTGATAATCCTTCAAATGCTCTATTCACCAGCTGATTTTGCAAACTACCACCTCCACGACCTTTCTTTGATGGCACGTTACTTGATCCATTGAGCGCACCCCCAATTCGTTTAACCCTGCACAGAAGTCATACTAAATAAGCATCGACTCAATGATTTAAACAACAATTGTCCATAAACAATCTCAAAGGAATGTCTCAAATCCAAAATCCACTCATAATAAAATTCCCACCATTCACCTCAAGCTAATTTAGATGTCTTTCAGGCTAGCTCATCAAGAAAATTGATGAGGCAGCCTTAAGATGGTCTCACATGACACAAATATTTTTAAAATAATGAAAATAATTAAAAAATAATCATTAAAAGATAAAAGTTCACAAACAACACAATTTACAAGGAGAGTCTCATTGAGACGGCCACATACAATAATCTAATTTTTTATATGGGCAGATGGCAATATGGATTTAAGAGTGCAAGCAACTCACTAACAGCAGAGAATAGTGAAGGCATAACTCATAATCTTACCCGGCAGTGGAAACAGCAGTGGGCACTGCAGGTTTTGTTGCTTCTTTCCAAGACAGGCTGATGCTCTTATCCCCAATAAATGAAGGCGCTTTAGCATGTAATGGCTGAATATTAGAAGCAGCGATCAGTTCTGACAGTTCAAATGTTTTAATACAATCACAAGTATCTATCATAAAGTTTTGCTCCGTTCACCTTCGCCATTGCCGAAATATTATTACAAGTTCGTAATCCAGTTTTGGCATTCTGCTGTTGAGTTTTCTAAAACAAACACGATAATGTTATACATAAAAGAAATAAACTGCAAAAAAAAAAAAAAAACACATCATAAACCCTCTGGAAAAACATACAATATTATCCTTGGCTTCATTAGACGTGGCTGCTGCCATTGCTTTGTTGTGTTGATCCATTCCTTGTGTTAATTTTTTCATAGTGGCCCTAGTTAACTCCTCCACATTACTCAACCTGTCACGCCCATCAATCAAATTTATGCGCCATAGAAGTTAAAAAATGAAACTAAATTATATAGGATTTGAAGCTTGAATTGCTCTCTAATAAAAGAATACTGTGGGAAATTCCCTGAATCAAATCATGTATTGTCAATCTAAATATCATCTGTTTAGGCACATATTTTATTTATGCCAAATTATCTAAATATTTGATCACAGAAATAAGCATTCTCACCAAGAGCAATATGCAATAGTATTGTTTCAACCAAGATGATTTTGCAAACCAGGCAACCTTCAATTTTATAATAATGAAAGATGTATATTTGTCTCTTAGACTCCTCAATTTTTTATGGAACTTCAAGAAAAAAAAATTATTAGTTATATTACCTCTCCGTGAAGTCTTTGTATTGCTCCGAGAAATCTTCCCCTAGCCTATCTGAAGGCTGGCCAGTCACAATCTTGTACCCACATATGCTGTTCGTGGCATTAGGGACCTACATGTCAAAATAGCCAAATTGATATAGTTTTTTTCCCAATAAATAGATAAAACAGTCTCGTTAATATAGTGCATCTGTACAGCACACAGTCTCGTTAATATAGTGCATGTGTACAGCATCCAACAAAATTCAATACATTTTTCCAGTCTCTACTATGGTCAAGTTGTTTAAGCAACTAACCTTGTGAGCTAAATGGTGGAATGTGTATAACAAACATTCAACATATGTGAAGTTCATCTCTTCTCCAGTCTTCCTTATAGGCATGTATTTCTGAGAATGAAAAAATGAATTAAACGAAATTGTATATAGTATAAATTGACAAATAATTGCTAGCAATATTCAAAATTTAACTGATCATAGGGCTGGGCCAAATGTAGTAAAAGAAACAGCATATCTTGCATAAGAAATCACATAATTCAGAATAAGACACTTTTTTATGCCTATTGAAGTTAAAGATAAAATAGCTCCCTCCAAAGAGGGCAACATAGATTCATCATACCTTCACCAGCTGAACAACAGACGGAAGAATCTGGCGTGAATCTTGAGGTGTTGTGTATGGTGAAATTTCTGCGAGCGCCTTAAGCAAATCCAGTTTGCGTTCCTCAGGAAGCTGACATCAAGTATCACAAATAGACTTGGCATAAGGTATTAATACACAGATGAAGTAATTTTCTTCCCCAAAGGAATACCTAAAATTATGGATAATCTCAAGCGAAATCATTTTTATAATACATATATAAACTAGATTTCGCAAAGAAGAAAAGTTCAAAGCAACCTTTGTGACTAAATGAAAGTAGTTTTTACTTAATTGCATCAGTAGTTCATACTTTTGAATCCCCTATTGACCTAATTTTTAAAATAAATCCTTTAATCAGTAGGTAATTGGGTTATTTTATAAACTAGATGTCTGGCCGATTGGGTACTCTGAAATTACACGAGTGCTGTGGCGGCGGATAAAGAGAGCTCGTTTTGGTATCACTTGTAAAAGATAGGAAAAGATGGCTGGAAAGGAGGGCAATTTGGGTTTTTTGCTGAGCTCGCAATATAGTCAGACAGTAGTCGGAGTGCATGTTGGAGGGAGCTGGAGGGGATATAGGAAGCAGGGAAGATCCATTCAAATTGTTAGCTGATTCTGTGTTTTTCTAGTAATTTTGTTAGAGTAGCTGTAGTTATTCCAAGGTTACCTCGTGGTTTTTTTTCGGGCTATGGACCTACGGCTGTTTCTTAGTCTACGTTGTGGATTCTTTTGCTGGTTAATATTTTGTAGTAACTTTAAAGGGTTGTTTTGTTGATGGGTGACGTAGATTTCATTGTGTTCTGATAATTCTAGTGGTTTTCTTCTCTGCTTGGTGTTACAGGTTCAACACTTTTGGTATCAAAGTCAGGTTTAACAAAGTTTGCTCACTTTGTTGCCCTCAAACACCCTTTTTCAGCTCGGACCATTGCTGAAATATTTCGTAAGAAAGTGGTGCCTTACATCCCAAATTATAGTTAGTGATCAAGACAAGATTTTTACAAGCAATTTTGGCAGGAGTACTTCAAACTACATACCCTTTTGACAATGAGTTCGGCCTGCCATCCCCAAATCGAGATACTAAATCGTTGCCTAGAAACTTACCTTCGTTGTTTTGCTTCAGAGGAACCCCACTAATGTAGTCAGTGGTTGAGTTGAACGAAATATTAGTACACGAATTTTCAAGGGGCAGCGCACATGACACAATTTCGTGCCTTTTATGGCCGAGACCATCCATCGTCCTACAATATTTTGAGGCCAAGAAAATAATTGGGTCGATGGATCAACAATTACAGGAAAGAGGTGAGCATTAAAAGTCCTCCGGTAAAATCTACATCGCACTCAGTAACAAATGAAAAGATATGCAAATACTTCCCAAGTAGATAAAAAGTTAGTAGTTGGTGATCTAGTATGGATGAAGTTTAAACCATACCACCAAATTTCACTTCATAAACGACCTAATACAAAGTTAGCCCCTTGCTATTTTGGTCACGATGAAGTAATCTCGAGGATATGGGAGGTGGCCTAGAAGTTGCAATTACAGGAGGGGTCAAGAATCCATCTCATTTTTCACGTTTCCCAACTACGTAAAGTGGTGGGAAATCATTCGGCCTCTACTTCCCCAATTATTTTTGAGGATATAAGTCGGTGCATGAAGCTTTGCTTCCCCACCCAAAAATATCTTGGTCAAATGGACTAACCGCCCAAGTGAAGATGCAACATGAGAGAAGGTTAGTGAGATGTGTATCCGCTACTCGGATTTCGACCTTGGGGACAAGATTGTTCTTGAGGGAGGATGCAGTGTTGCGACACCGGATAAGGAGAGAACTCATTTTGATATCACTTATAAAAGAAAGGAAAAGTTGGCTAGAAAGGAGGACAATTCAGGTTTTTCCCTAAGCTGAGCTGACAAGATGGTCAGACAGTAGTGGGAGTGCATCGGAGGGAGCTGGAGAGGATATAGGAAGCTGGGAAGATCCATTCAAATTATTAGGGTGATTTAAGTGTGTTTTTAGTAATTTTGTTAGAGTAGCTGTAGTTTTTCTGAGATTACCTCATGGTTATTTTCCGGGCCAACGTTGTGGATTCTGTTGCTGGTTGATATTTTGTAGTGACTGTGAAGGGCTGTTTTGCCGTAAGGGCAATGTAGATTTCATTCTGTTTGATAATTCTTGTGGTTTTCTTCTCTGTTTGGTGTTTGAGGTTCAACTACATGATCATTTGATTCCGTTATTTCTATCATATAACACTATTTTTACTTATGTTCAAATGACAGCAACATGCCAGCAACAATTGTATTTTACAGTGACAGCTTTCTCGCATAAGGTTTTGTCCCATTGTTATATGCTAAATTGATAGCTAATTATGACATAAAAAAAAAAAAAACAAATGGTAATACAACAAATAAAGGAATAGAGTCCTAAGCAGTCAAGAAAGGTTTGCTCGCCCAGAAGCAGCAAAAATCACATAAACGTTAAAGTGGACCAAAGGTTTCTCATGAAACTAAATGAGAACTAATACCCTAAAAGAAATCAAAATTGTTTGAAGCACCCCTAAAAGACAATCGAAAGGTCAATTTCTTCTATGATGCTAGCAAGTCGGTTAAGTTTTCTGGTGTAACTGTTGAGTTCTATGACAGTGAACTCAATGGAATCAGTTATAGTGAACCTGCTACTGTGAAAAAAGATGCTAGACATGCTAGTTGAGATTTTCAAGAGCAAGGGTGAAATTTTTGAATCCCACACCAAAAAAAAAAAAAAAATTAAAGGAGAAAAGAACACCGGCTCTGTGACAAGGTTAGGTTTTCGGATGATCCTGACAGTGGAATATATGAATCGAAAATAAAAAATTAAATATTAGATCGTATATGCAAGTACACCAAAACTATTACCTTATCAAAAACAGGTAAGACGTGTTTGTTAAAATAGTTCAGGAATTTGCTACTTGATGCGCCCCTCTACACAGCAAACAGAAAGGAATGATCTCAAAAACATATTTGATGGAACTAATAGGTTAAAATGCCTAAATCTTACATTATTAAACTATTATCCATACCACAACAAATGGAAGAGCCATATACAGACATGATATCAACCTGTCAATGTGATCTGCATCTGCAACCTGTATTTAACATTGCCATATGTTTCATAAAGGTATCATGATATTAAAAACCAGCTATATCTTTTTAGTAGCGCCAGTGTTCAAGTTAGAAACCAAGATATGTGTCACTCATTCAATAGCTAAAATAATGAACCGACACTCAGTCCCCTAGACTAATCCATATTTTTTATCGATTAAAAAAAACATACTTAAGAACCAACTATGCAGTATCTGACACTTTCAACTAGAATAAATAGCAAAAAAAGAATTAGTAGAATTCACAATATAAACACAGTCAAGACAGAGGATTACAGAGCCATGACAGTTTGTATTTCTGCTATGAGTAAAATTTTCAAAGGTACAGTACGGTTGAACTCATGTTGAGCCGAGCAGTGCACAATAAAACTGTCACACTTTTTTCCACATGGCATCCTTAATCCAATCATGTTCTAGAAACCAGCTTCCTTTCAAATGGAAATATGACAAGAATATTTTTTTTCTCCACCAAAGAATCTAACAACACTTTTATTGCACTTATCGATTAAAAAAAATTAATGAACAAGTCTTTTCCCCCAGACTATCTCAGTCCAGAATTCCCAGAATTCCCGTTTTCCACGTACAATTCTCTACCTCCCTTTTCTATTCCTATCTTATTCTACTTATACTCCTCAATTACAAGTATTTCACAAAATTCTTTTACCTTTCACTAACCTCCACTAATTCTCACTAACCTCTTATCTATTCTGAAGAATTAATTTTATCAGTTCCTCCCTCCTAAAACACACATGGTTCTCAAGGTGGAAAATAATAAAAAATAAACTCTCTTTACATTACTTTTCTAAATTTTCTGAATGAATTAGTCGTTGTATGATCTATGGAAAGTTCAAACTTGAAATTTCCGAAAATATAGATCAATAGTCATTCACTTAGACATGAGCTTAACATCCCTTGCGACCTTTGTTGTCTCTTTTGGATTCAGTGACATGTTAGTGGAAAAGGCTTCCTGAAATGAAACCCTCGAGGCAATATTGATGTGGCACACAACTTTCCATAGGATATAAAGTGCATCAATTTGTGTTGGGTATGTAATAAGGGCAAATTTTAACTTCTAGCTACATATAGTGTTGGGCTCACAAATAGAAAGCCAATAGCTCTAAATTCATTATCCAGCTGCACCTCCCACCCGCAATAATATGGTCGTCCAACCTGAAATCCTCATCTCATAGCTTCCCCTGCACCAATTTTTCAACAACTTCTTTTTATTTCTTCAGTTGGAGTGTCACATCCGCCGCCTTTGCTTTGACCATGACAAAAAAAAATCTACTCATTTGAATTTTCAAACCTTTCTCTACCATCACCTTCTTTGTCGTCACCGTTCTTCCAGGTACTTGTTCAAAAAAATATTTTTGATTTCATACTGTGTCACTGAATCTTCAAAAGTTTGATTTCTTCCTTTGTCTCTACTGATTTCTCCATTTCCTAACGACTTCTTGACAAAAGCTTATTCTTTTGTTGTTGAATCTCTCTCCTCCTCGAGATACTCATTCTCAGCAATGGTATCACGTTGAGACCTGTACATAACGATCTACTTCCCCATTTCTATCCCATTAATTTCTTTCTCTGAATTGGTCTCATTCACAGATTTTTTTTCTTCCATCATTTCTTGAATTTTTGAGTATTGCTAAGCCTTCTCCGCTTCCACTTTGGGTTGCGCATCTTCAGTTAATTTGTCTTCTGCAAGTTTCTCTACCTCTCTCTCTTCTTTGTCTTTCTTCTCCTTGGTTTTCTTGATTTTCCCTTCTGCTCGCAATTTTGCCCAAAATTGGTTAATGCAAATTGCAACATCCTCAGACCTCGATAGACTCTCCAATTAGGTTTTCTCCATGCACCTTTTTTTACAAATTCTTGGATAGATTTTACTTTCCATCGATTACGTTTTCCGTTTTACGTTTTCCGTTTTCGTTTTCCGTTTTCCGTTTTCCGTTTTCCGTTTTCCGTTTTACGTTTTCCGTTTTACGTTTTCCGTTTTCGTTTTCGTTTTCGTTTTCCGTTTTCGTTTTCCGTTTTCCGTTTTCCGTTTTCGTTTTCCGTTTTCCGTTTTCCGTTTTCGTTTTCGTTTTCGTTTTCGTTTTCGTTTTCCGTTTTACGTTTTCCGTTTTACGTTTTCCGTTTTCGTTTTCCGTTTTCCGTTTTCCGTTTTCGTTTTCCGTTTTCCGTTTTACGTTTTCCGTTTTACGTTTTCCGTTTTCGTTTTCGTTTTCGTTTTCCGTTTTCCGTTTTCCGTTTTCCGTTTTCGTTTTCCGTTTTCGTTTTCCGTTTTCCGTTTTCCGTTTTCCGTTTTCCGTTTTCCGTTTTACGTTTTCCGTTTTCCGTTTTCCGTTTTCCGTTTTCCGTTTTCCGTTTTCCGTTTTCCGTTTTCCGTTTTCCGTTTTCCGTTTTCCGTTTTCCGTTTTCCGTTTTCCGTTTTCCGTTTTCCGTTTTCCGTTTTCCGTTTTCCGTTTTCCGTTTTCCGTTTTCGTTTTCCGTTTTCGTTTTCGTTTTCGTTTTCCGTTTTCCGTTTTCCGTTTTCCGTTTTCCGTTTTCCGTTTTCCGTTTTCCGTTTTCGTTTTCGTTTTCCGTTTTCCGTTTTCCGTTTTCCGTTTTCCGTTTTCCGTTTTCCGTTTTCCGTTTTCCGTTTTCCGTTTTCCGTTTTCGTTTTCCGTTTTCCGTTTTCGTTTTCGTTTTCCGTTTTCCGTTTTCCGTTTTCCGTTTTCCGTTTTCGTTTTCCGTTTTACGTTTTCCGTTTTCCGTTTTCCGTTTTCCGTTTTCCGTTTTCCGTTTTCCGTTTTCCGTTTTACGTTTTCCGTTTTCGTTTTCCGTTTTCCGTTTTCCGTTTTCCGTTTTCCGTTTTACGTTTTCCGTTTTCCGTTTTCCGTTTTCCGTTTTCCGTTTTCCGTTTTCCGTTTTCCGTTTTCCGTTTTCCGTTTTCCGTTTTCCGTTTTCCGTTTTCCGTTTTCCGTTTTCCGTTTTCCGTTTTCCGTTTTCCGTTTTCCGTCCAAATTTTGATTTTCATGTCAAACCAACTTGGTTTCCAACCATCTTCAATTGGACTTTCCCCTCTATTGTTATCACTGTGAGTGGATAGCATGATTCTCTCACACCCATCACTTGAGACGAAACCTCTCCAACAAGGTTCTTTTTCGCTCTCCCCAAGAACAAAAAGGTCTTCAACTAATTTCCCATCGGTACTAAGACAACCCAAGACCTTCAAAACACTTTTTTGCAACATCCAGTTTTTCGCTTTCATTTAAGGGGTTAATGGAAAAAATATCTTTTTGCCCAAATATCCACCTTTTCGGATCTTGTCTTGCAAAAACAAGTAATCCCTGCCTTCGTGGCAATTAATCATTATGAATTAGTCTTGCAAAAAATTATGAATTTTTACCTTCTGTTTTCCTTTCTCAACTCTGCATATAAACGGTCAGAGAATTTTCACCCAGTTTCATCATCAACTGCGCCATATGTTCACACAAGTAAATCAAATCTTGTTCAATTTATGGGATTCTTTCAATTTATTCTTGCACTAGTGGAATCCTCTCAATGGATTCTTCTACAAACGGAAGCCTCAATTAGTCTTCCTTGATATAAGCGACTTCCCTCCTCAAAGCCACTAAACTTTCATGACTTGAATCTAGTCTTGTAATCACCGATCTCAACGCCATGACTGAAAGCTCTGATACCAAATGAAGGAATCTAGATATGTCTATGAAAAAACACTTCTCTTATTGAATATTAGAAGAATTATGGACTCCAATCTTTCCCCAGATTGACTCAATCTAGATTTCCCCCAAAATCTTTAATTCTAGATTTCTCACATAAAACTCTCTCTATCTTTTCTTGTTTCTATCTTATTCTATTTATACTCTTCAATTACAAGTATTTTACTAACTTCTCTTAATTTACACTAACTCTCACTAACCTCTTATCTACTCTTAGGAATGAATCTAATCAAAATACAAAGCCCAACTCAGCCTCCTTCCCACAAAGTCTATGCTCTCAACCTACCTCTAAACCAGGAAAAAAAAAAAAGACTAACATCTATGCTACTAGATCACCCTCCACAATCGAAGTTCTAAGCCAATTGCTAATCAACATAAGCAACTCCTTCAAACTAATCATTGACTAATAATTACTGCTATTCTTTTAGTCATACATGATTTTGTAATACAGGTTATGATTCTATCTAGTGGAGCAATTTCTTTTCCAATGTTCCCTACAAGGAATACTAATTTTCTGAAGTTTGGAGGCCCTAAAAAGGTCTCTTTTGAAATAATTGCCCACACTAACAAAAAAGTGAGGATGTAGAACACAACTTGGTCCTTTAGCAGAAGTTAAACCGAAGAAATGTCTTACTATTGATTGGGTCATGAAGCTACATGGATCTATCTGGGACCATTGGTATTTACAACAAAACTACAGCAGCTGACTTTTTACTGATATGGTGAACTTAAACAGAATTAGTTCTGCAAACTATTACTTTGCAACCTACTGTCTTTAAGTAGAATATAAGTGAGTAATACAATCGAGCTAAGTAAAACAAAATGGGCAGTATGTTGAATTAATAAGAAAAATAAAAGTGAATGGTATAAAACTAAAAAATGAAAAATATAATTCCATTACTTTTAAGAACGAAGTTACTTAAATTCATTAAAAGATGTCGCTTATATTCTACTTAAACCCAAAGTAGGCTGTAAGGTAATAGTTTGCAGAACTAATTTTATTAAAGTTCAGCATATCCACAAATCACAATATGATAAAAAGTATAAGAAAAAAAATACATTCAATCAAACTTGAAATGATCACAAATAACTATGCTTACATTGAATTGTGCATCTAAATCAGCTTGACCTTCAATAATTCCAATAAGTTCTTTCATACTCTCTGGAGGAGCTTTTTCTCCAAATATGCTCAAACTTTTTAGAAATTCCATAAACATTCTAAATTCTGCTCCAGTTACATCTTCTAAACACTGCATTGCGACTGAATAATATTACTTTTACATCTTTTTAGAACTAAAAAGTAAAGAAAAAAAAGATAAAGTTTGTAAGACTAAACAGATATTATCATGATTGAAAACATATATATATTCAAAGAACTGAAGAAGTATATTATTTCTTAACTAGCGAATTTTGCAATCCTGGGATACCTTTTTTATTAAATCAGTTATATGTCTCTCCATTTCCTCCGGAGGCTTCAAGAGTTCAGCTTTTAGAGGGAAAACCTGACATGGTAATTATTTGTACATATATTAAAAAATGATATATCTCACAACACTTGAAATAGAAACAACTAAACTCATTTTTATACCTTCTCTCGAATAAAGCTAAGGACCTTCTCACGGATAAACTCATCAAGACTAGGTACATCAGCACTACCAATGTGCTTAAACAAGGCCGTCAACGAAGCTGCATCAAGAAATAAGAATTAAATAAATGGTGTAGATTTAACAAACCAATCAACGATCAATGCAGCAGCCGAACAGAATTCTATATTTAAACTTTCTTCTCTTTGACAATGCCAGCCATACCAGTACAGTACAGCACCAAACGTGCTGTGATCTTAAACACTGAGAGTTAGCAGTCTAAAGAATTTAATTCATTCGATTACAACAATTTTGGTAATGGATGGTTTATAGACAGAGTGGAACTTGACAATAAAAATACTGAACGAAGGAGCCAATTTCACATGATCACCTGTCTGACAAAGATTGACAATCATTACAGTATAGCTAATGTACTTCAGAAACTGATTTGTATGGCACTAGTTTTTGTTCCATTTTTTTTTTTTTTTTTTGAAACACAATAGTCAATGCAACCAAAACCTATGTACAGGTTTTTTAAAAAATTGAACGCCCACAGGTTATTCTAATAACCAACTAAATATCTGTTGTTTCAACCACGTAAAAATAACCAACTAATTTGTCCATGAAGTTGTAGTAGAATGATAAAATACTGTCAATACATAACTATTTTTATCAATAGAGAAGAACAAAATATGCTAGATTTCATATAAATTTAAGCTCAAGTGACAGATTTAAGTAACACACTGACAACGGAAAGGAAGAAAATTTCATACAGAGTAATTACCTTTGGCATCTTGCCTCAGTAGGGCCATTAGGGCTTTATGCACAGCATCACGCTCCACAAATTCCTCTAAAACATTAAAAAGGTCAATAAATACATTTTTGCACTCGGCAAGGCAAAAGGATTTACAAGAAAACAAAGAACAGCAATCTACCAGATGTAAGGATTTGCACAAGAATATCAACTACTTTCCCAATATTTTCTGGCGTATCCTTACAGAAAAAGGGAAGTCCCCGAATAGCTTGCACTCGAATCTGCACAATCATTTAAAAAGATAACAAAACAAACTTCAAATAGTTCCAAATAATGCCACACTCATATTGATTAAAAAGTAGTAAGACCTTGATTTTCTGAAATATAAATGAGAAACAAAAGAAGTTACTTGTATATCCGTACTTCATCGTTTAATGTCAGCAATTCATCTATCTATCAACCAGAAAGTAGAAATAGTGAAAAAAAAAAAACTTAGTAAACTTACCGCAAGCTCTTCTTCCTCGATCAAATCAATATGGGAGTCCAGAGCGGGGCCAGAGAGGTTGGGGAAAAACTTGAAAAACCTCGGAATGAGCTGGGCGGCCAATTGCTTAGCCTTCAAACTTGTTTTAGCCGCATCTATTATTCCCTGGTAGTCCTTAACGTGCTGGAAAAAAAAAAAAAAAAAAAAAAAAAAACATAAAGGACAGCCCCGTAAAACGAGAACAACAGACAAAGAAACAAAATAAAAAAAAACCCTAGAAACAGAAAATGATGTAGAAATGAAAGGTAGGAAGGCGAACCTGAGACTTGTCCTTGGCCTCGTTGAGACGCTCGCCGAACTCATAAAGCTTCTCGATGTGGGTGGCCTCTTCGGAAGGCTCAGTCATTGGCGCTGGGTACACTCTAAATCTCACACTGAAATGGAAGAAACAGAAGAGAGGAACGATTGAAGAAATCCTGTAATCATGCCATACTCAAGAGGAATTGAAAACTGTGAAAACACCATACATGTCTCTTCTCTTCCTCTGGATTGTGTGCAGAGATTTGGCGCTGTTAATCTCAAGAGACACACAGAACTGAATATTGAAAGAGCAGAAGAGGATTTCTCAAACTAGTCTTAACGATTGGTTCGGCTCGGTTCGGCTCGGTTCGGTTCTGTTCAGGGTTCTGCCCTGCCCGAGGATCTAGGGAATACTGTGTTCTTTTCCAAACGGTGTCGTTTTGTTTTTTTTTTTCGCTTATAAATAAAGATGCGTGAACGATGACTCCACTAAACATTGCTATAAGCGAAAAAAAAATATATTATCTTCCATGTAGTTAACAAAGGCAAAAAAGGGAAAATGTTGGAGTTGGAGGGAGGAGGCAGTCATGGAAGAGGCATTTCTAACACCTCCAGAACATCCTTGAATTCGAACTCCCGGGTTTGGTTGTTGAAGCGCTGCACCAGCGAGTATCGCAAATCGTTCAAATAGAAGGAGTGGGCGGTCTCCACAAGCCATTTTGCCTCCGCGTCGCTCAGCTTGCTCGTGAACGTGATATCGCCTCGAATCAGCACCAGATCCTTGCTATCTGCAAATTCTTTGTAGTAAGTCAGCGTCATGTATGGGGCTGCCTGAGTTCCTCTTGCCTTGTAATCTTCAAGACCAGTGAAAAGCATGTGAGGCATTTGCACTGCAAAAAACCATCAACATACAAACTTAAATTCAAGATAGAGAGGAAGCTTTTTGTGCTTTCTAAGATGCTTCTTTCAAAGAAGCCTTGTAGTAGTCGGTTCTCTTCCCAAAACTATATATCTAATCGATTAAAACCACAACAAGCTTTGTTGATTTAGAACAGCAGAATGTTACTGTGGTCAATCAGTGCATAACATAATATAATAAATCTAACTTGGTAGAGAGATTTCTCACTATTATGCATGATCCATTAGACTAACTAACGAACCTTGGGCAAACATCGTCGTAAATCCACTTCCTCGCCACAAAGGAATCACAAAATATCGACTGCAAGGCAAAGACGGATTCAACAAGCCCATATATAGAAAATAAAACTCTGTAATAAGATCAGATTACCAGTCCAGGGCTCTGTGCTCCAGCATATGATAAAGGTTCGATTTCATGGATGAGCTGATGTGACCTCTTCCCAGGTGATACTGATATCAACATAATGCTTTTAAATTACTAAACCAACTAAAACCACTACCAAACAAACTAACTATTTTGTATCAAATACGTCAGACTGATATAAATGAATCTGAATAAAGTTTTGTCAAACACAGAATGAAAAATTTATCAACCCTAGAACTATATGTAAATAAGCTTAGCAGAAACCAACGGTTGAATACAATAGGAAGTGAGTTAAATAGAAAAGGGATATAGGGTTAGACTTTACATCATCCCAGATTGAAGCCAGGTCCTCCGGAGACTTATGTTTTGCTCTCTCGACGTCGATGATTGAACCAAGAGGTTTTCGCTGCAATGGAGTGAACCCAGAGGCGAATTTCAAAGTCCTAAAGAAACCAAGCGATCTCCATTTGAGGAAATTACCTGGAATGGCTTCCTCTCGCAGCTTTAAAAGATTCGAAATGACAGAGAAGGAACTGAAAGATTGTTTGGAAACTAGAGTAACAGGAGAAACGCGAGTAAGAAGGCTGTTTGCCGAAGCAGCTGCGAATCTCAATATTTTGGACGATCGACTCTGCATTATCCCAAAGTGACTGGAAATCGAACTACAAATCAACGGCTTGCGAAAATGAATTTCAGAGCTATTGGATGGGAATCATAGAGTAATCATTGAAGAAGAAGGAAACAGCATTGGCATCAGAAATCCGAAGAGAGTTGGGAAGAAACTTGCAAGAGGAGCAGGAGAGGAACGGAAAAGGAGCCCGCATCTGTAAGAAGAAGAGGGCTGTGGAGTCTTAACAGAGCCAGCCCAAAAACACTATTTCCCCAATCTCTAACCTTAAAATGACATTGAATAATATTTGTGATTAATCTATTCCCTTCCCAACTCAACTCATCTAGTGAGGACAAATGAGTGCGCCTGCTCGGTTCAGACTGTGCTCTGTTTCGCTTGTTTAACTTTGACTTGCGTGGTAGCTCAGGTTGAAATTTTTTTTTACCTAATTCATTATGTTTGGCTCGTTATGTTCGTTTAAATCATTAATCTCGATAAGCTGAGGTTTTTTAGAGTTGGCTCTACTCGGCTCGACTCGACTCGACTCGACTCAGTGAGCTCTTTTGTCACCTTACTTGCAAATAAATAGGTGTCAATCTAGTTAGTATGTATATAATTTGTAATGATATTTATAATTATATTTATGTGATATTTTTTATTAAATCATCTCAAATATTTTTTTCTTAAATACATATTATTTTATATCTTAATAAAATAATTAACTATTATATTTTGATATTATTGTAATAAATAATTATTATAATTTTAATAATTATTTTTTTATAAATATACGTTTTATTTATATACATTGAAAACATTTATGCATGTTTGGTTCGTTAGGCTCGGCTTATGCTCATTTAGTCAGCTCAGCTCGTTTACACTGGTTTGCAAGCTAACTCGGGTTAACATTTTTTTTTATTTGGCTCTTTTAATTCGCTATGCTCGGTGAACCAAATTTTTTTAGGCTCGACTGACTCGTTTGTCATCTCTAAACTCATATCATGCCATACTTTGTTCATTTTTTCATGTTAAGCACACGCGTGGAGGTTGAATAATATCATCGGATTTCGAATCATTAAACATAATCATGGTATGTTTGTTGGTTATACTTTACGTGTGGTGTCGTCACTAATATTGTTTGTCGTCACCCGAGATAACGTTGTTGGATCTTCATATCGTCCGTACTTCCACTTCCTCCTAGCACATGAAATGTTACTGGATTTTTAGATTATCGTCCTTCTCTGATGGTGTGCCGACTAGATTTTTGAGTGACATTTTTTATTATTATTGAAATTAATTTTTAAATTAAAGTATGATGAGTTATTTTAATATAGTTATCTAATGTTAAATCATGTGTCAATCTCGTCAGATATATTATGAATGAGTACGAGTAATATTAGGAGAGGAGGAACTTGAAGTCACAAAGGCTTGTTTCCATTTAATATCTAGCACATGTACAACCATGACCCACCCACACCATTAAATCTAGCTAGCATCCATCTCCGCCGTCAATTCAGTTCTTGATAATAGCATCAACGATGGCAGTAGCGGACTTGAAAAGGTTGTAATAAGCTGCCTCCGTCGGATGTATGGAATCCCAGAACACATACTTGGTGGCATCAGGACACACGTACGATTTAGGATTGCACAGAAACGACGCTTCCAGTAATCCTGTGCCGCAACACCCGATTCTACCCTCGTCGAAACCTACAAAATCACAGCCGTCTGATTACTTCTCTGAGATTCCAGTTTTATCAACTCAATTCTGATCAAAACACTCACCGTATTTTTGTAGCCCTTGGATCATGTCCATCAACGGCCCGTATGCGTCGATGTAGTATATTTTAGTTCCAGAGTTGGACAGCTTAGTTTGCATGGAGTTGAGTTGTCTTTGAAGAATTTTATTATAGTCAACGGCTACAGAAGAGTAATAATCAATACAGCCTCGTTGGAAAAGGGGATTATAGGAGTTTAGAGTGATGACCACCGGTAAACACCCCATCGGAGGAAGTCCGACCACCGCAATTTTCCGAGCTCCTTCTGCCCACAAACCCTATTTTCAAGATGAAGAGTCAGAACAAGGGTGATTTTTATTTGATGAGTAGATTTACAGAGGTCTTGAATGCAGAATTGGGGCGAAGTTCGTACAGTTCACAGCTAATAGGGCTTGTCTGTATCCCTGCTCCACCTCATTCTCATGGTTGAAAGGTCAAAATCAAAAGTTAATAAAACCCTAAAAAAATAAAATCTAGTGAAAATATTCACCCTTTTTTTTTGAAAATAAATTCATTTTCTATGGACGTGGACGGATATTTATCGTATTTAAAAACGTTATCCCACTTGATGGAGCAACTGAGACTGTGTTTAAAGCTCAGATTCTTTCAACCACCCTCCATCTCACCTTTCCGGTTGCCACCGGCTAAATATAAAATTTTCAGTTTTGAAGAGCAGTGCCTGATTTAATGTTTTCGTATTAAAGCAAGATTTGAAAGTGAATTGACGTTAATTATTGAAGATTAAAGAAAGAAACCTGCAAGAAATCTTTGAGATGGTGGATGAGGAAATGGTGGTAGGATGAGACGGCGAAGTTCTTCCGTCGGAACGGCAGCGTGAAGTAGTTGATGACATAATCGTTTGTGCCGGCGCTGACGAGGAATAATGCCTTGTTTATGTGATTTTCTGTTCTCTCCTTTCCCATCGCAGATTCCAGTTTCATCTTATACTCTTTCAAGTACTCCATTTGCCTTGCGACCGGAACAACATTCTGGGAGACACACAGACAGACTTTAGAGAGAGAGAGAGAGAGACTTTAGGAGAGAGTGAAAGAGAGTTAGGCGTAATACACTAATTTCTGGGGTAAGAGGGTCAAATCCAGACCCAGCCGAAGCAAAGCTTACACCAGAGATGAGCTCGTTGAGGTCAAGAGTTGGGTCCAAATATGGCGGCACGTAGTCTTTGATACCCAGATACGAAGCTGATTTAAAAAAGAAAAAAAAAAACACGCTTAAGAACCCAAAATGTGAACATCAATTCTGGATGAGCAGAAAGAATTAACGATTACCAATGTAATCAGTGCTCAGACGGCCATTACAGAATCTTCCCGTCGGAGTTTGATCCAAAAAGTCTCGACCATAAGGAGGAAAATTGCCCTTAAAAATGGTGGCCACGTAGTTATTATTTCCAGGGTCGACGGTGGAGTCTCCAAACACTAAAATGGAAGACACTGAGGAGTTAGAACTTTTGTGCTTCGCCACAACGCAATGGGGTTCGGAAATGGAGAAGAACAGAAAGAGAGAGCAGCAGAGACGAAGCAGACACGGCCAAACCGATCTGTCGGACGCCTTCATGTTCAGGAGAAGAAAAAAACAAAGAATCTGAGATGGATGGAATTCAAGGGTGAGGTAAGATGGGACCTCTTATAGATCTTGTACACACACCTCCCTTTCCTGCAGCAATGCTCTACAATTAATCTTTAGCCTAATTAGTCCTCTTCTTATGTTCATCCACTGCGTTCACCTGCCCAGCAACAGTACATTTGTATCTTCCACCTTTATTAGTTCAGCTCCTCATAATTCTCATCTTCTCACACCACACTGTTTGAATATTGGATCTATGCTCGGATATGCAAAGTAGACGAGGCACAGTTTGCATATTTCACGCAACTTCAACACCTTAAGTAACATCACTAAATAATGAATCATAATTATAGAATCAATTACAGCTTTGTAGAAATTCTAGTTTAGCGTTCTAACAATGTTTGTGACTTATAAATGTAAGATAGGTATGTTTAATTAAGTGATGCGATCGTTTTTTAGGCAGGTGGTAGCATGGGTGGTTGGTTTTTTTTTATTTTTGGTACAACCTCTTTTTCTTGCACCTTGTCTATTTCTCATTTTAGAAATTGGTGGGTGTCGCGAGAGGGGGCTAACTACATATTGGCGTTTCAAAGGCAAGGATTTACCACTAATGTCAAAGCTCTACGATGGTAAGATGAATTAAACCCACTTTTGTTATTCGTTTTTCTACTTTTCTGAATCAATAATGCTACGTTTAATCTCTTAAAATACTTGCTGACATGTCAATAATGATTGATGCAATTAATATAATAAATTTAATAATTATTTATACTTTATTATATCAATTGCATCAATCAGTCTTTGACACGTCATCGAATATTTTAATAGAGTAAACGTAACATTACACTTTCATAATTAGGGATAAAAAGATATAATTGATAATTGTTACACCCAATGATTTTATTATTGTATTATCATGATATTACTATTAAACCCAATATATTTAAACGTTGGCGTTGGCTTCTATTAATCGGTATCTAAGTCTTCTGCTGCGAATAATTGTCGTGAACTTCTCTTAGTCGTCAAAGATTTTATCAAAATAGTTTGGTGGGTGGGTTGTGGCGATAAACTTCTCTTTGAAATCTTTGCTCATCATTTAACTTCAATTTTGTTTGAGTGAAGATATGATTAGTTATGTTTAACAATTAACGTTGACTTCTCTTTCACAATTAACATTAAATTTGATTATTAAACAGAGTTTAATTATCAAAAGCAGTGGACCTAACTAAGACATCCCCAATGTACTCATTTGGTGGAAGATCCTCATGTATTTTTCTTCAATTAAGTCACTGATATCACAAACTACTAGCGAGAAAACTGTCTCCGTAAGCAATACACGTGTGTATGAATTAAATGCATATATTAGATGGTTGAAAGTTACATGTTGTTGGAATTCACATTCCAATTTTAACATGATTATATTGAATTCTTTCGCATAGTAAACTCTCAAGCAACCAACGGTCTCTTATTTTTATAAGATTTTATTAGTCTGTTCTATCTAAGAAAATTCAAATTTATCATCTCATGCACACTAAATTATTTAGTACTGTAGTTTTTCTGACAATTAATAATTTCTTACTCTCGTAAAGTTTTATTAGCTGGTATTGATTATAAGTAATTTAACCACGTAGTTGTATTGCAAAACTAACAAAAAAGTAGAAGAAGTAATCATATTAATCAAAGACATTATATGTTCAAAACATAAAGAGTATAATTAAACTTATTTTCGGAGTAACGTTGCACAACGATGCTACAACGGTGCTACCAAGCTTGATGTTATTCTGTGTGCATGTGGTATTGGAAGTAGTTTGCATAATATGTGATGCACTTACGACATTAATACGAGTAGTCAAACTTATTATCTAGAAGGAGAATAAGTACCAAAATAAAACCTTCATTGCTAATACTTTGCAATGAAAATATTTTAATTAGAATTAAAATATTTTAATTTTCCATGAAAACAACATAGATATGACAAATTTCTTGTTATTGGGGAAGAATCAAAACTGTTTTTTTTTTTTAAATTATTTAATGCATTTAGAAAATAGTTTTTGAAAAGAGTCCACAAAAGAACAAAAAGAAAGAAAGACATACATTCCACCGTAGCTGTGACAAAGATGGAATCTTGTTCATTTCTAGCAGCTTGGGAAATAGATTTTAGGCCATATTAGGCACCGATGAACTCAACCCTCTCCTCATTTGGATTTTCCTTTCTTCATAAACCCTAATCGAATCTTTCTTCGATAAGATCCAACCGATAAACAACAAAGAATATATTGATTTTCTTCCTTTGCAACAAGTTTTGTTGTTATAACATTGCCTTTCGTAATAACCAAACCTAGTAAACCTTTCGATCTATGCAATTGTCCGTGTCTTGCTAAAATATTCTACTAGGATAATGCTCAAATTAAACTTTGAATGTTTTTAAATAAAATGAATCTTGAATTTTATGATTCGTTAAATTTAAATCTTGATTTTTTTTTCAAATATATTTGGCACTGTGAATAAAATAAATTTCAAATTAATTTGTCGGTTTTGTTCAGTTTGGTTTTAAAGTTTGTGGTTTGGACTTGATTTTGGGTTAGTTTTAGTTGGTTTAGGCTTAATTTATGCTAGATTTAGTAATTTTTTTAATTATTAAAATTAAAATTGAAAAATATGTAAAAATATCATAATATCTATTTTGGTGAACACAAATTCTTCCCGACAACTCATTAATTTCAACAAGTTAATAATTTCAACCCAATTTTTACTTTATTTATTTGAAGAGAGTTGGCGAAGTGTTTGAGATGTTAATGTTTCGTACAAGTTTTAATGTCATAAAGAAATCCAAATATTTTACTATCCACAAAAATGAAGATATCAAAGATGGCATTGAAATAATAAATGCAAATCTCATTCACTTCACCTGTCACACTCAATCCTTCCAAACTCATATTCAAAATATTTTTAAAGAATTTGTCATCCAAACTAGGGGTGTACAAAACCGAACCGGAACCGATGAATCGAACCAGAATCGGTGAAATTGGTTCGGTTCGGATCGGTTTTGAGCCCCTGGAAACCGAACTTCAGTTTGGTTTTGTAGGAACCGACTTTTTAGGTTCGGTTATCGGTTTGGATCGGTCAAAACCGATCCAAACCGAACCGAACCGAACCGTTCCTGAATTTTAAAACTGAATAAAGAGTCCAAGAAGCTTTCTCCTGTAGTAATTTCATCTCCAAATTACTCCATTACAGAGTCCAAGAAGCTTTCTCTTGTAGCAATTCTAGGGTTTTTGGATAGTGATGTCTCTGTCAGCCTCCATGGAAGGATCCAGCCATCTGCACAGAAAAAGGAAGGCCAGAAGTAGGAAAATCAGGCAAGAGGAGAAATCAAAAGAACCGAAATCACCGTATGAGTTTTCGTTCGCAATCATGAGAATCGTAGTATCCCAGATTTGTCAATCGGTTGGATTCAGAGTTACTCAGCTATCTGCCCTCGAAACCTTAACTGACATTGCGACTAAGCACCTTCAGACTGTTGCAAGGTCTACCAATGCTTTCTCCAACTACTCCAATCGCACCAAGTCAAACATCTTCGACATCGTCAATGGACTCCACGACCTTTACTCCGTGCGAGGATTTTTCAACGCTTCTTCGCTTCACAAATCCAATTACAATCTGCTAAGCTCGATTGGTCTTGTCGATCTCGCCAATTTCAGCGAGAATACTATGCTCCCCTCTCTTCAAATAAGGTTCTGTGCTCCATCTAATTACTAGGCTGATGCTTTTTTGGGTTTTAATATGGTCAAGAACCGGAACCGAAACTTTCGGTTCGGTTCCAGTTCGGTTTCTGCTTGTTACACGACCAGTTTCGTTTCTGTTACTTTGAAACCAAATGATGATCGGTTCGGTTCGGTTCCTCTCCAAAACCGAACCGAACCGGGTTTTGCACACCCCTAATCCAAACACTTGCAACCATCATCAATGTTCATCTTTCTTTCTCAAACAAAATGAAATCATATAGGGTTCATCATATGAAGCTCTTCTACAACTTTGCTTCTTCTTTGATGATTCTCAAGAACCTTAGGAGATATCAACAAAGATCACTAATAGGGAAGAGATAAGATTCCAGCTTTAATTCAAAGACCGTCTTTTCTGGGTTTTTTTTATCCTCTGCCGATATTGGCGTTTTCATTGCCATTCCGGACAATCAGGCAACTCTTGGTTTCATGATACCCACTTTCTATAGGGGTGAGCGGAACCGAATCGAACCGACCTGTGGATCTCAAAACGACCCAGGCTCTGCGGGTCGATTTAGTTAAGTTTTTTTGTTATAAACTCAAAGTCGAGTCGGGTTTTGAAATTATATTTGGGTTATGGTTCGGTGTCAGGTTATGGTTCGGTGTCGGGTTATGAGGGAAACCCGAATACCGATCTGAGAAACCGAATAGATTGAATTAGGGCCCCTCGCAATCACATGTCTTTCGTCTTCGCCCTTCATAGTCTCAGAATCATAGTCAATCGCACGCCTTCATCGTTCACCACATTGACAGTTGCATGCCTTCGCCCTTTGCAGTCGCACACCTTCATCCTTCGTAGTCGCACAACGTCACCCTTCACAATCGCACGTCATCAACCTTTGCAGTCGCACACCTTCACCCTTTGCAGTTGGACACCTTCGCCCTTCATAGTCGCATAATCGCGTTTCTCCTTTATTGTCATTGTCAATTTCGCCAAGGTGAATGTGTGCACACTCACTCTGAGTGTTATGCATAGTTGCACAATGCTAGTGCACACTGTGAGTAGCACACACTCACTGTGAGTGAGTCACTAATCGTGACTCCGTGAGTGTGTCACTCACTGTGACTGTGTAACACTTGGTTCTTTACGGGATTTTGTAAATTGTTTATATAATGATATTTTTGTAATTATGTCAAATTAAGTCGGTTTCATAAAAAGAAAGCGTTATTACGATCCTAATAATTAATAAGGATTTTAAGAAAATTTCGGGAATTTTAGGAGTTGTAACGCTAATTTTACGAGAATTTCGCTTCTCGTAATATAAAGGACGTTTTAGTAAAAATAGTAAACGAGGTCCGAATTGCGAACGGACAGTTTTAATGGAACCCTGATAATAAATTGGATTTATTGGCGAAATAAGGAAGTTTGGAGAAACCGAATCGTTAGACAATTGACGAAACAAATGGCGAAACAAATAGAAAATTGAAGGAAGGGCAAAAAGGTAATTTGCCAAGTCAATTTCTATTAAAATTACATTTCTCTCTTCTTCTCCCTCATTTCCTCTCTGCCTCGCGAACCAGAAGCCTCCCCCTGCGATTTCATTTCTCCTCTTGGCGTTCTCCCTCTCCGTTGACGATTCTTCCTCCGTTCGTCTTTCGTTCTTCGCGATTTCCTTTCCTCTTGCAACCCTAGATATGGCTCTATGCTTTTGGAGCGTTATAGTTCGGTTTTCATGAAGTAATACGGTTAGGGTTTTATGAAAAATGTGATTTAGGGTTTGAAATTGTTAGGTTTACTGTATTTGTGAGTATATTGAACGTATTAAACGTTATTGGACGAAATCTAGAGTGTATACGGTGTTTAGGTTGAAAACCGGATATTTGGAGTTTGAGAATCTCCGTCAATGGAGTTTAGAAATTTACGAGCGTGAGTTGCTCGGTAAAATGCCTCGTTGAGCTAAGTTAGAATTTTAGAAAAATTTCCTTAGTTAAGGTTTCGTTAAATTTGGACGTTTAACGGTTTAATCTCGTTTTAATAATAACTGTTGTGTTTTGCCCCAGACGAACGACGCTCGTAGACGGAGCTCGAAGTTCAGAGCGCGCAAGGTAAGTCTTCGTGACTCTTTTGCCCGATTTGGCCTACACCATAAGATTTAATGTTCATTGAGGATCTTGGAGATGTAGAATGTGTTGGGTAATAGGTTAGGTAGTTAGTTTTAGTTAAGTTGTTTAATGTTTAAATTGTTGCTTGTTTATGCTTCGGTTTAATTACGGCATTGTTCATATTCATGCATCATGGTTTCTGGAAAAGGTACGAAAAGGTATTTCCATGCATGTTTTTATGATAAACGAAAAGGAAAAACGAAAAGAAAAAAAACGAAAAAGAAAACGAAAAGGTAAACGTGTAACGACCCCTTATCCCAGCAAGATATTGTTCGCTCTGGGGATTGGGCCGCAGCCCAACCCCTCACGGCTTTGTTTGGCGAGAACTTCCCGGAAGGTCACCCAACCTAGAATTGCTCTCCCCGAAGCACTTTTAACTTCGGAGTTCTTATGGGATCCGTTGACAATTGTGCTCCAAAACGCGTCTTGCTATGTTGGAAGGGTCTCTTTACATATGTTTCATTTCCACATACTTCCCCAAGCGATGTGGGATTGTGATGACCCCCTTTTTACGACCTGTCACCTTCCGGTTCGCCCGCGCGGACGTACCGCCATCTAGGTTCCGGTTCGTGCAGCCATCGTACCCATACGTGCATATTCGGGTTATTACAATCACCCCCCCTCGGGGGCCCAACGTCCTCGTTGGCCACATTTCCGGTTGGGTACAGGCTCTAATACCATTTGTAACGACCCCTTATCCCAGCAAGATATTGTCCGCTCTGGGGATTGGGCCGCAGCCCAATATCCTCCTCTCACGGTTTTGTTTGGCGAGAACTTCCCGGAAGGTCACCCAACCTAGAATTGCTCTCGCCGAAGCACTTTTAACTTCGGAGTTCTTATGGGATCCGTTGCCAATTGTGCTCCAAAACGCGTCTTGCTATGTTGGAAGGGTCTATTTACATATGTTTCATTTCCACATACTTCCCCAAGCGATGTGAGATTGTGACGACCCCCTTTTTACGACCTGTCACCTTCCGGTTCTCCCACGCGGACGTACCGCCATCCGGGTTCCGGTTTGTGCAGCCATCGTACCCATACGTGCATATTCGGGTTATCACAAAACGAAAAGGTAAACGAAAAGGAAAACGAAAAGAAAAACGAAAAGGTAAACGAAAAGGAAAACGAAAAGAAAAACGAAAAGGTAAACGAAAAGGAAAGCGAAAAGATAAACGAAAAGGTCAACGAAAAGGAAAGCGAAAAGGTAAACGAAAAGGTAAACGAAAAGAAAAATGAAAAGGTAAACGGAAAGAAAAGCGAAAAGGTAAATGAAAAGGATAAAAGAATGTCACGGTTTTATGAACTACATACGCATCGCATGCATTGTCGTTCATGTAGATTTACTGAGCCTTTAGCTCACGGACTGTTTTCTACGGTGTAGGTGGCTTTGAAACAGGAGAGAAAAATGTTCTTCTGCCTAACGTATGAACCGGTTGGCGAATGATGGCCCGTGAGAGTGTGCTGGGCAGTCGACGCGTATTTGACACATGGGGAGTGATGTAGAGGTATTCTGGTTCGCGATACAGAGAGGAAATGAGGGAAAAGAAGAGAGAGATGTAATTTTAATAGAAATTGACTTGAAAAATTACTTTTTTGCCCTTCCTTCAATTTTCTATTTGTTTCATTCTTTGTTTCATTAATTGTCTAACGATTCGGTTTCTCCAAACTTCCTTATTTTCCCAATAAATCCAATTTATTATCAGGGTTCCATTAAAACTGTCCGTTCGCAATTTGGACCTCGTTTACTATTTTTACTAAAACGTCATTTATATTACGAGAAACGTAATTCTGGTAAAATTAGCATTACAACTCCTAAAATTTCCGAAATTTTCTTAAAATCCTTATTAATTATTAGGATCGTAATAACGATTTCTTTTCACGAAACCGACTTAATTTGACATAATTACAAAAATGTTATTATATAAACAATTTACAAAATCCCGTAATGAATCGGGTGTTACATTCCATCCACCTTATTTAAATTTTGTCCTCAAAATTTGACTTCACTTGCAGTCCTTGGCATTTCTGCATCATGTGTTGCGACCTTATACCTTAATTCACAATCGCTCCGTTGTTTTCAAGCTTCTTTGCTCTATCTTTCCAAATAAGGTTTCGACTCTATCCCTATAACACCCGACAATTTCGATCAGGTAAAATCATTTCCATTTCCTTAAGGAAACTGATTTATATGTCACCTCTACTATTGATCTTTTTGATTTTGAATTTAAATGCCAAAGCTTATTCGATCTCTATTTGTGTGGTGGCAGAACTGTAATTAAGAAGGATTTTATTTAGTATAAATGGAAATAGAAATCCTTAAACCTCACTAAAATCCCACTGTAGCCGACACCTCCCTTCTGCGATTTCTCGTTCCCCAGAGCTCCCCCCCTCTCTTTGCCGGCGACTCCTTCATCGATGACCGATTCTTCAGTCTCCACCCCGACAATACACGCTCTAGGTAAGATTTAGACAATGTAGTTGTTGGTTAGTTATTTGGAGCTCTGTTTTCAGCTAGAACTTGTAGTTTCGGGTTCTTCAATGGCAGTGTATTAGTAGTGGCATTTGTAATCTGTGGTTAGTTACAAGGTTGAATCTGGTTATTTTAGGTTCTGGAAGTTTAATCTACGCATACAAGGTGCACGACTAAGAAGATTTAGAAATATATGCGTTAGATTCTAGGATGACTTTTGGTTAGAACTTTTAGGATTTTATTTTAACTCTGTAATGTGAAATGTTCTAGGTGAAGAAAATCTGAGGTGAAGTGCTCAAGTTGCTAAGGAAACCAGTTAAGTGAATGAGTAAGATTCCCGGCCACTAGGGCCCTACATCACAAGAGTACTAGGTTGAAGATGTTTATGTTGTCCGAAAGCTATTTGTGTTATTGCCTGTTTGGTTTTGATACGTGAGTTAGCAATATGATCTATTGTCGATTGAATGATCTGTCCTTTTAGCCGATGCATTAAGAGTACTCATTCTCATGCTTTGTGATTGTTTTCAAGCACATGAAAATGTTTTAAGTACACGTTTTGCATCATGAACAAGATTATGAATATGAAACATATGCAACCAGGATTAAGTGAGGGTTGGGGTGGTTTGGCGTATGCCACTGTCCAAAAGAAGGACCATGAATACGGCCCGCAAGGGACTATGTACACTTTCACTGTCAACCCCCCTTTACGGCACAAATCCTCCTTTAATCCACAAGATGTAAACGATGAATATGAACATGAAAAAGAATATGAACAAGAACAAGAACAAGAAAAGATTGTGAGCATGTTTTCGTTCAACTGTTAATTCATGTATACGTGTTAGTATCGCACTCCTTACTAAGCATTAGGCTTATAGTTTAAACCTTATAATGTAGGTGACGAAGCATCAGGTGAGGATTCCAAACTCAATGAGGATGTCTAAGACCGGTTGCTGGATGGTGCTCAGGGTGGCAGTGTGTGGTTGGAAGGCGAATATGACCCGTGGTTACTACTTTTAAAATGCTGTAAGAATTATGAATACTGAAGTTTAAGTGGGATGAGATTTCCTTATAACATTGGGTTTTAAGACTTGTCCGATAAATTTTAAGATTGAGGATAATTATGAAGTTATAGAATGTTCTGTTTTGTATAAGTCTTCCGCTTCACGTATTCTGGATGAGTCTCTGATTTATAGTTGTGCATGTTTACCTCTCTCAGGTTAAAGTTTGTGAAAGTCAAGGTGTTCTCTGTAGGTAGACGTTAAAAGAGTACACCTATCGGAAGAAGTTTTCTATCTGTAGATGTTAATGGTGCGCATCTACCAGCAGATGTTTTCTTTCGGTAGATGTTAAGGTTCCTGTTCACCGGTAGAAGTTGTCTATCGGGTGATGTTTAATGAGTCACGTGGGATGTACATGTCGATCGGTAGATGGTGTTCATTACAATTGGTAGATGTTAGGATTTCTGCTCACCGGTAGAAGTCCTCTATCGGGTGATGTTTAATGAGTCACGTGGGATGCACATGTCAATCGGTAGATGTTAGGATTCCTGCTCATCGGTAGAAGTCCTCTATCGGGTAATGTTTAATTAGTCACGTGGGATGCACATGTCAATCGGTAGATGTAGATTTTCGCTAACGGTAGAAGTGAGTGGAACTTTGTCATTAGCGATCGGCAGATGACGTTGTATTCATTTTTTTTCTCTGGCACTGTTTAACAGCAGTTATTGATTTCGTCCACTTCTACCACTGTATTGTTCAGCGGTAGATGTTCCTTGAGTTTCAATTCCCTCATCCAAATGTTTTATCATTTTGTCTATGTTACAAATGTTGTCTACTTAACGAGTCTTTACTCTGTATGGTCGAGGATTTATTGACAAAAATCTTTATCATTGAGAGAAATTTTAAATTTTCTGTAAAATCTCTTAGTCCAGCTTTATGTTACGGGTAGCAAACCGGGTTTGTAAGACTTGAGGCGTTACAATTATGGTATCAAAGCGAAACCAGGTTCTAAAACCGATTCTGCAGACTGCCTTCCAGCACAGATTGGCACATAAGCACACTCCAACAACTGTAAGTGTCTGTGATTTTAGTAATATCATTACATTAAGATGTGTTTATGATTATGTGATCAGGAATCTCAAAATGGTTAGAGGTCAACAGAGAGAGAGCAACGAGGATAGTAACACTATTGCTCAGCTAACCGAGCTAGTTATTCGTCAATCTCGTCAATAAAGCAGCTTGTGGCTACTAGAGAAGAACAGGGGAACTCTAGTTCAAATGCAACCCATGATCAAAGTGGTGAACGTTTCCGTCGGCTTCGACCTCCGGTGTTTAATGGCCGAGTTACGGATCCTGTCTATGCTGAGGAATGGATTCAAACTATTGAGGATATGTTCAAATATGCTAAGGTGGAAAAGGAGGACAAGATCTTGTGTGCTGTCTTCCATCTTGCGTTGGATGCAAGGCATTGGTGGAACTCAGTTCAGAGCACTATCAATGTGGAAGATATGACCTGGACTCGGTTCAAGACAGCTTTCTATGACAAGTACTTCAAACGAGCTGTTCAGATAAGTAAGAAGGCAGAATTTATGCAGTTGCGTCAGATTGGCTTCGTGACGGACTACATATATAAGTTTGAAGCGTTATCTCGGTTTGCACCCCGTATGGTAGAAGATGAAGAAGACAAGATCCATCAATTTGTTCAGGGACTGAAACCAAGTTTGTTTAGAGGGGTAAAGACTGCCGGAATACACAATGTACCCTATACCGAGGTGACGGCTAAAGCCTTAGAACTGGAAGAGGTTGAAATAACGTTACAAGAACAATGGGAGCTGTCAAAGAAGTTTACCAGAGAGGCTCAACCACCACTACGACAGAATAAGGGCTGGCAGCCACAGCAGAACAAGGGACCTCAACAACAATAGAAAGGTATAAAGAGACCCTTCCATCCAAATGATGACCAAGAGAAAGGAAAACGACCTCAAGCTCCTTTATGCTCCACTTGTCAGAAGAACCACCATGGCGAATGCAAATTACACTCTGGCCGTTGCTATAGATGTGACAAGGTTGGACACGTGGTCAGGGATTGCCCCATGCTGCCAGACCCAAATCGAGTGAGAGTAGCGCCAAGAGTCTATGCTTTAATGGAGGATGAGGATGTGGTGCAGCATACGGCCATAACAATTATAATTATGATATGTGGTATTTCTGCTTATACACTCATAGATACGGGAGCCACACACTCGTTTGTAGCAACCCTGTTTGTATGTAAGCATAAATTAGGATTCTTGCCAGCTGACAGGTCATATAGTGTCATGTTACCGTCAGGGAAGTCTTTACATTCCGAACAGATATTAAAAGGCGATATTGTGACCCTAGGAGATAGAAATTATATGCGAAATTAATCATAATCGACATGAAGGGATATAAAATTATACTAGGAATGGATTGGTTATTCTGTCATTATGCCACGATAAGTTGTAGGTCTAGATTAGTTGGTGATCGGTATTCCTTCCAAGCTATCCCAGGGATAAGTAAAATGTCGATTATATCCTCACTAGAGACTCAACGGTTACTGAAGGGTGGTTGCGTGAGTTATCTAGCTAGCATAATTGATGTCCAGGTGAAGAATAAGGTAGAACTTGAAGGTATCCCCGTAGTCCGAGAGTTTCCAGAAGTATTTTTGGATGACTTGCCCGGGTTACCACCCGATAGAGAAGTTGAATTTGTAATTGATACATATCCCGAGGCATTACCTGTGTCTAAGAACCCTTACCGCATGGCGCCTGTCAAGCTGAAAGAATTAAAAGTCCAACTGCAGGAATTAGTAGACAAGAGATTTATATGCCCTAGCTGTTCTCCCTAGGGTGCACCTGTCCTATTCGTTAAGAAGAAAGACGGTTCTCTTAGAATGTGCATAGATTATAGGGACTGAACAAGTTGACAATTAAGAATAGATATCCCTTGCCCTGTATTGACGATTTGTTTGACCAACTACAAGGAGCTATAGTGTTTTCAAAAATTGACTTGCGTTCGGGTTATTACCAATTGAAGGTTAAGGAGAGAGATATACCAAAAACAGCATTCAGAACCCGATACGGACACTATGAATTTTTTGTGATGTCATTTGGATTGACAAATGCACCTGCAGCTTTTATGGACTTGATGAACCGTGTGTTTCATGAGTACTTGGACAAGTTTGTGATTGTGTTTATAGATGACATCCTAATATACTCACAGACTAAAGCTGACCATGTAGAAGACTTGAGAGTAGTTTTAACGACATTAAAACAACAGCAACTCTATGCCAAGTTGTCCAAGTGTGAATTATGGTTGGATAAAGTCAACTTTTTAGGCCATGTCATTTCTGCTGAGGGCATATCTATAGATCCAACCAAAATTCAGACAGTAAAAGACTGGCCACAGCCAAGGAACGCCAGTGAAGTCCGTAGTTTCCTTGGATTTGCAGGCTATTACAGGAAGTTCATCAAGGGATTTTCTATAATTGCTAAGCCTTTAACTAGTTTAACAAAGAAGGACACAAAGTACTCTTGGGATAGTACTTGTGAAGATAGCTTCCAGACACTAAAACTGAAGTTGACGACAACCCCTCTTTTGACACTCCCAACTGAAGAAGGAAGATTTAGTGTTTATTGTGACGCATCAAAAATTGGTCTGGGATGTGTCTTAATGCAGGAAGGTAAGGTTGTGGCGTATGCCTCCAGGCAGTTGAAGAGTTATGATCAGAATTACCCACTCACGATTTGGAATTAGCCGCGGTTATTTTTGCACTAAAGATTTGGAGACACTATTTGTATGGTCAGCAGTGTGAAGTGTTTTCCGACCATAAAAGCTTGAAATACCTTTTTACTCAAAAGGAATTAAACATGAGACAAAGACGTTGGTTGGAATTTGTTAAGGATTACGACTTTGAAATTAAGTATCACCCGGGTAAGGCTAATGCTGTAGCAGATGCATTAAGCAGGATATCGACAACAATGCAGCCCGCGGTATCAACCATGTCTATGACTTTGAGGACAGAAGTACAGAAGTTCAAGTTGGAGTTAGTTTCTGAATTGTCGGCCTTACTTGCTGATGTTACTATTTGACCAACTGTCTTGGATAGGATCAAGGAGGCACAACAAAATGAATCAAAGGAAAATAATAGCATGATGAGTAAGCTGAAGGACACCTCTTCAGAGTTCAGTCTCTCCAAGGATGATATTTTGAAATTTAGGAATCGTTGGTACATTCCGAATGATGAGGAATTACGTAAGTTGATCTTGGCTGAGGCGCGCTCGTCTCCCTTTTCTGTACATCCTGGTAACACCAAGATGTATCGGGACTTAAGGTTACTTTATTGGTGGCCAAATTTAAAGAGGGATGTTGCCAGGTATGTGGAGTCGTGTTTGATTTGCCAACAAGTTAAGGCAGAGCATCAACGTCCAGGAGGTACCCTTCAACCCTTACCAATTCCCGAATGGAAATGGAAAAACATTGTCATGAATTTTGTTGTAGGATTACTAAAAACAACCAAGGGTCACGATAGCATTTTGGTTGTAATTGACAGGATGACGAAATCAGCTCACTTCCTACCTGTAAAGACGACTTACACAATGGACCAGCTTGCTAATCTATACGTTCAGGAAATTATCAGGTTGCATGGGGTTCCGATATCCATTGTCTCCGACCGTGATCCCAGGTTCACCTCGAGGTTTTGGCAAAGTCTTCAAGGCACGTTAGGAACAAAATTGTCCCTCAGCACTGCTTTCCACCCTCAGACTAATGGACAATCTGAACGGACTATTCAGACACTCGAGGATATGTTGAGGGCGTGTGTACTGGATTTCCAGGCATCTTGGAGTCGATACCTGCCCTTGGTTGAATTCTCCTACAACAATAGTTACCAGTCCACTATCGGTGTGGCACCATACGAAGCACTGTATGGCAGGAAGTGCAGATCACCCTTATATTGAGATGAAGTTGGTGAAACAAAACTCCTAGGCCCCGAAATTTTGCAGTTGATGTCAGAAAAGATTGACATTATTAGGAAAAGGATGATGACAGCACAAAGTCGACAGAAGAGTTATGCTGAACAAAGAAGGAGAGATCTTGAGTTTACAGTCGGTGATGAAGTTTTCTTGAAGGTTTCACCGTTTAAAGGAATTTTAAGATTCGACAAGAAGGGAAAGCTTAATCCACGATTCATTAGACCATTCCCTGTCTTGGCAAGGATTGGCAGTACAACATATAAATTGCAATTACCTCCATCACTTGAAAAGGTTCATAATGTCTTTCATGTGTCAATGTTAGGAAAATGCATACGTGATCCTACGCAGATTGTTAAGTCAACAGAAATTGAAATTGAGCCGGCATTAATGTATAAGGAGAAACATGTTCGAATTATAGAATCTACAGTTAAGACTCTGCGGAATAAGGAGATCCCATTAGTGAAGGTTTTGTAGACGAATCATGGCATTGAAGAAGCCACATGGGAGCGACAGCAGGACATGTTGGTAAAATATCCAGAACTCTTTGTTTGATCAATTTTTAGGAACGAAAATTTTGTTTAAGGAGGGGTGGATGTAACACCCGACAATTTCGATCAGGTAAAATCCTTTCCCTTTCCTTAAGGAAACTGATTTATCTGTCACCTCTACTATTGATCTTTTTGATTTTGAATTTAAATGCCAAAGCTTATTCGATCTCTATTTGTGTGGTGGCAGAACTGTAATTAGGAAAGATTTTATTTAGTATAAATGGAAATGGAAATCCTTAAACCTCACTAAAACCCCACTATAGCCGACACCTCCCTTATGCGATTTCTCGTTCCCCAGAGCTCCCCCCCCCCCCCTCTCTCTCTTTGCCCGCGACTCCTCCATCGACGACCGATTCTTCAGTCTCCACCCCGACAATACACGCTCTAGGTAAGATTTAGACAATGTAGTTGCTGGTTAGTTATTTGGAGCCCTGTTTTCAGCTAGAACTTGTAGTTTTGGGTTCTTCAATGGCAGTGTATTAGTAGTGGCATTTGTAATCTGTGGTTAGTTACTAGGTTGAATCTGGTTATTTTAGGTTTTGGAAGTTTAATCTACGCGCACAAGGTGCACGACTAAGAAGATTTAGAAATATATGCGTTAGATTCTAGGATGACTTTTGGTTAGAACTTTTAGGATTTTGTTTTAACTCTGTAATGTGAAATGTTTTAGGTGAAGAAAATCTGAGGTGAAGTGCTCAAGTTGCTAAGGAAACCAGGTAAGTGAATGAGTAAGATTCCCGGCCACTAGGGCCCTACATCACAAGAGTACTAGGTTGAAGATGTTTATGTTATCCGAAAGCTATTTGTGTTATTGCCTGTTCGGTTTTGATACGTGAGTTAGCAATATGATCTATTGTCGATTGAATGATCTGTCCTTTTAGCCGATGCATTAAGAGTACTCATTCTCATGCTTTATGATTGTTTTCAAGCACCTGAAAATGTTTTAAGTACACGTTTTGCATCATGAACAAGATTATGAATATGAAACATATGCAACCAGGATTAAGTGAGGGTTGGGGTGGTTTGGCGTATGCTACTGTCCAAAAGAAGGACCATGAATATGGCCCGCAAGGGACTATGTACACTTTCACTGTCAACCCCCCTTTACGGCACAAATCCTCCCTTAATCCACAAGATGTAAACGATGAATATGAACATGAAGAAGAACATGAAAAAGAATATGAACAAGAACAAGAACAAGAAAAGATTGTGATCATGTTTTCGTTCAACTGTTAATTCATGTATACGTGTTAGTATCGCACTCCTTACTAAGCATTAGGCTTATAGTTAAACCTTATAATGTAGGTGACGAAGCATCAGGTGAGGATTCCAAACTCAATGAGGATGTCTAAGACCGGTTGCTGGATGGTGCTCAGGGTGGCAGCGTGTGGTTGGAAAGGCGAATATGACCCGTGGTTACTACTTTTAAAATGCTAGTAAGAATTATGAATACTGAAGTTTAAGTGAGATGGGATTTCCTTATAACATTGGGTTTTAAGACTTGTCTGATAAATTTTAAGATTGAGGATAATTATGAAGTTATAGAATGTTCTGTTTTGTATAAGTCTTCCGCTTCACGTATTCTGGATGAGTCTCTGATTTATAGTTGTGCATGTTTACCTCTCTCAGGTTAAAGTCTGTGAAAGTCAGGGTGTTCTCTGTAGGTAGACGTTAAAAGAGTACACCTACCGGTAGAAGTTTTCTATCGGTAGATGTTAAAGGTGCGCGTCTACCAGTAGATGTTTTCTTTCGGTAGATGTTAAGGTTCCTGTTCACCGGTAGAAGTCGTCTATCGGGTGATGTTTAATGAGTCACGTGGGATGCACATGTCGATCGGTAGATGGTGTTCATTACAATCGGTAGATGTTAGGATTCCTGCTCACCGGTAGAAGTCCTCTATCGGGTGATGTTTAATGAGTCACGTGGGATGCACATGTCAATCGGTAGATGTTAGGATTCCTGCTCACCGGTAGAAGTCCTCTATCGGGTGATGTTTAATGAGTCACGTGGGATGCACATGTCAATCGGTAGATGTAGATTTTCGCTAACGGTAGAAGTGAGTGGAACTTTGTCGTTAGCGATCGGCAGATGACGTTGTATTCATTTTTTTTTGCTGGCACTGTTTAACAGCGGTTATTGATTTCGCCCACTTCTACCGCTGTATTGTTCAGCGGTAGATGTTCCTTGAGTTTCAATTCCCTCAGCCAAATGTTTTATCATTTTGTCTATGTTATAAATGTTGTCTACTTAACGAGTCTTTCCTCTGTATGGTCGAGGATTTAATGACAAAAATCTTTATCATTGAGAGAAATTTTAAATTTTCTGTAAAATCTCTTAGTCCAGCTTTATGTTACGGGTAGCAAACCGGGTTTGTAAGACTTGGGGCATTACAATCCCTACTTACGGTCATTCTTTATATTCCCTATTCTCAATTGAATCGTATTCGTCCTTTGAGTGTAACAAATTTCTAAATCTCCAATCAATTTATCTGACGGCATACTTTGTCACCTTAATACTTGCGTAAGCGTCATCTTTTACTTAATCGTCTTTTACTTAATCGATAGACGTATTTCCTTAGCTGTCCCTTTAGATCAGAGCTATGCTAAAGTTCCCTAACGTCAGCTTGATTAATGCCAAGAATTTCTTCCACAACCTCGATCCCTGTTTCGATGTGGTTCTCACGACTTAACTCTTTCCATTGCTGTTTTTCGCCAACTATTTCCCCCGAAATACATCCAAGGCCTCAACAGGTTTAACTGAGAGCTTAAATTGCTACTATCTTATGACCAATGCTCACCTGTAAATTTGATCCTATAAATCTCACATTTCATTCTAAGTCACGTTAAGGAGTTTCTTCGTTATGTCCTAACTGAAACGTTTATACTATCTACAATATGCTCATTTGTCTAACCTAACTCTTCATTAACTTTGAGCACAGTCAAGTCCTTAAGTCTCGCCATGGATTTGCTCTAAACTATTCCTTCTAATCTTGAGTTATTTATGTATCCATTGGTCTCAACTTGTCAAATACGAGTCGAACCACTAAAATTGCGAATTTCACTATTCGTACGGTACTAACCACTGAGTTAAACTTCTAATCTTAATTTTTCATTGAATCTAACAATCCCCCGCACTTATCTCAAATGTCGCACATGGACTTCTTTCAAGTTACCCGATGGTCCATATCCTTTTGTTCCTTCTAGTCGGGTTCTAATTATTTCACTTGGCTCCCGTGCAACAATTCATCCAACAGTCTTCTTGCTTGCAAACTTGTTGCAGATAAATTCACTCCTTTACTCCAATCTCCTCAAATTTCCAAATCTTACCCTTTTACTTTTCCGATAATTTAGAACATCTCCTCATTAAAACTACCCTTCCTAGTTCTTCGAACATTGATGTCCCTACTTTCATCCCGGTGGTAAGCCTCACATCCACGACCCTCAACTTAAGCCGTACCAACTACAGACTCACTCTAGTTGAGTCATCACTCTAGTTGAGTTGTCATCCCTTCCATAGCCACACTAGTCGTCTTAAACCCGAAATGTGGCTTCCAATTTAGAGTACTAAGCTATTTCTTTAGTAGTTATTGCGTTTGGGTTCCTAAGTTCTTTGTAGCTCTCCTACTTCTGCTTCTGCTTCATAACCTCTAATCAAACAATACCCAAATGCCTAAAGCATCTGCTAATCATCGGTCACTCTTGACTTCTCTGTGCCTCCCCTTTAGGGTATGTCGATCGAAATCTTTTCGCAAAATGGGCAACCGTTCGTTACCGACTAATCTTCTCAGATGACCATTCTCTCATAGAGACCGACCATTTTTTGTTACTCGAGTATTACCTCTTGTACAACCTCGATTCTTTATTGTCTCGAGATTTGTTAACCTTCAAACTCCGAGTAAATTCCCTTATCTTCATCATCGATATTGGTCGATACGAATATTCCTTTGAAATCACCTCGATCTCTCATCCACAACGTTGTATTTGACCCATCGCCCCTTACTGCCAAAGAAATTAATACTTTACACTCCCTCTCGACAATCTAGCGTATCCTTTAGTAAATCTTACATCTAAGCTTCGAATTCCTCTTTGATTGATCATATTCTAAAACTCTTAGGGTTTGTCAACTAAGGTCTAGTTTCTATCTCTTTAAATCTTACACATTATAAGTTGTACCGTTCTTACGGTAACCCAATTCTAAGTGTGCAACTTCCTGTGGTTAGGTCAAGTTAATCCTACTACCACATAACTCTCTTTCTATAAGGCCTACATGGTCTCACATCTATCTACTGCCTTATCGTCGAGATTCACTTAAGAACTCTTCTTACCCACCTTCTACCATTCTCTTACCTCTCTATTTTCAAACCTACTCCTATCTATTATCCAACTATTACTTTCGAATTCTTACTCTATACTACATCTCCATTATAATATTATTCATTCTATTAATTATTGAAATAAAACTCTACCTGGAACAACTGAAGGTTGGACATTTTCTTCTTCTCCAGTCAAGGCAATCATCGTTAGTGTAACATTTTTCTGATTCCTGCCCGGTCGGTCCCTGCCTGGCTTCGGGCAGTCCTTGACATAGTGGCCTATCACTCCACGTCGAAAGCACTTACCTGTGCCTAATCTACAATCGCCATAGTGCTCCTTCTGGCATTCAGGACACAGAGGTCTTCGATAAGTTCTTCGTACGCGCTTTCGTCGGCTTTGTTTGATTTATTCCTTGCCCATCCTCTTCGTACCTTGGTTATTGGGAGCGGCCACCCCTCGGGTCCTTGAGTCACCTCAGTTTGTCAATACCTCTAGCTGACGAAATTGCCTATCTATAAGCTGAGCTTGTCGGTCTATATGTTGGGTCTGACGATCAAGTAAATCCTTCAGCCCATCCCAGGCTTCGTCCTTAACACCTCTACCACAGACCATTTTATATCTCCTATAAAGGTTAACACAAATAATCGTAAGAAACGAAAACAAGAAAATAAAGTAAAATAAAACATATTTACAGTTGAGGAAGGATGTCCGCATAGTGGCTGTGCAGTCGAGCAGTCTACAGAACCGTTTTTAAAACCCGGGGGCTCTGATACCATAATTGTAGCGACCCTAACACTGTATCCTTATTTTCTCGTATTATTTTTTTTTATCCGTGTAAACTTTGAGCCTAACGTTCGAGCGGAAATAAAACTTTTAAAAATCAGAATTGTTGAAGGTTATGCTTTTAAACCGTTTAACGAAACTTAAAAACAATTTAAATAAAACTTAAATTAAAACTTAATAAAACAATAAAAAACACACAGTAGCTTTCGGGGGACAAAAGGGACAATTGTCCCGTGAATATCAGAGGCGATCGATCTCCTAAAACAGGCGATCGATCTCCTGATGGAAAAACATCAGTGGCGATCGATCGCCACAAACGCTATAACTCAAACTTAACATAATTTCTTCGACTCCATCCGCAGTCGGTATGTACACCAACTCAATTCTCACATTAATCTCCTAACCATAATCCTTACTTTCAATTGGCTTTAGCACGTCCTTGCTTACGCATCAAGCCTTGCCAAATTCTCTAAGCCCTCCATCAACGATCTCTAACTGTGTACTTGACACCTAACGACTCGAGCACGCGTTAGTCTATATTTAATCATCCCAAAACGTTAAACTCTCCTACTTATCAATTGGCCTCATGATTAGGGTTTTTCTCCCTAAAGATTATCTCGTATCCTCAATCCTAAAAATAACTTCAATTTTCTAACATCATTTGGGTTGACTATCGCTCAAGGATTCCTAACAACACTCAGGTAGTCATCCGAACTCCCCTCTATTCTAACTCCAACCTCTCGGACTGAGTTCATTTAGTTCCTAACTTTCTTAATCCTGTGCCTATCAAATACGTACCTAACTACTTCAAGCTCTCAAAGCCTTCTTAAATTACTTACTCCAATGCTAAAGCTTAACTACTCTACGACCTTATCCACCTATCGGGTATAACAATTTATATATATATATATATATATATATATATTATATATATATATATATATATATATATATATATATATATATATATATATATATATATATATATATATATATATATATATATATATATATATATATATCAAAGTTGTACCCTAAACTTAGGTATAAGTTTGTTGGCCTTAACCTTAGTCACTACCACAACCATCCGAGTCTACATTTCTCTAGTAATGCTCTTGTATAACTTCTTCGTTAACGGTATTTGGAGGAAATTGTGTTAATGAACTGTGAAGTTGTGTATTAGGTTGTATTAGATGTTGAAGTTGTATTGAATAAAAGAAATAGGGTATGTTGTATGTAGGGGAAGAAAGAAAGAGAAGGGAAGGAAGCGATGCAAGTTCGCTGGAAATAAATTTCCAGAGTACTTGGCAATCGATCACCTAAGGAGGGGATCGATCGCCAAGATTGGTCGCCACTCCCTGGAAAAATCCAGGGAGTTTGGCGATCGATCGCCACTGATGTTTTTCCATCAGGCGATCGATCTCCTGTTTTGGGCGATCGATCGCCCCTGATATTCACGGGACAATTGTCCCTTTTGTCCCCCGAAAGCTACTGTGTGTTTTCTATTGTTTTATTAAGTTTTAATTTAAGTTTTATTTAAATTGTTTTTAAGTTTCGTTAAATGGTTTAAAAGCATAACCTTCAACAATTCCGATTTTTAAAAGTTTTATTTCTGCTCGAACGTTAGGCTCAAAGTTTACACAGATAAAAAAAAATAATACGGGAAAATAAAGGTACAGTGTTAGGGTCGTTACAGACTGAGTGTGTGTGCACACTCACTACTAACAGTTGTGCACATTACAGCGAGTGAGTAGTGAACATTGTGAGTAGTGAGTGTGTTTCACTTGCATTACAGATCACATGCAGTTGCACATTGTCTTTTTTGCCAATAGTAGAATTACGAATAATTTTTTTTACTGACCTTTTGTTTATTGTTTTTTTTTTTTTTGCAATGGCAAAGGTGTGCATTCTTTGGTAGTATTCATGGTTTCCAGTGCAACGCGCAATTAACAGTTGACAGAAGGTGTTTCAATAATAAATATTGTTATTTTTTGAATTATTAATATTGTTATGTTTGGTTTTTGAAGTATGAATATTGTTATGGTTGATGTTTGAATTATGAATATTGGTATGTTTGGTTTTGAATTATGATTTTTGTAACACTCGGCTTTACGGGATTTTGAATGTGCGTACAATGGTAATTTTGTAAATAATTGAAATATGCCCGTTTTGCAAATCGAGAGTTTTAATGGAACCCTTATAACTAATATGAATTTTTGGAGAAATATGGAAATTTGAGATTTTCAAATCGAAATATAACGTCCAAGTTTTTGTTTTAACCTCATAGCGGTTTAATTCGTAAAAATAGTAAATTAAATCCGTTTGATGAACGGAAAGTTTTATTAGAGCCCTAGTAATAAGTTGAAATTATTGGTGAAATAAGAAAATTTTGAAGAAACCAAACCGATAGTCCAGCGATGAGTTAAACGAAAAATGAAATGAGGGGCAAACTTGTCATTTGACAAGTCAAATGCATAAAATCACAAAACCCCTCTTTCTCCCACACTTCACGTTTTCTCTCCCTCTCCTTTCTCTCCAACGGCGATTCCCCCCCCCCCCTCCATGGCGATTCTTCACGGTTCGTCACTGTTCTCCCTTCGATCTTCGAAGTTTCTTCGCGTTTTCTTCCCCTATCGCGATTCTAGGTAAGAATCTATAGTTTTCAACGGCTTATCTCCAGTTTCTAGGTTGTTAAATAGTTAGGGTTTCATTAGGTTTCGTTGAAAATAGTTGGGTTTTGTTAGAAAAGGTTAGTTATGGTGGTATTGACGATTATTGAAAGTTATTGGATGAAAAATTGGCTGTATTGATGTTTAGGTTGAAAAATCAGAAATTTGGAGCTTGGAAACCTCCATTAATGGAGGTTTGTTAATTGTGAGCGTGAATTGCTTGATGAAATGCCCGAGAGAAGTTCATTAGGATTTTAAGAAATTTCTTTAGTTAGGAGTTTCGTTAGATTACGAAATTTCGATGTTTAGGTTCAATTTTAATAAAGGACATTGTGAATTGACTCAGGTGACAAAGCTCGGGACGAAGTGTTCGGTGTGCTAAGGACCCGAGGTAAGTTCTCATGACTTACTGTGGCCAATTGGCCTACACCATATGTCGAGTTTTTGTTGTTGAGGATTGTTGGTGCATTGAATGCGTTTCTATGGTTTGATGGGTAGTTTAGGTTTAGTTTGTTTTATAGGAAATGCTTGTATGGTTTTAATGGTATTCTCGTTATATATGTTCGTATTGTGTATTGAACTGTTCACGCATCATGGTTTTCAAAACGTCATGAAAATGAATTTACGCATTGATTTCACGAAAAGAAAATGCATGTAAAGGCAAGTAAAGTATCATGTAAACAACCATGGCATGAGGTTATTTGGGATGAGGTTCAGACCTAACGTTCTGTGGTGAGCGGGTTTTCCTCCCTTCAGATGGTGTGGGCTGTCTAACTGCTTGACGTGCCCTGTCCATCTGTCGAGCTTTTCCAATAACCATAGACTGACACACTGATATATGAATTGACATGGACGGACTATTTCATAACATAGCATATACATGTTCATGCATAGACATTTACGCAGAATTTTACTGAGATTTTATCTCATAGGCGTCTGTATGGCGTAGGTGAGTTTGAGCAAGGTGAGGACGACGTCCCTCTACCAGACAAATGCACAGATTGAAGGAGGATGCCCGTGGAAGCGTGCTGGGCAGTCGACGCGTATTTTGACCCGTGGGAGAACGACGTAAAGGTATTTTAGGCTAGATACGGGTAGAAATTGTATGGATATGCATTTTGGTGAAATAGCTTAGAATATTACAATTGAAAGTGGTTTGAGGACAAATCGTAAAGTCTAAGTGATAATGTTGATTTTAAAGTCTTACTGGAACTGCTTGGTGTTTTCTTTTAAACAAGAGGAATCGTTTTGAGTATTTTAAACTCGTAGGGATACGCTCGTTTTTTAGAGCGACCCATGCAGTTGGTTTTCATGAATTTTCACTACGTTTTCAGATATTAATTCGGGTTTTGAGGTTTAATGTGTTTGAGGGGTTTAAGATATTTGGGAATATGTTGAAGTAGGTTTATGGGTGAAATGTGGGTGGAAGAAATAGTGAAAAAGTAAAAAAGGGAAAGAATTGGAGTAGTTGTGTGAACAGTACTGTAGCAGTATTGTAGCAATACTGTTCATACTGTTCATCCGAGAAGAAAAACCAGAGGAGCAGCCGATCGATCGGCACAGTACTGTAGCAGTACTGTTCACCTGAAAAAAAAAGAAAATATTTTGTTTAAATTTTGACTTTTCAAAACACATTTCGATCCGACTTTCCACGATACTTTTAAAACGTATTTTACGAGCGTACCCACGTATTTTAAAAGATTTTAAAGGTAAAAAAAATCGAGTCGACGTTTTATCGAAAAATGATTTTAGCCTCGTTTAAATGTTTTTATAAGCCGAAAAATTTTACGCAAAAAAAATGTCTAAGTCAAAGTCAATGTCAAGTAAAGTTTTGTGACGACCCGGAAAGGGGTTTCGAGTTTTGTATCGTTACAATAGTATGGTATCAGAGCCCCCGGGTTTTAAAATCGGTTCTGTAGACTGCTCGACTATGCAAGCCACTACACGGACATGCTTCTTCAACTGTAAGTACGTTAGACGCTTTCTTTTATTTCGATTTCTTAGATATGTTGTCTTTAACTTTTATAGGAACCATTCATATGATTCAGCAGTCACAATTTAGCGGTTTGTCATCCGAGGATCCGAATGATCACATTGCCAACTTTGTAGAGGTGTGCGATACCTTCAAATTGAATAATGTCTCTGACGATGCTGTAAAGCTACAATTATTTCCATTCTCATTACGAGATCAAACAAAAAGTTGGTTAAATTCATTGCCGGCTGATTTTATTACCACATGGGCTGAGCTATGTCAACAGTTTCTTGCTAGATTCTTCCATTTTGAGAAGACTGCGAAGTACCGAAATGAAATTGTTAATTTCAGCCAATTCGACGGAGAGACGCTATATGAATTATGGGCTCGTTTCAAGGAATTATTACGAAAGTGCCCACAACATGGTTTGCCTCGTTGGATGCAAATTCAGACATTTTTTATTGGTTTATCAGCTTCCACAAGGACTCTGGTTAATGCAGCTGCCGGTGGTTCACTTCTCCAAAAGACAGAATTATAAGCATTTACTTTACTAGAGGAGTTAGCATTGAATAATTACCAATGTCCTGTCGAACGGCAAATTCTAAAAAAGCAACCGAGCACTCCTGAGATGGACGCAGTAAAGGCTTTGACTATTCAAATCGCATCTCTAACCAAGCAACTACAGAATAATCAAGCTCCGGTCAACTCAATTTATTGTTCAAAAGGAATCTGCCAATGGTGCCAAGGACCAAACGCAAGTGAGGAATGCTAACAAGGAAATCAAATGGTAACTAATTCATTCCAGCAAGCAAACTTTGTTAGAAACTATAACAGGCCGAATTTTCAAAATGAAAATAATTACTACACAGGAGCACGCAACAATCATCTGAATTTCTCTTGGACGAATCCGAATAATGCCGTGCAAATGCCACACTCCTCCCAACAAGCCCAGTCATTCCAAGAGAGAAAGCCCAGTCTTGAAGAGATAGTCGCTAAAATGGGCGAGCACACCAATAAGTTCATGGCAGAAACTTGCACTACCTTACAAAATCAATCAGCTCAAATCCGAAGCTTAGAGACTCAAGTGGGTCAAATCGCCAATCTACTAAATGGGCGACCTCACGGTGCATTACCGAGTTCCACGGAAGTGAATCCAAAAGAGAAATGCAATGCAATTATCCTTAGGAGTGGCGCGGTGATTGATAATTCAGAGCAAGACATTAAGAAGACAGCTGAACATAAAAATACAGTTTCATCATCATCATCTCCGGTTGAAAGTGAAGTGCAGAAGTCAGAAAAAGCCTCATCTCAAAATTTGTCTAAGTAAACACCAAAGGTTCATTTTCCTCAACGTCTAATGAATGTACAGATGGACAAACAATTCAGAAAATTTTTAGAAATATTCAAGAAGCTACACATTAACATTCCTTTTGTTGAGGCTCTAGAGCAAATGCCCAGCTATACAAAGTACTCGAAGGATATCTTGTCTCACAAACGAAAGATTGACGAATATGACACGATCGCTTTTGCTGAGGAATGTAGTGCCACTATTCAACGTAAGCTTCCACAAAAACTGAAAGATCCGGGAAGTTTCACCATCCCATGTGCAATTGGGGAGTCTATTTTTGAGCGTGCATTATGTGATTTAGGTGCTAGTATAAATTTAATGCCGCTATCTATATTTCATAAGCTTAGTCTTGGTGAAGCAAAGCCCACGAGAGTAGTTCTACAAATAGCTAATCGCTCTATCAAATATCCGTATGAGATAATTGAAGATGTCATTGTCAAAGTTGACAAGTTTATTTTTCCCGCTGATTTCGGGTTCTTGATATGGAAGAAGATTGTGACATCCCCATTATTTTAGGCCGACCGTTCTTAGTGACAGGAGGCACGTTGATTGATGTACAAATATGTGAGCTTAAATTGCGAGTGCAAGGTGAAGAAGTGAAATTTAAGGTGTTCAAATCAATGAAGTACCCAAAAACTAGTAAGGATGTATTTGAGGTAGAACTCTTTGACATCATAATAGGGGAAGCTTCAATTCAACCACATCACTCTCTTGAGCCTAACGAGAGAAAGCGCTTTGGAAGTTTGGGGGTGGCACCATTACAAGCTCTAACACCTACTAAGAGTCCTTCCGACCAGATTCATGATAATATGTCAAAGAGCGACAAGCCAACTAAGGATAATTTTGCAGACAAAGAGCTTCTGGCAATTGATAAGTTAGTAAACAGAAAAAAAGCGAAGCCGTATTTTAAAGGATTTTTTTAGAGTCATACAACCATTACTCACCGTGCACCTGATTAGTGAAGGTTATTAGACGTCAAGCCGAAGACGTTAAAACAAGCACTTGATGGGAGGTAACCCATTCATTTATTTTCTTTTATTATTATTAATATTATTATTATTTTATTTTATTTTTTTTCTCTTTTTTTTTTTTTTCATTTTACGTTCCAACTTAGTAATTTTATTTTGATCTTATTAGTTTTTATTATTATTTGGTATGTTTAATAGTTTTTGGTGTTTTAAGTTTCATGTAAAAAAAAAGAAAAAAGAAAAAGAAAAAGAGAAAGCTTCCTGATAGATGGCTCTTTCGACCGAAGCTCCACAACGCTAACGACTAGTCCGAGACGTTATGAGATACGCTACTTTTACCTTACTTTTTATTTTTTACATTGAAGACAATGCTTGTTTTAAGTTTGAGGGTGATTTTAGCGTATCTTAGCACTTTGCTATATTTTGGTTCTGCAATCTGAAGTCTTAGTTTACGTATCAATGATTTAAATTTGGAGTAAATTCATGCTTTAGCTCCTTGCAAAATGCTAAGTAAAAGATTGGTTTGTGTTAGTTTACATTGACTTTAGCTTACGAAGTTAAACTTAAAACCCTGAGCACGTTTCATTCTTGTTTAACTTGATTTATTGGAGTTATACTCATGTAGTTTACATACATCGAAACCCAAACACAGTGAGGGAGTGAACGAGCGTAAACATAGTAAGAGAGTAGCTCCAGAAAAACTTAACGAGTGCTATTAAGATAAAAATCCTTCTTGGTTTTGCCTAACATCCACGAATGCGAATTGAAATTCTACCAAATTAAGAGAATGACTTAGGCCATCATTGAATCGTTTGAGCCTTCTTAGCTTAGCATTTTGTGTCATCTAATGACACTCATAGTCACCCTTTTGAGCCTATTATTTACCGTTCAATTGTACCTATTTTACCCTAGCCACATATATATTTTTCTACATTTTCTAAAGAGCACGGGGTTTATTGATATATTTGAAGGAGAGGAGGAAAATGTAGTGGTGAGGATGAATAAAGACTCATTTGTTATCTGTTCATTTATTTTTACGTTGCTTTGTTGTTATTTGTCTGAGTAAAAAAAAAAAAGACAAGTTCGAAAGTTTAGTTTTATTTTCAGGCTTTTTGTATTTATTTTACGTTGTAATTATGACAAAGGAGTTAATCTGAGTAATATTGAATGAAATAAGTTTGGGGGTGAGAGATCAAAGGAAAGCTTGAGCGAGTTCAATGAGTTAGCCAGTTAGCTAGTGCTGAGAAGAAAATATTGGGTGGGTGACATAAGGAAGAATGACGTGTGCTCTGATTACTCGTTTGTATCCATAAAAAGACCTATCGATTTTTATTTGGTTTAATTGATAATTGCTATTAGTTGGATGGTGGACAAAGCCGATGAACGACCAGAGTGAATGAAGTGATCCCAAGTGAGCTGTGAGTGTATTATCTTCCCGTAGCTACATTAGTTAACTCAACAGTTAGAGAAAAATAAGAATGAATACACATACACGCACGAGGATTTCTAAGTAAGCGAATGTCAATGTGCTGATATAAGTTAATTCTTTTGAAAAGTATTAATCTTGGTAGTTTTAGGATGAATTGTTCAAGCTGAGACAAATTACCAAAAATTTTGACGAGTATTGTTTTACCATTGTATTGTACTGTGAATATTATATGGGGTTGAAAAATATATCTACTGAAATTTTTCATTAGTTTTGTTAGCTTGAGGACAAGCTTTCGTTCAAGTTTGGTGGTGTGATAAGTGTGTATTTTACACACTTAATTTTACTCGTTTATTCTTGATTTGATAATTTTTTCTCAAGCATTTGAATGTATTTAACTTTGGTGCAAGTGTGTAGAGAAATTGAAGAATTATATATTTTGCAAATTCGATCCGGGATAAAAAATATGGACAAAAAAATATGCAGAGAAACCGAAGCTGAAGAGAAGAAATGTCAATTGGCAGAGAAGTAGCTGATCGATCGGCGGAAGTTATGAGAAGAGAAAAATAGAAGCTTAGCCGATCGATCGGCTGTTCCTAACCGATCGATCGAATAAAGCGGGATTTTAAGGAAAGCAGAAAGTAAGCCGATTGATCGGCTACACATCAGGCGATCGATCGGCTATTTTAATCCCAACCGTTTGATTATTTTAATTGTTTTAATCTCAATTGTTGATCGATCAGCTATTTTAAATGTCTTAATCTGGACCGTCGATCAATCGGAAAACATGTGATTAGGTTAAAAGAGGCAAAAAGAGGAGAGAGAAATCATTGAAGCCAGAGAGAGACGGAGACCGGAAAATGAAGCGAGAGCAAGGGAGAAAGGAGATTTCGAATTGACAACTCTAGTTTTTCTTTCTCTTCCTCTTCTGAACTATGAACATCTTTATTATTTTTATTATTTATCTTTTTTCTATCATGAACTAATTTAATTTTCTAGGGCTACGATGTAGCCGAATAATGAATATTTAGTATTTTCTTTAATTCAAGTTGTTGATTTTCTGTTTCGATATTGTATTGAGTAATTTATTCTGTTCTTAATGCTTGCAATTACCTGATCACCAAAAGTATGTTTATAAGATTATTTTAAGATACGAGAGTTGCAAAATAATCGTGCACTGAATAATTTACCATGAAAATAATGTTAGGCTAGAAATAGCTAATGCGTTTATGTGGTATTTTAATTTCTTGTTATTAATGTATTCAATTAATTATCAGGATTAGAGACCGAGATGTAATAATTCATTAGTTGAATAAGTTTATCATTGCTCGAGAGAGATTGATAAATAGTTTTGTGAAATTGCCATCAATACATAGAAATGGAAAATAATGATTTGAATTAGAAATACTAAATATGATTAATTTAGGTGAAATCGGAAACCCTAGATCTTTCTCATTATATTCTCAAACTCATTTAATTTCTGCAAATTTACTTAAATTATTTTGTTGTGTTTTATTAAATCCAAAATCACCAAAGTTCTATATTCATTATAAATTGAGATTAATTTTGTTTGATAATTAGTGAAACTAGTCCTCGTGGGTTCGACTTGTATTTATACACTTTATTACTTTTGAGACACGTTCACTTGCGTAGGATTTTTCGCAATAAATTTTTATAACCTTAACTTAAACGATCGGCGGAAGTTATAAGAAGAGAAAAACCAAAAACTTGTGCCGAAAAATCCTACGCAAGTGAATGTGTCGCAAAAGTAATAAAATGTATAAATACGGATTTAGACAATTTAGGGTCTAACTTAAAACGTATTTAAAATGACTCGTTTAAGGTTGAAAAACATCACATTACACTCGGGTCAAATAATGACGTGGAGGGGCTAGGCATGAGGTGTGCCCAGCCTTCGGCGCGCTTACCGCGCTCGTGCTGCTCTACCACGGCACGCGAACGTGCTGCGCGCGCATCGCGCCAGTGCCGTGCCCACTAGCCGTGCGTGCACCGCGCGGCCATAGCGCGTGCCCGTGCCGCGTGCGCACTGCACACCTACCTTGTGCCTACCCCGCGCCTGGCGTGCGCTGCGCGCCCAGCGCCCTGCGAAGGCTGATCGATCGACTGGCGGGCCGATCGATCGGCGATCGCTCTGTTTTTTTCCACCGAGCATGAACAGTTTTTTTCCTTTTCCACTTCTTCATCCCTTTTGCCTAAAAACTCATCTACATAATATCCTCAATTCATTTATGTCTATCTCCACCTAATATGCACACCCTTTTATTTTAAAAATCCTTATCTTAACATCATCAAATTTGACTCAAAAACAACGAATCCGACCAAAATCTCAACCATTTCATTAATGTCAAATATGCGCAATGGAAACTCTTAAAATCATCAAAAGCAAACCCATATATATATATATATATATATTGTAACACCCGAGTTTTCTGGTTTCCGCTCCAAGGGTATTTTTGGTAAATAAGAAATATAGGTCCGTTTTGTGAATGAGAGTTTTTATTAGGACCCTAAGGATTTATGGGGATTTTTAGAAGGATAAATAAATTTTTAGAAATCCAATCGACAGTGTAACGCCGAATCACGGTTTTCCGCCTATCGTGTTTTATGTCGTAAAAATGGTAAATTAAGTCCGTTTTACGAACGGAGAGTTTCGTTAGAACCCTGGAGATAAATTGGAATGTTTAGAGAAATAAAGGAATTTCAGAGAAACCAAATCGATAGGTTAAATAACGAAATTAATAGAAAGTTTGAGTGAGGGGCAAAATGGTAAATAGAATAAAACAATTTTAAATTTATATTAACTCTCCCTCACCCCTCTCCACTTCACGATTTTTATTTCCAGCAAACTCTCCCTCTCCCTCTCTCTGGCGCTCCCTCCTCCTCACGACGACTCCTCTCACGCCGGCGATTCAACAACAACTCTTCTTCTGATTTCTCTTCTCCAATCGATCCTCTAGGTAAGCCCTAAACTCTAGACACGTCTAGTTGTCGATTTTGGTTGTTATTCGTTAGGTTTTATTGAGTTAGGGTTTGACTAAATTTACGTTTTAGGTTGGAAATCGTTAGTTTTGATATATTGTTGATGATTGGTGATAGATTGACGATTTTTGGTGATTTTAGATTGAAAACGGATTTAGGGTTGGGTTTAGTGTTTGGAATATATTGTTTTAATGTATATTGGAAATTGGGGTTTTTAGGCTCGATCGCTAAGTGTGGTTTAAAATTTAGCTATGGCATATTAAAGTAGATATTATGGGTGACGCATAGGCGTTTGAATGGTCGTGATCGGATGTCGAATTAGAGAGAAAAGTGTGTTTGAATGTGCGCATGTGGGGTGTTTGATAAAATGCCCGAATGGAGAAAATGAGAGTTTTTGGAGAAATTGCCTTAGCTAGGAGCTTAGTTTAAGTTTAGAATTCGTTTAATTAAGATCAATTTTAATGCCCTTAATTGTGAAATGCTTTAGGTGGAGACGACTTTTGGACGGTGCTCGGCATAAACAGGACGCCAGGTAAGTGGATGTTAGGCTTCCGGCCCTTAAGGCCCTACATCGTGTCAACGTTAGGTTTTTCTGCTTTGATGATGATTTTCTGATTGTGGGGATTAATGAATCGGGTAGCTTAGAATGTTAGTTGTTTGTGAAGTCCGTTAAGAGTAGTATATGTCCATGTACGTAGTGAATTGTTTGATGATATGTTTTGATGATATGTCGTACATAGATTTCTCATGCATCATGTTTTAAAAGAAAAGTACGAAAATGTTTTAGCATATGATTTCACGATTTAAACGTAGAAACGACAACGATGTAAAACGAAAATGTAAAGTGTCTGAGGGAAGTGGTTCACCCTTCAGATGTAAATTGTGGAACGTCCAGAAAATGTATGATATCTGAGGGAAGTGGTTCACCCTTCAGATAAAGATTTATATGTGGAACGTCTAGAGATGGAGAAACTAATCCGCCCTCCATTGGTAGAGGATTACATGTATGTACGACGAAAAATGAAATGAATATGAACGATGAAACGAAACGAAACGATTAAGTACGATGAAACTGTAGAAACTGCATATGTTAAGCAAAATGTTTTAAATTCATATAGTGCATTCCCTTACTAAGCATTAGGCTTAATGTATATGTTGTATGATGTAGGTGACAAGTGTGAACACGATGACCAAGTATAGATGGTCGGTGGCGGAGCTCGTGGCGGTGGCGCGTGTTTTGGCAGGGCGGGTTGACTCACGGTTAGATGTTTTTGAGAGTTTTTGGGAGAAGTTGGGATAATGATGAATTGATATATTTTTTATATGTTCGATATGTTTTAAGGTGTTCGGGTGATTGTATAGAAAATGTAAGATGTTTTGTGATGTTTTAAAACAGGTAGGATTTGTTAAACTTTTAAACGGAACCACGCGGTTCGTTTTTATGAAACTCATTTGTGTTTTAAAGTGATTTTGGATTGGTTATGAGTTTTGGGTAAATTTAGTGTGGAAGTGTTATGTGAGAAGTAAGTGATGATTATGTGAAGATTGAATGAAGAAGGAGAGGTATTTGAAGTGTTATTGTGTGTTAAGTGTTTTAGTGTTGAAGAAGTGGAGTGCAGGGACGTGGGAGGATGAAAGAAAGAAGAATATAGGAGGAAGAAAGTATGCTCTCTGGACAATTTCCAGAGAGCTTGGCGAGTATTCGCCTCGCGGAGACGAGCAGTCGCCTCTCTTGGCGAATTGCTGGGCACTCGCTGGAGAAATCCAGAGAGTGTGGCGCCCAGGCGCCACAAGTTGTGGCGACAAGTCGCCACCAGTCCCGGCCCTTTTTATAAAAAAAAAAAAAGATAGGGTTCTATTAAATGATTTTCTTTTATAAATAATTGTTTATTGTTTAAAGTTTATTGTTTTAGTAATTGTTTAAAACGATTTACCAAACGAACTCCGATTTCTAATCCGATTTCCATTTTGATTAAGGTTTCCGCTTAAGTACAGTTAAAGTTGAAGTTTAAAAAAAAAAAAAAACAAAAAAAAAACAAAACGATTCTCACGGGTAATGGTTATGTCACGGCAAGTCCGTGGCGGCCCTGATCGGGTTGGGGTCGTCACAGTTATGGTATCAGAGAGACGGAGTTTTAAAAGCGAGTTCTGTGATATGCCTGCCAAAAACACACCGCCGCACGAGGACTCTCCATCGACTGTAAGTGTTTAAGTTTAAGTTTGATTCATAGATGTTTATATTATTTTGTCTTGTATTTGTATTGTGTCTAGGAACAAGAAAATGCCGAAAGCACCTAGACAACCTGAGGAGAACCTCATTAGCCAGCTTATAGACATAGTGCACCGACAATCAGAACAGATAGAGATTCTACTTAACCGAGATAGAAATGATGACAGACAAGGTAGTACTGTATGGAACCGGGGTAGAGAACAAACTAGGCAATGCCGACCCCCAATGTTCGCTGGATATATTATAGATCCGATCCAGGTTGTGGGGTCCCTCAGTGACGTTCTGCCACCCCCAGTCGATGTGGGGCCACAACCAGCGAGGGACATTAAGAGGCCCAACGATTCGACCATTGTGCAGGGCAAGAACAAACGACCCCAGGGGGCTCGACAGGCTCCTCGATGCCCCACATGTCTGAAGAACCACTTCGGGGAGTGTAGATTGCATTCAGACCGATGTTTTCGATGCGATAGAAAAGGTCACAAAGCCAGAGATTGTCTAGGGCCGAACAAGAGATCACTGGGTGGTCCTTCTGGGATAACTAATTTGACCGAAGATAGGGAAGCTGCTCAACCATCGGTTATTCCAGGTATATTCCTATTGTGGCAACTAATAAGATTTGGAACGTTAGAGTGGAAGTGTAAGTAGGGTAAGGGTTTAAAAACGTAACTTTTATATTGGATAGAAGGTGGATAGTGAATCGAGAAAGTTACGCATTGAGATGAATAACCTGGGATAATTGTGCGAGTGTGTGCATGTTTAGAATTTATTACCATTGGAGGGATACGACTTAAGAGATGTACCGTATAAATAGACATAAACTAGACTCTAGTTGACAAACCTCTTGGGTGCTTAGATAAAGAGAATAAAGATATTGAGGCGAAGCTGGTATGTCAAACAAAATTTGAGACGTTAGAAAATAAGAGATCTTATGTAAGGAGGTGCTAAGATTATAAGAATTAGACGTTTGCTAGGAGATATGTACCACTTTAGAAGGTTAGTCGATAAAGGGGGATTTGTTTCTCCTTTTGATGTGTTAGGTTTACAACCAACGCGACAGGGGAGAAAAGTTAGTTAAGCTAAAGACGGTTTGTGAATAATAGACGCGTCAAGTCATGAGTGCGTGTTGTTCGACAGAGTGTGTACCAAATAGGAAAAGTAAAGAGTGATTGATTTTAAACTTTTGGTTTAGAAAGATAGGAGATAAGTAGTAAGTCTAAGGTTGATACAGTTCGAGTTAAACACCGGCACCTGTGACTTACCTCCAAGATGGAAGTAGGAACTTTAGTGTTTAAAGGACCCGAGAGGTAGATCGTAACGAATAGCCATTTTCAAATTTTAGGGAAAAGAATTGATTGGAGAGTTTAGTTGGTGGCCAATTAAGTGGAACTCGAAGTGCGTATGAGTAGTCAAATGATAGGACGTGAAGCTGAAAAGTTTAGAACTTTGGGGATGTGGAAATAGTCATTACCCGATAGGTGATTAACGCCATAGTGAGTTAAAATTTAGCCTCTAAGTAGTAATTTAGGAAGCTTGGCCTGTGAGGGGTTAAGTGAAGGCCGATTCAGGTGAGAATTTAAGGAAGTCAACTTGGTCACTTTGTTATCTGATTGGAGACTTAAGAATTGATAGGGCCTGTGGTATAGACCATGACATGTCAAGTTCCATTAAAGGTAAGTGATGCTTCTAAGTTTTGGAGCATGGGAGGACAAGATTTGGGAATTTAAAAGGTTTGGGATGAAGTTGTGAATCTATCTACAACAAGTTTGCTAACAAGGAGATTATTAGATAAATTGTTTTAAGGAAGCCAAATAGAGTATGTAGAACTTAACGAGAAGGAATGACGTAATTGTAGATCTGTTAGTAATTCTCGAGGAAATCCTTGGAAGATATTAAAGATAAGTGTGAGACATTATTTAAATTAAGTAAAGGGTTTAGATTTGGAGTTAAGCCCGGATGTGAAGTCTTGCGAATCAAGGGATAAGTGAGAAGATTAACTAGATTAAATGAAGGTTGGAATAAGAGTCAAGTAGTTAAGGTTATAGGATTTTGAACATATTGGATGAGAGGAAGAAAGAATTGCACGAAGATGGTGCAAGTAAGTTTAGAAGTGATGTTGGAATAGAAGGAATAGAAAAGTTTCAACTCGTAAGTTACGTCGGTTTCCTTGTGCACTCTTTAAGGTGTATGGTGAATAGTTTAACTAATTGTCAGTGATTGACGAAGACCGAGGTAAAGTTGGACAAAAAAAAAATGAAAATGATGATGAGCGTAGTGGACATAAATGTAGAAACTTAGAGGATACCGTGAAAGCGGAAAGAAATAAATTCAATAATTAAAGCCCTGTATGCAAGGATGGCATTAGAGTGGCTAAGGAAATGTAGCGGTTGCACAAGTTGCGAAGATATAAAAGATGAGAGTGCTGAATAGGAAATAAGATAGTAGTAGAAAGAAGAGTTCAAGATGGAGGATTAGGATGAGAGATCTACGTATCAGGTCCTTAGTGTCATAGAATTGAAGAAGCTTTGAGAGTTTGGTGTGATTAAGTATGAATTGTTGTCACGAAGGTTGAAGAATTAGAAACTGAATGAACTTAACTCGAAGTTAAGTTAGAGGAAATTCGAGGTTCTGAATGACAAAGGATTAAGTTGAAGTCAATGAGTGTATGAGTGATTGAGTTACGAGTTCGTAGTTAGAAGGATTTTGAGCTTTGAAGACATAGGAAGCTATCAAAACCCGAATGGTGAGTAAGACCATAGGGGTGTCGATGTTAGTATTACGAGCATTGTACTTAGATAATGTGAGGACGAGTAATTAGCAGTTTAACTATGCAATAATTTTGGGGACAAAATTCCAATTAAGGAGGGAAGGATGTAACACCCGAGTTTTCGGGTTTCCGCTCCAAGGGTATTTTTGGTAAATAAGAAATATAGGTCCGTTTTGTGAACGAGAGTTTTTATTAGGACCCTAAGGATTTATGGGGATTTTTAGAAGGATAAATAAATTTTTAGAAATCCAATCGACAGTGTAACGCCGAATCACGGTTTTCCGCCTATCGTGTTTTATGTCGTAAAAATGGTAAATTAAGTCCGTTTTACGAACGGAGAGTTTCGTTAGAACCCTGGAGATAAATTGGAATGTTTAGAGAAATAAAGGAATTTCAGAGAAACCAAATCGATAGGTTAAATAACGAAATTGATAGAAAGTTTGAGTGAGGGGCAAAATGGTAAATAGAATAAAACAATTTTAAATTTATATTAACTCTCCCTCACCCCTCTCCACTTCACGATTTTTATTTCCAGCAAACTCTCCCTCTCTCTCTCTCTGGCGCTCCCTCCTCCTCACGACGACTCCTCTCACGCCGGCGATTCAACAACAACTCTTCTTCCGATTTCTCTTCTCCAATCGATCCTCTAGGTAAGCCCTAAACTCTAGACACGTCTAGTTGTCGATTTTGGTTGTTATTCGTTAGGTTTTATTGAGTTAGGGTTTGACTAAATTTACGTTTTAGGTTGGAAATCGTTAGTTTTGATATATTGTTGATGATTGGTGATAGATTGACGATTTTTGGTGATTTTAGATTGAAAACGGATTTAGGGTTGGGTTTAGTGTTTGGAATATATTGTTTTAATGTATATTGGAAATTGGGGTTTTTAGGCTCGATCGCTAAGTGTGGTTTAAAATTTAGCTATGGCATATTAAAGTAGATATTATGGGTGACGCATAGGCGTTTGAATGGTCGTGATCGGATGTCGGATTAGAGAGAAAAGTGTGTTTGAATGTGCGCACGTGGGGTGTTTGATAAAATGCCCGAATGGAGAAAATGAGAGTTTTTGGAGAAATTGCCTTAGCTAGGAGCTTAGTTTAAGTTTAGAATTCGTTTAATTAAGATCGATTTTAATGCCCTTAATTGTGAAATACTTTAGGTGGAGACGACTTTTGGACGGTGCTCGGCATAAACAGGACGCCAGGTAAGTGGATGTTAGGCTTCCGGCCCTTAAGGCCCTACATCGTGTCAACGTTAGGTTTTTCTGCTTTGATGATGATTTTCTGATTGTGGGGATTAATGAGTCGGGTAGCTTAGAATGTTAGTTGTTTGTGAAGTCCGTTAAGAGTAGTATATGTCCATGTACGTAGTGAATTGTTTGATGATATGTTTTGATGATATGTCGTACATAGATTTCTCATGCATCATGTTTTAAAAGAAAAGTACGAAAATGTTTTAGCATATGATTTCACGATTTAAACGTAGAAACGACAACGATGTAAAACGAAAATGTAAAGTGTCTGAGGGAAGTGGTTCACCCTTCAGATGTAAATTGTGGAACGTCCAGAAAATGTATGATATCTGAGGGAAGTGGTTCACCCTTCAGATAAAGATTTATATGTGGAACGTCTAGAGATGGAGAAACTAATCCGCCCTCCATTGGTAGAGGATTACATGTATGTACGACGAAAAATGAAATGAATATGAACGATGAAACGAAACGAAACGATTAAGTACGATGAAACTGTAGAAACTGCATATGTTAAGCAAAATGTTTTAAATTCATATAGTGCATTCCCTTACTAAGCATTAGGCTTAATGTATATGTTGTATGATGTAGGTGACAAGTGTGAACACGATGACCAAGTATAGATGGTCGGTGGCGGAGCTCGTGGCGGTGGCGCGTGTTTTGGCAGGGCGGGTTGACTCACGGTTAGATGTTTTTGAGAGTTTTTGGGAGAAGTTGGGATAATGATGAATTGATATATTTTTTTATATGTTCGATATGTTTTAAGGTGTTCGGGTGATTGTATAGAAAATGTAAGATGTTTTGTGATGTTTTAAAACAGGTAGGATTTGTTAAACTTTTAAACGGAACCACGCGGTTCGTTTTTATGAAACTCATTTGTGTTTTAAAGTGATTTTGGATTGGTTATGAGTTTTGGGTAAATTTAGTGTGGAAGTGTTATGTGAGAAGTAAGTGATGATTATGTGAAGATTGAATGAAGAAGGAGAGGTATTTGAAGTGTTATTGTGTGTTAAGTGTTTTAGTGTTGAAGAAGTGGAGTGCAGGGACGTGGGAGGATGAAAGAAAGAAGAATATAGGAGGAAGAAAGTATGCTCTCTGGACAATTTCCAGAGAGCTTGGCGAGTATTCGCCTCGCGGAGACGAGCAATCGCCTCTCTTGGCGAATTGCTGGGCACTCTCTGGAGAAATCCAGAGAGTGTGGCGGCTGATCGCCACAAATGGTGGCGATCAGTCGCCACAAATTGTGGCGCCCAGGCGCCACAATTGTGGCGCCCAGTCGCCACATATTGTGGCGCCCAGTTGCCACAAGTTGTGGCGACAAGTCGCCACCAGTCCCGGCCCTTTATATAAAAAAAAAAGATAGGGTTCTATTAAATGATTTTCTTTTATAAATAATTGTTTATTGTTTAAAGTTTATTGTTTTAGTAATTGTTTAAAACGATTTACGAAACGAACTCCGATTTCTAATCCGATTTCCATTTTGATTAAGGTTTCCGCTTAAGTACAGTTAAAGTTGAAGTTTTAAAAAAAAAAAAAAAAAAAAAAAAAAAAAAAAAAAAAAAAAAAAACAAAACGATTCTCACGGGTAATGGTTATGTCACGGCAAGTCCGTGGCGGCCCTGATCGGGTTGGGGTCGTCACATATATAACTATCTAAAACAACTTTTTCTCCAAGCTAATCCACTATACAGTTTATCCAAAATAGACCTCATCAACGACTAATTCTATATCTACCACATTCACATTCATTTACCCCAAAATAGCTCAGAACACACCACGGGTTGGTAAGCCTTGCCAAAACACTTCCCGTCGCCACGAGCACCACCTGTCGACCACCTATGCTTTGTCATCAAGAGGAGGTTCCTCACCTTCCACTTCGTCACATACATCATACGATTTAAACAGTAAGCCTAATGCTTAGTAAGAAGTGCACTATAAATGACATATACATGAATGCATGAATTTCGTAAAACATGTTCGGTTTATTTTTTTAACATTACATAACATGAGGAATAAGTAGGGAATTACGTAGTGGTAGGCACATGCACCACCCCGTCTACCTCGTAGACAACATGCCTTACCTGTGCATGCCATATGTTGGGTGTTTGGTCTTGCCATGAATTGCCATAAATCGTGTCATGTAACAACCAGCACTTCGGTCAGGTATTTATTCTGAAGACTTCTTTTTGTATGGTTGGAGGAATAAGAAAATTACGAGGATCTAAATTTACGGGTATTACTGGTTTGAGTGAAAAGTAGGTTTAGTGGCAAGATTGTAAATAAAGTTAATTTTAATTGATATATATAGAAAATGAAAATTTTAAAACCTCACTTAAACCTCCCACCCGATCCTGTAGCCGACTTTTCCTCTCCAGGCGATTTCCTCCAAAACCTTCTCTCCGGTAGCAGACACCGATTTTCTCCACCATTGATCAGCTCTTTCTCCACTCTTTTCGAAATCTAAAGCTCTAGGTAAGGTTTAGGTGATTCACTCATTAAGTCTCCGATTTAAGGATGATTATTGGTTGATGTTTGAAGATTGAGAATAGGACGATGTTAGAATAATGATAGTATTTTTGAGTTTCTGATTTATAGCATTGGTGATAGGATTCTAGATGTTGTTGATGTTAAGTTTGAGAATCTGACATTGGTATGAATCTGGTAATTTTACGCACAAATGCCATTAATGTTATTGGAGATTAAGCTACGCACACAAGGTGCTCGACTAAATAACTTAGAGGTTTAAACTAGATTCTAAGATGACTTCTTTAGTTAAGATTTTACCAGCTTTGAGTTTAGATTGTTTGGGACGTATTTAACATTGATACATGAAATGTCTAGGTGGAAAGGCTTTAAGTAAGGGCGCGGCGTTACTAAGGAGTCCAGGTAAGTGAGTGTGTTAAGAATATGGCCATTAGGGCCCTACATCACAAGGGTACTAGGTATATGGTTTCGAAGATTTGTTTGATGTCTGTAACCCGTTGAGTGTCATGCTGTGATAAGTTTAGTGTTATGATGTGTTGTATGATGATGGTTCGTTTCATATGGTGTAATGTTTGTTTACACATTCATGTACATGCATCATGATTTCTTCACTGATACACGAAAATGTTTTACACGCATGATTTATGTAAAAGAATTGAAAAGGAGAAATCAAGAATATGAAACATATGCAATGATTAAGCGAGGGTTGGGGTGGTTTGGCCATGTCACTGTCCATGTAATGGAGCAAGATTACTGTCTGTAAGGATCATGTATACGCACTTTGCCTACTCCCCAGCACGATCCCCTCCTTAATCCATGTTATGTGAACGATGAACAAGAGTATGGTTCCTATGATACGATCAAGAATACGAACTTGAACATGACTCCCATGATATGAACAGAGAACGTGAACATGGTTTTATTAAGCATGCATTCATGAACATTTATGTATATGTTGTACTCCCTACTAAGCATTAGACTTATAGTTTAAACCTTATGATGTAGGTGACAAGTTGGAAGGTGAGAACCTCAAACCGAATGAAGATGTTTAAGTCTGGTTGCTGGAAGATGCTCATGGCGGGATTTTGTGGCTGGGCGGCGATTTGACCTGTGGATGGTGCTCCTAGTTAGTTATGGTATAAGACATTGATAAAGAAGTATAAGTAGAAAAGAATTTATTTATGTTAACCGGTATTTGACTTATTCAGTACATGTTTAAGCTTTAAGAAGGTTTAAGATTAAAAGATTTTCCTTCTGTTTTTAGTTTTTCGCTGTGAGTTCATGTCGAGGTGAATGATGCTGAAGTGTATGATAATTCTAAAAATAAAATTTAAGTCTATGGGAGACAAAGAGTTAGCCGATCGATCAGAAAAAGTGGCGATCGATCGGTGTAGTAATGTCTGTGGAGAGAGGAAAAACAGAGAGTTGAAGTTAATAGACTAATGAGATGGACGATAAAGTTTGGACGTCGAAGTTGGTCGATGTAGTCTGGACGATGTGGTCTGGACGATGTGGCCTGGACGATGTAGTTTGGACGATGTAGTTTGGTCGATGTAGTCTGGACGATGTAGTCAGAACGAATAAGTCTGGACGACGTGGTCTGGACGACGTGGTCTAGACGACGTAGTTTGGACGACGTAGTTTGGATGATGTAGTCTAGACGACGTGGTCTGGATGACGTAGTTTGGACGATGTAGTCTGGACGACGTAGTTCGGTCGACGAGGCGTGGACGACGACGTCGTTCATTATAGCGGATAAATGAGATGTATCCCGAGAGGAAATTAATCGTCCTCGACGACAATTGACTCTATGGACAATAATGTCTGTGGACGACAACGTCGTCCGATTTAGTGGGCGGAAGAGTTACAACCTGAGGAGAAAATTGATTATCCGCCTGTCTTCGTTGATTTTCTTTAGGAAATTTCATTTTTCTTCAGAAAAAGAAAGAGAATATTATATATATGAATGAATGTATATACGGATTTCTAGAGACCCTCCGTTCATAATTGATTTAGTCATGTTTTGAGATTATGGTTATGCCGCGACCTACTGGGGTCGTGACATGCCATGTGCCCTACTCACTCATTACCCTCATTTAACCTTTACATTTCTTTACTTCTTTACTTGAAATCATGCGTGTAAAAATATTTTATATGCCTTCGAAGGTAAAACATGATGCATGAGGTAATTACGCATAATATATCATCAAAGACAGTTCAAAAACGTGCACAAACATACTTAACTCATAAACAAACCTAATACGTTGTTAATAGTTAACGTTCTAGGCTACCCGACTCATTAAAACACCACAATCATGAAAACATCTTCGAAACTCATAAATCCTAACATCGATATAATGTAGGGCCTTAAGGGCCAGAAGCCTAACACACACTTACCTGGCATCCTTAGCAATGCCGAACACCGTCCTTAGCTTGGTTCTCCTAAGACATTTCACAAATTTGTCGTTAGAATCGACTCTACATAAATTGTTTCTAAAACCAAACAAGACTCCTAGCTGAGGCAATTTTTCTAAAACTCTAATTTACTTCTTTCGGGCATTCTATCGAGCAATTTGCGCTCACAATCTCTACAACCTCCATTAATCGCTTTTTCAACCTCTCAACCACCAAAATCAAAACAACAACCATTAATTCATCCTAACTACCAACTATAATAATAAATACATCATCAATGGGCATTAATACGGTAAACCTAACAATTCCTAACATAAACCTATAATTTCTCAAACCCTAAAACGAAAACCCTAACGAAATACAACCCTAAAACCGAAACTAAACGTCTAGAATAGTAGAGCATTACCTAGAGTGTTGATTCGTCGAAGAAATTGAAAAGAAAAACGGACGTCGGAGGAGAGCTGTCGGTCGATTGAAGGATCGCACGGAGAGGGGTGAAAAAATCACTTAAGGGTTGTCTGGGATTTTTCTTTCGTGGAGGAGAAAACTGAATTGGGGGGGGGGGGGGGGGGGGGGTTTATTTGTTTTTTTATAAAATTTGACATTGCAAATTACAAGTTTGCCCCTTCCTTAATTCTTTGCTTAATTCGCTAATTAACCTATCAATTTGGTTTCTCCGAAATTTTTTTATTCCTCCAAATATTCCAATTTATTCCTAGGGTTCTAACAAAACTTCTCGTTTGTAAAACGGGCTTAATTTACTATTTTTACGAATATAATCCTATATAACGGAAAACCCAAAAACCTGAAACCCGGGCGTTACAGCCTCATAGTACATCGTTTCTACTTTACTTTTTCTTTAAAGAGTTCAATTAAAATTTTGAAATCACTTCATCGAAAACGTAAAGTGGAAGTCTTAAAATCCATAAGTGTTCATTAAAATAAAATCAACGATATCAAATGGTCATTCGAAAACAATACTTAATAAATTCATCCATAAACATAACAAAATATTAGGTGATATAAAATTTATTTTAACTCATAAAGAAATAAAACGTAAGTTTTTCTCTTTATAGCTTCTGAATTGTTATTTGCATTAACACCACTTACCATGAGAGAACCTCTTCGACTGTATCTTTCATTCATTTCTTTTATCGCGTACATCATAAAATTTATCACCTACATCATAAAGTCCAAACTATGAGTCTAACGCTCAGTAAGATATGCATAAACTATTATGACTTGTATGCAGATGCAATTTTTGTAAAAATAGTCTCATCACGGTTCTTTCTTACTGGGCCTTTTATTCTTGCTTTAGTTTCGATAAACAGTCCATTGTTGGAGGTAATTCAGTCTAGGAAAGCGAGAAGACACCTCATGATCCTGTATTATGGGACAACCAACTCGTAATCCTGTCTCACAAGAAAAATTACTTTTATTTAGTTTTTCTCTCATTTTTGCGTCTTTCTATGTGTTTTTTTGTTAGTCTTTCTTTCTTTCTTTGTTCTTCGTTCTTCGTTCTCTTTAAATCTTTTTTAACATAAATTCTTTTTCATGATGCATGAGTCATACATAAATATACGATGCAAAACATAGCATATCCTCGAGTTAATTCGTTTGTTCTTTCTATTTGATCATCACTACGTATCATAAAAACATCAATATTTGTACATCTATCAAATCATCAAACAAGGAATATCCCAAGCGAAATCATTGTCAATATAACCATATCATCTAACAAATATCACAATCAAAAATCTATACTTTAACACATCCTCGAGCGACATTATTGTCAATACAATCATATAATCTAATAATACATCACAATCAAGAGTCTATACTACAACACATCCTCTAGCGTCGTCATCATCAATATAATCATAAAAGATAACATCAATCATAAATCTCATCCTATCATAATGATTAAACAAATTCAAGTCATTAATGTTGTAACGTAATATGAAACAAGTCCTCAAAGCCTTATCATAACGAAACTACTTAATCTAGCACTTTGTGATACAGACCGACCGGTCAATGCATAAAACATCATTTACCTCGATCCTTAGTACATAGACTCTTACTCACGATGATTATCCTTCACCCTTAAATTAATCTACCCATAGAATTGTTGTGTATTAGTGAAAGAAAATGGGAAGAAGAATTTCCATGGAAAAATCCTAACAATAATGAAAATTCTAACTATCTCCCTCAAACATGTAAACTCATGTGTTTACTTGTTTGAGAGTCAAATTCTATTAGGTTTAAGCTTACCTTGGAGGTTCTACAGAAAATGAGGAGACAACTCGCAAGTTCCGAACGAAATAAGGGCTAGATTTGACGTGCATAAATTGATACAATGTGGGTGTTTAAATAGGATCAAATAAACTATAAAAATAATGGTAAATAGCTCAATATATCCCTAAAAATATAGGAAACTTTAATAAGTTTAGATATATTAAAATTGAAAATCCTAAAACGTCAAAAACTTACTAAAATGCATTTTTGGAAGGTCTAGGCACAGGAGGGCCGTGCTGGGCCGCCCTGTGCACGTCGGCACTACTTCATGATCTTTGATTGAATAATAGTGTGGTCGCCTACAACGGCATTTTTAAAGCCTTATAGGTTGATCGTTCCACCAATAAAAAAAATTACTCTTAGTTCAATTAATTTATCCACTTAGTACATCATTTAACTCTTATGTGGATTGTATTATTTTCTCTAAATACATTATAATCATCATAATAATAATGTATAACACAAACTTGTATTTGAATACTTGGTTAAATCTTACCAGAGTTATTGGGTGTTACCGATGGGATAAAAGAACATCAAGATTCAATTAGTAAAGTACGAAAGACAGTAAAGTATGTTCAATCTTCACCAAAATGGTTACAACAATTTGAGAGTTGTATTGACAGCCTCAAAATTACATTTAAGAGTAATGTAAGCCTTCATGTGCTTACTCGATGGAACTCAATGTACCTAATGTTAGATAATGCTAAAAAGTATGCAAAAGCTTTTGAAAAATTAGGAGAATGTGATATGAATTTCGTATTGGACATGAGAGAGGAAAGACCTCCTACAAACGAAGATTGGGCAAACATTCGAGAAATTTGCAAGTTTTTGAAGGTATTTTTTGACACACTGTCAAAGTTTCCACTTCATTGCATGTTACCTCAAATTTATATGGTAGTGAAGTATGTGAGGTGAAGATGATCATCCAAAAATATGTCGAGGTTGATAAAGTATTATTGAGAAGAATGACTCTTGGAATGCTAAACAAGTTTGACAAGTGTTGGAGAAGTTTTGACAAGATCAATTCTCTTGTCTTTGTAGTCGTTCTACTTGATTCGATATGAAAAACAAAATCTTAAAATGTTGTATGAGCATTTTTCTAGGTAATGAAAGAGCCGAAGATTTTATGAAACAAATAGAGACTTTAATGGAAAGATTATATTTAGAGTATAAAGATGATGAGTTTTCGAGTTCAAGCATTGTTGCAAATCCACCGAAGGCTTACTCTTGTCTTTTCTATACACTTTGACAATTCACTTGAGTATGATACTTCAAGTAATATGTTTAAAGTTGATGAGTATTTGAGTGATAAAATGAAAAATACTAGGACAATTTAGACATTTTAGCATTGTGAAAAGTAAACTCGCATAAGTATCCAATTTTGAGTCAAATAGCAAGAGATGTGTTGATCATTCCTATTTCTACTGTCACTTCGGAGTCTGCGTATAGTTGTAGTGGTCATATGGTTGACTCATCTCGTACCTTCCTATTACCGACGATAGTTGTAGCTATTATTTGCACTTAAAGTTGGATCAGTTTCAAAACTCCAAGTATGGTCGAGCTAATAGTGACTATGAAACTATTGAAAAATGTACGTTACCTGATAATTTATTTTCTGTCATATTTTGTTTGTAAAATTTGTCTTCTTAACTCTTTATTTAGTATTGTATTGTGTTTTGTCCAAAAATAGTTGCTAACAATTATAGGAATGAAGAAGGAGATGAAGATTTACCAACTATTATTGAATTGTAAAGGTATTCATTTTTGTTAATCATTTTTATCTTCATAGAAAAAATGATTCTCTTTTATAAAGATTGAATAGGAAATTGAATATTTTTCAGATCTAGTGTGGTGTGGTGGTCGACTTGTCGGTGGAATTTGGAAAGTCAGTCATTGGGCTTACTTTTGTGATTTTTTTAAACCAGATTTGATTTATTTGGATATACAATTTTTGAACTTTAGTTGGATATAGTTTATTTACACTTTAGTTTTATCTTTGATTGGTTTAATGAACGTTAGTTGGATTTGTTTATTACTTTTTATTTTGACTTTAATTCTATTTTTGATCGGTTTAATTGGACTTTAGTTGGATTTGATATAGAATGTAGAATTGTTGTATAATTTTTATTTGGACTTTAGTTTGATATTAATTCATATATGTAAATGTGTATTTTTGTTGGCTAAATTAATATATTTAAGGGTGTTTTTTAAAAATGAAAAACTCAAATTTTTTATTAAAAACCAAACCTCAACCAACTCGAACCGAACTGAACCGAACTGTGCCCACTGGTACTTCTCGTATATCTTTCACGCCCAAATTTTTCATCAAAATTGATCACAATTCAGCAACTTCTATCAGTTGGAGGACTTTGATGCTCTGCTGGGTCAAATGCTAACTCAAGACTCTTGAATAGAACTCGAACCAATTTCTTTGCATTTGATTCCGGTACAAGGTAAGTAAGGAGAAGGTCAAATCGAGATCATTCTTGCCTTTTCAACTTCATTTCTAACTTTTTTCTGTCTCAATGTTCTTGTAAGTAGTTTCTCCATAAAGCTCTTACAAGAAAGGTTGGAGCTGGTGCATACTTCATATAATCCCATAACATAATCACCACAAAAAAAGAATACATACGTTCAATACTCCGCACAATCAGGCGAAACTTCAACTCCCGTTTCCGGTATGCAGGCTGAGTAAAAATTGTAACGACCTCACAGAGATTGGGAATAAGTGTCCCTGCCCTGATTTTATTCGAGGAGAAATGAAGGGCAAGACTGAACAACAGGTCAACTAGCGAAGCGTGATTGAGAAACAAATCGGGAATGAATAGGTAGAGTCCATAATCAAAGTTTGAAAGCCAATCCAGCAATTTATGCATAACTCATAAAAATGTCAAAAACAAAACAAGAAGAATTAGAGTATTCTTTGATGATAACATCACACAACACATCAACCACAGCTTATGATTGCATCGCAAATGCGTTGCTTGTAATTGTAATTGCTATAGCATAAAAGAATTCCTAAAACGTAATCTCACAGGGGGCATGAAACGTCCTCCCCCGACACATCGCCTCTAGATTCTCTCCCGCATACGAGCAAAGTGGCGATACTTCCACACCTGAGTCCAAAAATAAATCATTGCCATAACATAATGTAGGTCTTTGGGTGCATGCAATTATAGGATAGGAAAGGCAAACGCATCATACCGGTTGCATACAAGGGAACAGAATGAGTCAAGAATCCACCAGCACCTACAACCCATCGACTATGAAGTCGAAGAACAAGGAGTTTAGCACTCTCCGGAGTATCAAAGTTCGACCCATTCGCGTTTTTCACCGGTGCAAACTCCTCTTCCCGTAATACCTAATCAGGGATTATAAATTCACGTTTGCTTTTCTTTTCTTTTTGAGCGTGCGAGAGAGAGAGAGGAGGGATGATATCACCTCAAAAAGTGCAGTCGAAGGTGCGTATGGAAATGCGTCAAATATGAATTGCTCTAGTTTTAATCCCAGGGTGTCTCCATTGATACAAGGAATTTTCTTCTCTGCTAGATGATATCTGCAAATTTCATTACAATAGTAAATAAACTTGAAACCCAAAAATTGAAATTTCAATCATCAACTTTCAAGGTCACCATTGCTGAAGCAATGATCCACAATCTACTGCGTGCTTTTTTCAATCATAAAATAGATGTTTCAAGAAAAGGCATAGACCGGCAAATATACATGTTGAATATTGATGAAACCTTGTACAAGTCCCGAGTTAAATCACGATGACAGGTAATTGAAATAGTAAAACTGGTTCAAGTACCATTAACTTTTCCCAAAATAATCTTCCAATGATTTATAGAAAGAAGTCATATGAGTAGAAAAATACTAACATGCTATCTTTCTCCAGGCCATTTGCCACTTGGTTCAAAAAATCCAACGTAAACATGTGCAGGCAAACCTGAAAGAAACCTAAAACTTGTTAATATTCTTCATCAATCATTTGAAACACAGGGCGGGTGAAAATGGTGGTATTTATCCTGAAGAAGACAAATTTGTCAATTGGAACCATGAAGAAGCATTATTTTGGCCAAAACATAGTAATATGGCAAAGGGTCAAAAAAGTAATTACGTTGCTCCAACAAAAGCGCAGCCGTCCAGTTTGTTGGTTGATCGCAGAAGCTAGTGTTGGATCCAATTCACTATATTCCACCACATTTAACGGCCCGCCTTTACCTCGTCTCACAAACACACCAACCTTTTCCTGGGGATATGCCTATAGCCAAGTAACTCCAATAAAATAACATACCAAAATAGAATATTGATTTGAATATGCAATTGAACAAACAGAAATTCTACACAATAATTCGAAAACATTACGATGTTCAAGAGAACATTATAATTACCAATCAAAATTGTTCAAGAGACTCAACATACCACATCCTGCTGCAGTTTAATGTTATATAGCAACAGTGGAATTCACTAGGCAATAACAATGGTAAGTTTTGCTATTTTTTT